>JAUMHM010000085.1:8238355-8255846 GCA_032362435.1 Melikaiella ostensackeni | reverse complement strand
TTGGTTGGAAATTAACTTGTTTGTTAAAAATTCATATTTTCCGGTTAAAAATTTGACTGCTTTGTAGAAAATTCATCTTTTTGGCTTGAAACGTCAACAGTTTAGTTGCAATTGTTTTTGTTTCTTGACTGAAAAATCTTTCTTGGTTGAGAATTCAATTCTTTGTTGAATTTCGTCTTTTTTCTTTGAGAATTCATCTCTTTTGGTTAAAGTCATATTAATTGGTTGAGAATTCAATCATTTTCTTAAATATTTAATTATTCTCTTGAAAATTTAACAATTTTGCTAAAAATTCATCTTTTTTGGTTGAAAATTAAAACTATTTTGATAGAAAATTGAACTATTTGGTTGGAAATTAACTTGTTTGTTAAAAATTCATATTTTCCGGTTAAAAATTTGACTGCTTTGTAGAAAATTCATCCTTTTGACTTGAAACGTCAACAGTTTAGTTGCAATTGTTTTTGTTTCTTGACTGAAAAATCTTTCTTGGTTAAAAATTCAACTCTATTATTTATTTACGTCTTTTGCGTTTGAAAGTTCATCTCTTTTGGTTAAAAGTCTTATTATTCGGTTGAGACTTTAATTATTATGTTGGAAATTTAATTATTTCCTTAAAGATTATCCTTTTTGATTGAAAATTCGTCCTCTTGGTTGAAAGTTTAACTATTCTGTTGAAAATTCGTCTTTTTGGGTGGAAAATTCAACGATTTTGATAGAAAATTGAACTATTTGGTTGGAAATTAATTTGTTTGTTGAAAATTCATATTTTCCGGTTAAAAATTTGACTGCTTTGTAGGAAATTCATCTTTTTGGCTTGAAACGTCAACAGTTGAGTTGCAGTTGTATTTATTTCTTGACTGAAAAATCTTTCTTGGTTGAGAATTCAATTCTTTGTTCAATTTCGTCTTTTTTGTTTAAGAATTCATCTCTTTTGGTTAAAGTCATATTAATTGGTTGAGAATTCAATCATTTTGTTAAATATTTAATTATTCTGTTGAAAATTTAACAATTTTATTAAAAATTCATCTTTTTTGGTTGAAAATTAAACTATTTTGATAGAAAATTGAACTCTTTGGTTGGAAAATATCTTTTCTGCTGAAAATTCATATTTTTTGGGTTGAAAATTCAACTGCTTTGTAAAAAATTCATCTTTTCGGCTTGAAACTTCAACGATTTCGTTGAAATTGTTTTTCTTTCTTGTCTGAAAAATCTTTCTTGGTTAAAAATTCAACTCTATTATTTATTTACGTCTTTTTCGTTTGAAAGTTCATCTCTTTTGGTTAAAAATCTTATTATTCTGTTGAGACTTTAATTATTATGTTGGAAATTTAATTATTTCCTTAAAAATTTATCCTTTTTGATTGAAAATTCGTCCTTTTGGTTGAAAGTTTAACTATTCTGTTGAAAATTCGTCTTTTTGGATGGAAATTCAACGATTTTGATAGAAAATTGAACTATTTGGTTGGAAGTTAAGTTTTTTGTAGAAAGCTTTGTAGAAAATTCATTTTTTTTGGCTCGAAACCTTAACAGTATAGTTACAATTGTTTCTATTTCTTGACTGAAAAATCTTGCTTGGTTGAAAATTCAATTCTTTTGTTCAATTTCGTCTTTTTGTTTTAAGAATTCATCTCTTTTGGTTGAAATCATATTAAGTGGTTAAGAATTTAATCCTTCTTTTAAATATTTGATTATTTTGTTGAAAATTGAACGGTTTTGTTAAAATGTCATCTTTTCTGATGGAAATTTCATCTTTTTTGTTGAAAGTTCAACTGTTTGGTTGAAAATTTATCAGCTATGGTTGAGAATTCAACTAGTTTGTTGAAATTCGTCTTTTTTGGTTGAATGACACTATTCTTTTTCGTAACTAAAATCTTTTTTGGTCGAAAATTCAACTACTTGGTTGAAAGTTGAACTAATTTTTTAAAAATAAATTTTTTTGTTTGAAGATTCATCATTTCAGGTGCAAATTCATCTCTTTGGTTGAAAATTTATCTTTTTTAGTTGAAAATTCATACGATATATTTCTGGTTTGCGGATGGTAAAATGGAATCTTCTGTTAGAACTGATCAAAATTACTAAAGTTAGAATCTTAGATAAAAATGATCAAGAACTGTTTCAGAATTTTTCAGGTTTGTGATAATCTGGAGGAAAATAGAAATAGGCGAGTTTCCAATCACGTTTTCTAGAATTCTCTCGTTTGGTATTAAATTTTTTAAATTTAGATGCTGCATTAAAAATAGAATATTCTAATAGTAAGAAGCGTTCAAACTTCCCGAAGAAATTCACACAGAATATCAAATAAATTCTTATAAGAGCAGACTTTTCTGCAGGAATTCCAATCTTGTACCTTCCACTGGTCCTCCTTTCCTCGTATATTTTTCGAACCTAGTTTCTGCCCCATCCCAAATCCACATTTTATGACCATTTTCTTAGCTTAATGGAAGTTAAATTGGACAAGCTTAAAAAGGGGCAAACCTACTCGGCCATCATAGGATTACGTCTCTCTGGCTGTACAAGGATTCGGGACACGTTCACTCCTTGCGGGAAAATACTCATACAGCCGATGTTATTACGACATCTGCGACGTCGGCCGCAGGATTATCCGAGCTTTACCTTCGTTGCAAAAGCTGAGATTTCACATAAAGTCTTGCGTTTGTACTATACTACTTTCTCTGTCTCCACCAAGAATACGGAAAATTTTTTATTGAATCTGATTTTATTTCGAGGACATTTCTCAATCCCTTCTGGCATTTCGTTCTTATTTCTGTCATCTTATGATCACTAAGCTTAACTTTTGATGCAATCTTTCACAATTGAAATTTCAAAACTGTTTTTAAAATGAAGTCAGAAGAATGACAACTGGATAAGGACCAGAAATGAAGAATTAGCTCTAGCTCTGTGAAACAGTACAAACATTAGATCATAACGGTTTCATTTTCGTGAAATAATGTTAAATGTTATTTATTCAATTAATATTTAGTATACCAATCCGGAAACCAGTAATCATTTTCGTTAAAATGCAAGGAGCTAACAAGTAAATTCTTGACGTTATAATCTATCACGTTTAAATTTCTCAACCACTCACTGTGTTTATCTATAACTTCAAATTTCCCAAATAAGTTTCGTCTTTTTATTTGAACACTTCCAAGCTTTGTCCCTCTGTAAAAACTGAAATTAAAGTTTTTATTTTCTTTGGAGTCACAACCACTGACGCGACAACCTCCGAAACTTGTTGATTTTCGATATTGACGTGCAAATTCCATTATTGGAGCAAAAAATTATTAGCTCGAAAGTATTTTGCTCACCAGAGCTACTTATCACAGCATTTATTTATTTAGTTGGACGATCATTACAGTTAAACGCTATGTTTTTGCTGGTTTTCCTGACGTTTTACGCGTATTTAATATGTCATCCACGGCCATCTTGGTTAGTTCGCGTAGAGGCCGACAGTGTCGCATAGCATTTTTAAATCCCCAATACCCATGAAATTACCAGTGATGGGTAAGTTACTTTTTAAAACGAACTAGTTATCGTTACCGTTACATCACTAACAAAGTAAGTAGTTATCGTTATCGTTACCGATCAAAAATGTAACTTTTTCCTAGTTGCCTTTCCCCACAAAAGTATTTATTGTTACTTTTTTAGTTACTGTTGTATTTCAGAAATATATGTCCAATTTTAATTTTTTTTAAATTATTTATAACTTTCGAATGATAGTTGTTACACTTTTTAATTAAAGTCGTAGGTTTGTCATGACCCCCATAATGTTCGTAAAATAAGGAATGTTTTAGAAAATTTTGAATTTCAAGGTGGATGAAAAATTTCAGCTTTCAGAAAATGTTTTGAAAGACGTTGAATTTTCAACAAAAAAAAAGATAAATTTTCAACCAAAACAGACATATTATCAGCAAATTAGATGAATTTTCAAATAAAAAAGAGAAAAATCCAACCAAATAGTTGAATATTTAACTAAACAATATAAATTTTAAACCAAAAATGGAATGATTAAATTTTCATTAAAAAATGAATGTTTAACCAAAAAAAAATGTTAACGAAATAGTTAATTTTTCAACGAATGAGATGAATTTTCAACCAAAAAAGTTTAATTCTCAATGAAAAATGTAATATTTTGAATTCCAACCAAAACAGACGAATTTTTAACAAATTAGTTAAATTTGAAAGCAAAGAGTTAAATTTTGAACCAAGAACATAATTTTTTACCAAAAAAAGACGAATTTTTAACAGAAAACTAAGCATGGGCTAGTTAAATAAAAATGAAATAATAAATACATTTTTTAATATATATAATAAATATGTAATAAATAAAATAATAAAAAATAAAATCAACCAGATTGTTATAATTTTGAGCCAAAGAGGCGAGTTTCCAAGAAAAAAGGTAATTTTCAACCAAATAATAACATTTTTGTCCAAAAAGATGAATTCTCAATTAAAATGCAATAGATAAGATTTAAACCAAAAAAGACGAATTTTCAACAAGATTTTTGAAGCCAAAGAGATAAATGTCTAACAAAATACATGAATTTTCAGCTACAGAAGATCAATTTTCAACAAAATAGTGCAATTATAAACCAAAGAGATAAATTTTCAACCAAGAAGATTAATTTTTTACCAAAACAGACGAACTTCTAACAAAATATATGAATTTTCAACTAAAAAAAATCAATATTCAACCAAAAATGTCATAGTTGAATTTTCAATTGAAAAAATTAATTTTCAACGAAAAAAAAAGAATCTTCAACTAAAAGTATAATAGTTCATATAATCTTGTTGAAAATTCGTCTTTTTTGGTTGAAATTTCATCTATTGCATTTTAATTGGGAATTCATCTTTTTGGATAAAAATTTTATTATTTAGTTAAAAATCAACTTTTTGTTGGAAACTCATCTTTTTGGCTTTAAGCTTCAACAATCTGGTTCATTTTTTCTCTCTCTTGACTGAAAATTTAACTATTTTGATGAAAATTATTTTTTTCTGGTTGAATATAACTGTTTTGGATTTAAAATTAAAATGTTTTTTGATTAAATATCAACTATTACATTTTCCGTTGAGGATTCATCTTTTTCCGTCAAAAATTAATTTTTTCAATTAAAAATTCAACTATCCCATTTTTGGGTGAAAATTGATATTTTTAAGTTGAAAACTCATGTATTTTGTTCAACATTCGTCTTTTTTTGGTAAAAAATTATGATCTTGGTTTAAAATTTACCCTATCTCTTTGGTTTCAAATTTAACTATTTTCTTGAAAATAAAACTTTGAAAAAAAACTTTGATGTTCAAAATTCGCCTTTTTGGCTTGAAATTTAAACAATCTGGTTGATTTTTGACTGACTTGACTGCAAATTCAACTATTTTGTTGAAAAATTGTTTTTTGGTTGAATGTAACTGCTTTTCATTAAAAATAAAAATATTTTTTGGTTGAAATATTAACTATTACATTTTTGTTAAGAAGTCATCTTTTTTCGTTCAAAATTATTTTTTCAATTGGAAAAAAAATTCCTGTATTTTGTTAAAAGTTCGTCTTTTTGGTTAAAATTTCATCTATTACATTTTTCATTGAGAATTCATCTTTTTGGATGAAAATTTTATTATTTGGTTGAAAATCAACTTTTTTGTTGAAAACTCGCCTTTTTGGCTTGAAATATTTACAATCTGGTGGATTTTCTTTCTCTCCTGACTGAAAATTCAACTATTTTGATGGAATTTCTTTTTTTGGTTGAATATAACTGTTCTTAAATTAGAATCAAACTGTCTTTTGTTTAAAATATCAAGTATTACATTTTCCGTTGAGATTTCATCTTTTCCTGTTAAAAATGAATTTTTTCAATTAAAAATTTAACTGTTCCATTTTTGGTTAAAAATTGATCTTTTTTAGTTGAAAATTTATGTATTTTGTTTAAAATTCGTCTTTCTTGGTAAAAAATTATGTTCTAGGTTGAAAATTCATTTCTTCGGTTTCAAACTTAACTATTTTCTTGAAAATTCGCCTTTTTTGGTTGAAATTAAAAATATTACATTTTTCATTGAGAATTGAACTTTTTTGAATAAAAATTTTAATTCTTGCCTGAAAATCAACTTTTCTGTTGAAAATTTGCCTTTTTGGCTTGGTACTTCAACAATCTGGTTGATTTTTTTTTGTCTTGCATGCCAATTCAACTATTTTGTTGAAAAATTATTTTTTGGTCGAATGTAACTGTTTTTCATTGAAAACAAATTTTGTTGTTGTTGAAATATCAACTTTTACATTTTTTGTTAAGAATTCATCCTTTTTCGTTCAAAATTATTTTTTTTTCAATTGAGAAAAAATTCATGTATTTTGTTAAAAATTCGTCCTTTTTTTGGTAAAAAATTGTCTTCTTGGTTGAAAATTTATCTCTTTAGTTTCAAATTTACCTATTTTGTTAAAAATTCGTCTTTCTTGGTTGAGTTCAACTGTATTTGATTTAAAATGAAAATATTAATTGATTGAAATTTTAACTATTACTTTTTCCATTGAGAATTCACCTTTTTTGGTTGAAAGTAGAACTACTTTGTTGGAAATGTGATTCATCACTTTAGTTGGAAATTCATCTCTTTCGTTGAAAAATTAACAATTTTTTAAACATTTTTTTGTTAAACATTTATTCGTTAAGTGAAAATTTAGGCATTCCATTTTTGGTTCAAAATTGATATTGTTTAGTTAAAGATTCAACTATTTGGTTGGATATTTCTCTTTTCTATCTGAAAATTCATGAATTTTGTTGAAGAATGGTCCATTTTGGTTGGAAATTTATCCTTTTTTGTTGAAAATTCACGTATTCTGTTGGAAATTCAACTACTTCTAAAACATTTCCTGTAGGTTTGAGAATATTGTAAATCACCTAGAAGTGAAGGTCGTAACTAGGTAAATCTAAAAAAACACTTTTAGAAAACAATAATTAATTTTCAATGCAAAAGAGATTTATAGCCCAAAATAGGAAAGCTGAAATTTTTTTTCCACACTGAAAGTCAAAATTTTCTAAAACTTTCGTTAAGTAAGTAAGTAAGTAACGATAGTTACTTTTTTGGGGGAAATGCAACTAAGAAAATGTCACATTCTCAATCGGTAACAATAACGGAAACTATTTACTTTTTTTGTGATGTAACGGTAACGGTAACAAGTTCCTTTTAAAAAGTAACTTGCCCATCACTGATTATACATAAGATATCTAGCTCCCTTACGCGCATTGTATCCGGTAATTTCCTTCCCTCAAGATCATTCACACCTCTAGCATTCCAGACACTTAGTCTCCATTCATCGTCTGAAACTTTTCCGAAGGCATGCCTTTCGTCAACAGAAGCGTCAATCTTATTCGAGGCTACTTTATTATTTGTATTGTTTATTATTCAAAGTATGCACCCAACAGTTAACTTGATGCGAGAAAAGTTTTCCATAAGTATAAAATCATATCCAAACCAAGTAGCTGAATCGTCATAAGATGGTGTGTCCATTCATAACGTCAGTCTCACCAGAACCAAAAGAGTTATGATCGGTTTGTGCTGTATACTAAGGAGGGCACCAACCTCCTGCAGTTTGGTCTCAAGACGGGAACAGACCTGTCATTACTCTATAAATGTGATAAGAATGCTCAATCCTGAATAATATTTGGCAAGCTTAGAAATTTCGATAAATCCCAATCACCCTCCAAAAGTTTCCCAGGATTCCAAAAGCCACAAGCATTTTCACAAATTTTCATGAATTTCAAAAAGCTCCAAACATTCCAAAACATCCGTATCAGTTTCAAAAAATTCCTATAAGTTTCCGACAGTTTCAAAAAGTTCAAAAATTCCATTGGAGAAAAATTAGAACTAGCTTGAGCATTGATAGAAGCTATAAACATTTTAGAAATTTAGTGCAGAGGCTCATAAAAGTTTTAAGAGTCGCTGAAGGATTTTGTTGGCTCGAAGTATGATTAATGGTCAGTACGATATTCGAGGAAATCTGTGAAAAGGGAAACCCATGACATAGTTGTCGTTCCGGTTCGCGAGAAGGTCGCCCCGGACGTGAAAAAAGATAGTGTTCGCGGGGCAAAAACACGAGTAATGCGCTGACAAAGGCCTTTTTAAATTGTAATGAGCTGCCAAAGAGTGAATTATGTGCCGTCCGAATGCCATCGGGTCCACGCGAAACTCCATCTCCTATATAAAAGTCCATATATCGCCGTGGCCCCTAGCCTCCCAGCCACCCCACGTCATGAATATATTTACATTGATCGTCGGTCTCGGCATTTTTCATTTGCCGTTGTGTCAGCCGTCCGTGGAAGTGTGTCTATAACCCTCGATATGTATATTCTTTACTTATACGTCGCTTCGGGACCGGGACGAGCCTGTCTCAAATTCTCAAGTACTCTTGACTGCCAAATCTAACCGCTAATGATCTTTTAACCCCCGCAATATCACATACTTTAAGGACAAGAAGTTGTATCATATTTTGATTCATAGCCATTTCCGAACTAGGAGGATCCTTAAGGGTCCTGGAAATCAAGTGTAAATCGGACTTATAGGATTTAGACCAAACGGTGAAGCCATTTTGTCTGATTTTTTGTATAAATATTCTAAAGAGTATAGAGACCTCGGGCACAGGCTGCTTTTTTCGAAGAAGATCTATTTTTTATTTAACAATTAAAAGAAAAAAATGTGCTTCGATGGGATCGTTGTAGTAAAGTGTTCTACTACTCAGCCAAGCAGGGAGCAGGTAAGAGAATTTTCGAGCTCGGACTTTCCTTTGGGCGACCCTAGCGAGAAAAGGAAAAACTACCATTCAGTATGGCTCAAGTCTGCAGGTAATGAAACGTCCACTGTGACCAACATAGGTGCATTCAGGGGCGAACACACCGTATACGAAAAGTAGGAACCCCTACCTGAATGAGTGGGTGAATTCCCAAAAGGTTGGGTGGGTGGAGGTGGTTGGAGCTGGATAATATCATGAAATGCAGATTTTAAGTAAAATAAAACTGTAAACAATATAATATCACAAGTAAGTGTAAAGAACTTATCCAATCAGGACTACAAGTGGAAAGTATTACAGCTTTAAATACTTCCAGTTTTAATTGTTAAATTTCAAAGACTTATTATTGTGAGATTATTCAATTTTAAAGGCTTTAATTTGACAATTTTGATTTTTTAAATCTCGTATCTTTTAATTGTTGAATTCAAAACCATAAGAATGTAAAAACATACCGTTTAGAATGTTTATTTTTAAGCCGAACAGTGAGTGGCTTTTTAACTTTCGTTTGCTTTTTTCAGATTGTGAGCCTCTTCTTCAGAATATGGTTCAAATTGAATGGATTTCCGATTCAATATTTTCAATTTTAAATACATACAAAATTGTTAGATATAAAACTCAAATTTCTTGATAGAGTATTTTTTTTATACTCCTTCGAGAAATTTGAGTTTTATATCTAACAATTTTGTATGTATTTCAAATTAAAAATATTAAATCGGAAATCCATTCAATTTGAACCATATTCTGAAGAAGAGGCTCACAATCTGAAAAAAAAACAAACGAAAGTTAAAAAGCGACTCACTATTCGGCTTAAAAATAAACATTCTAAACGGTATGTTTCTATATTCATATGGTTCTGAATTTAACAATTAAGAGATACGAGATTTGAAAAATTAAAATTGTCAAATTAAAGCCTTCAAAATTTTATATATTTTAGTATATTTTATATATATATATATATATATATATTTAATTCAAAATTCAAAATTTAATCATTTCAGTTCGAAACATAATAAATTGGATCATTTCAAATGTATAGTGTTTGGAATTTAGGAATTGTTGTTTGAAGAATAGTTGGAAATTAAAGCAGCAAAAATTAGACAGTTTTAAATTGAGAAGCTTGATAATTGAGTGATTTTACGTTTAACACCTTCAATATTAAAAAAAAATTTTTTTGAGATTCTCAAATTGAAGCCTTTAAGATTTTGCAAATTTATTTCAAATTAGAAGTCTTAATAAGTGATAAATAATTTCTGATTGAAACATTCAAAATTGTTTCACTTAAAATTAAAATCGTTTAAGGATGCGGAATTATGAATTTAAGTACATTAATACTTTAATAAATATTATTAACTAACGATGAAACTGGAGAAATTCCAGATTAAAATTTTAAATATTAAACAATTTTAAATTGCGAACATTTGGAATTGGAGAAATGTGAATTTAAACGTTATTGTACAATTTTCATTTGAAATCCTTCATAGTTGAATAATTTTAAAATGAAGATGCCAAAAGTTTCATAATTTTAGTTTTATACTTTATAAATTGCACAATTTTAAGCTATAGTAGCAAATGGAATGGAATAAACAAGAATTGAATCCTTCAAAATGATATAATAACATTTTATTTCTGATTTCAAGGAACAGTTTGAAATGTGAAGCCTTCAGTTTCAAACAAATTTCAGATTAAACAATTTTAAATGTTTTGCATTAAAAACCTTCTTGTTTGAAATTTGAATAATTTAAAATTCTACAATTTTCAACTGAAAGTCTCAATAGGTTAAATAATTAAATTGAAAGCGTCTAACATTGATTAGTTTTAGATTAAAGATTTATAAATAAGTACAGTTTTTAATTGAAAACTTTTATATTTATTTAATATTAAATTCAGAGTATTAGCAGTTGAACAGTTCTCAGTACTTCAATATCCAATGTCCAATTTTAATTTTTTTCTGTTTGAAGACCTCGAAACAAGAACGGTTCAATTTTTATGGTCTCTACTTTTGAATCATATGTACAATTTCAAATTTTTTTTTTGTCGAGAGTCTTTAATATTTTAATCGCAATTTTAATTGCTTTGAAGTTCAAATGTAGAATTGTTCTGCATTGCATTTATAAATTTATATATTTTGATTTGAATACGTACCACAAATTATAAATTCAGTCTTGAAAGCTTGAATTTTTAAATTTCAATAATCGTGAACTTTTTTTCAAACTAGGAAAATAAGTCGTGACTATTTCTGAGACTTGAATGGACACTAGGGTGGCCCTTATTCTTCAAAATCGTATCTTTTTGTTCTCACCCTCTAGTTTTGTTCGAATGCTAAACAAAAATTATGTCCAAATTTTAGAAAAATCGATTAAATACCATGAAGTTTCCCATTGATTTAACGTGGGAAAAAACAACTTCTTGCATGTTTATTTGACTTATACAACATTTTTTTCGGTCACCTATTCGTCACCTATTTTTGAAAAAATACTTAACTATTCACCTTTTTTAACTCATTAGGTACTGCGATGATTGTCATAAATGATATCTACTTATTAGATCCTAGCAATAAGGAGAGTACTAGACCACAAAATGATTATAGGGATAAAAACAGAAAAGCAAAGCAGTCAAAGAAAGCAAGTATAAAATCAAAGCCGAAGAAGATAAAAAAATGTAAAATGATTTTGAAGAAAATAAGAAATTATTTTGGAAGTGGATTGAGAATATTAGAAAAAAAAGTACTAACACTAAGTCAGTCGAAACTGAGAATGCTGATAGTGAAATGGTATGGGCCACAGAAAAAGTGAAAGAGTGTATTTGTGTTTTTTCGAAAAATCGTATGCAGGTCAAGATATGAAGCATAATAAGTGTGATACGGAAAAGGACACGTTAGACAATCCTGTTGTAGATGGCGAAAGAAGAGTTGATATCGGCGACATTATATCCGCTGTCAAGAAACTAAAGAATGGTAAGGCTGCTGGTGTGGATGCTATTACCGCTGAAATGCTTAGGACTGGTGATGGATTTTTGTTTCTGTGGCTGAGCGAATTTATAAATATGTGTGCTGCAAACGGAGAAGTTCCTAGTGATTGGAGAAAGGCTATTTTACTTCCACTCTACAAGGAAAAGAGTGATAAAGGTGACTGTACTATTTATAGATCGATTAGCCTACTAAGTACCGTGGGCAAAATATTTAACACAATTCTTATTGGCAAGGTCATGGGAATAACTAAACAAAGGATCTGAGAAGTTCAATTTGGATTTATGCCAGGGAGCCCATGTGCGGATCAGATATTAAGCTTGAGATACATCATACAAGAAAGTTTGAGAGTAAACAAAAAAGTCTTCTGTGCATTTGTTGATCTGGGAAAAGCTTTCAATAAGGTGGACAGAACTAAACTTTGTGAAGTCCTGAAAGAGTATGAAATGAAGGTTTGGCTTTTAAAAGCAATAAAAGTAATATATATAATGGTTGTTAAGCGGGCGCAAGAGTAAATGGACGATTGAGCGATTGGTTTGATATCAAGCCTTCTTACCCTTGACATATAAATTTCTTGATCTCCGGTAGTACAACGAGGCTAGAACCAAACGAGTTAATCAAAGTCAATCAAATTCTTTACAACTCCTATTTTGTTTCTAATGGAATGATTAGAGTTAAAATTTAGTTTCCTTCCTGAACAAATGATTTGTCTATGCCAATCAGTAATAATATAATTTTCATCAATTTTTATTAAGCATAAATCAAGAAAATTCAATCTACCTTCTGTATCAATTTCAACCGTCAACTGTAATCTTGGATGTATACTATGAAATACCTTAAGTAGGGCATCCACATCTTGCGCATGTAAAGAAAGTACAGAATCATCAACATATCTTGCATAAAAGTTCATCTCATAATTAATTTTGTCAAAAACTTCATTTTCCAAATCTCATCACAATTTCATCAATAATTGGGACAAGACTGAGCCTATCGGAGTTCCAAATTTTTGTTTATTGAAAGTACCATTGAATTTAAACTAAACAGAATTGAAAACATATTCAATAGCTTTAAGAAATACTTTTTTCGCAATCTTAGTGTGAAGTTTGATCATATTCCATCTATTTTCAATAGCAGGTTTAACTCTTTCATGTGAAATGTTAGGAAACATGGCTATTACGTCAAAGGAGGCAAAAATGTGATTTATTGGTATTTTAACATTCTCAATTAATTTTAGAAAAGCAGCACTGTTTTTAATTGATTTTAACGAAAGGATAACTGGTTTTTTGGTAAATTTGCTAATAAGTTCTTCTAATTTTCTCGTAGGTGAACCTATTATTGAAATAACTGGTCATAAAGGGAAATCTTCTTTATGAGCTTTGACCAGGCCATAGGCCAAAGATAGATTTGTATGAATTCTGTCAATATCGCAGCTTCCAATTGTGTTTCCCAAACATTTTTGAAGCCTCGATCTTTCTAGACTTTTAAATGTATCTGTTAAGAAAGTTTGCTTTGATTCTATTAACAAAAGGAACGAAGAAGCCTCTAATGAGACGACTAATAAATTCAGAAAATCCATCTTGAATTTGGTTATAAAAAAAGCCATGCACAAATATGCAATCTAAGTGAGAACGTTAAGAAGACTCTGGATAATTGGAATAAACAAGTATTGGTTTGAATCATCAAAGAATGCCTTGCAAAAGAAACTAAATCAAATAAAAAAGCATTTAAAAATATTAAAAAACATGAACGAAAATTTAAAAAAATTCTCAATATCCAAAGTGATATACAAAAATTGATTCTGAATGTTCACTTGAATCTTTTTCAAAAACAATCTGACCCATGCTTTTTTAAATATTTCAAACGTAGAGATTCCATTCCACAAAAGGTAATCAACATTTCGAAGGTTGGTGAAGGCTTTAGTAACAAATATAGTGAAAAAAGGTATATTCAATTCCTTAAAATCCTTAAAGACATTGAAGCTAATATTTCAAGATTACCAGAAAACAAAGTACGAGAATTTAGAGCAAAATTCATGAGTTTGTCGAATGATTTTCTGAATAATGGGGTTCCACAAAGCTTATTAGAAAAAGAATTAAAGGAAGGATTTTTCGAAACAAAACTTTTTTAAAACTGTCCTGAATTACTGATTACTAAGGTTGATAAATGGAGTATTACGGTTGCAATATTGAAAAATTTTTATAATCAGAAAAATGATACATATTTTGAATGAAAAAGACAGTTTTGCAGTTATTCCAAATGATCCTACAAAAATGATTCGAAAAGGTACATTTAAAATTCTGGAGGGACTAAGGCTTCAAAAATGTTTGGGAAACAATATTGAAAGGTGCGATATTGACACAATTCATACAAATCTATCTTTGGCCTATGGTCTGGTCAAAGCTCAAAGCAGATTTTCCTTTACGACCAGTTATTTCGATAATAGGTTCACCCTCGAGAAAATTAGAAAAATTTCTTAATGAAATTATCAAAGAATCAGTTACTCTTTCGTCAAGATGAACTAAAAACAGTGCTACTTTTCGAAAATTAATTGAGAATGTTAAAATACCAATAAATCACATTTTTGTCTCCTTTGACGTAATAGCCATGTTTCCTTATATTCCATATGGAAGAGTTAAACTGGCCATTGAAAATAGATGGGATATGTTCAAACTACATACTAAGATTGCGAACAAACAATTTCTTGATGTTACTAAATATGTTTTCAATTCTGTTTATTTTAAATTCAATGGTACCTTTTATAAACAAAAATTTGGAACCTCAATAGGTTCACTCTTGTACCTAATTATTGCTGAAACTGTGATGGAAGATTTCGAAAGTGAATTTTTTGACAAAGTTAATTTTGAGTTGGACTTTTATGCAAGATATGTTGGTGATTCTGTACTCTCTTTACATGCACAAAATGTGAAAGCCCTTCTTAATGTATTTAGTAGTATACATCCAAGATTACAGTTTACGGTTGAAATTGAAACAGAAGGTAGACTGAATTTTTTTTATTTCACCTTAATAAAAACTGATGAAAGTTATGTTATTACTGATAAGCTTATCCAAGATTTCATGAAAAGGATATTCAATTATGCAAAGAGATTTTCTTTCTCAACCATTATCCGATTGCCTTTATTGGCAAACATATGCATAACAAAATGTTTCAAATCAAGGGTAAAAGCAATAATCAGAACGAGAAGCTTATACACGATACATAGAGTTCCTTTCAAAAGCAATTTGATCGTAAAATTGGGTAAAGACAAATATGAGAAACTTGATAAACAATGTGTGGCTGACAAATTCAAATGTAGACAATGTGATGCTGTTTATACAGGGCAAACAAGGAGGCCACTTAGAACAAGAAAATAGGAACATAAAAATTATTTGCATAGAAGTGCAAGATATTATTCGTTCCTTACAAAACAGACTTACAAATGGGCATGATTTAAATTGGGATGATTTTGAAATTTTCTATCATGAGAGAAATCGAAAAAAGAGAGAGTTCATGGAAATGCTATTCATAAAGAGAGAATGTAACAAGGCTATTAATTCAAAAACAGGTCTTACGAGATACAACAGAATTTAGGATGGAGTCATTAATGAGATACATTGACTTTAATTTTGCGTCATAATTTTAAATATGTGTGATTCAATTTTCAATTGAAGAATGAAATAATTTGACTTTGGTTTTTAATCAGAATAGTTCGCCTTATCAAGAAATAGGGTTGCCGAAAGGTTTGATATACATTCAGGTAAAAGAAATGATACCCTCGTTGCCTACAACAAATGGTATTCTGAGGAAGATGCCATATGGACAATACGAGTATGTGCATTCTGTTATTGTGTACCATTGAGTGCTTAATTTGCATTTTTCTCTAATCTTATGATTTTTACAGATGTTTTTGATTTAAAATATATTTAATATATTTCTCTGTCAACTATACATTCGTGTTTTTTTAAATATACTCTTAATGTAATTAGAATGTCATCCTGGTACTTATTTTAAATTTAATGAGATTGCCAGAAGGATGTACATAATTTGAGATATAATAATTGAATACCATTAAAATTAAATTTCATAATTGAATATAAAAATATATGACCATCTTATTATTGTCTTTTTGGACTAAATTCTGAATCTTGATATCTGGGGCTAAGACTTTCTGTATAGTATCCTAAAATCTATTAGCATTCTTCGAACAGATGACTTTGACGAGGGCTTGAGACTGGTTATTCTCTCAAAAAAATGTTAAAATGATCGTTTTTCAAAGGGTCTATGTAGACGGTTAGTTGTCGACCATCTGTTGATTGCTGCACTTCTTTTTTCTGAATTTTCTTCCCGGTGCAGAATTTTTCTCATAATTTACAAAATTTGTATTAGAAAGTGGATTAATGTTTCTACCTTGAAAATGAAAAATAAAACCAACAAAATTAAAAAAAATTTTCAAAAGTGTATAGGGGGATTATATTGACCCTCAATCATAAAATTATTTTGAAATTTTTAGTGATCGAATGGTTTTAGGGTCCAGTGATTGAACACAATTTAAATTGCTTGAAACGTTTCGGCAGACTGTAGTGGCCCTCTTTAGTGAATTTTATTTCTGGAAAAAGTACAAGTGAGGGTGTTTCTAATACTAAATATGTCTACAAAATTATTATTTTGGTAAATTTAGTTCTTTGGTTGACTTTGGTAGGACAATAATCATTTAAAACATTGATTAATTAGAGATGAAGTGGATTTGAAATGAATCAAAAATTGAGCTAGATTGAAATGGACACAAATAGTGGCGAGGGGATGATGAAAATTACAAAATCTTATGAATAATAATTTTTTTGAATCCAAAAATTGTTCTTTGGTTGACTTTAGTAATTTTAAAAAACATTTATTTGACTGAATTGAAAGTTAGAGCTGATGTTGAGTGGTTAAAGTTAATGTAAGTTATGACGAAAAGATGGTAACAATTGTAAAGTGTTATAACATTATTTTTTTCGAGACGATAGTTGTTATTTGGTTTACTTTGGTAACTTTATAAATTTAGAGCTAATGACGAGTCGTTTAATTGAATACAAATGTGACGCAGAGATGATTAAAAGTCGTGAAGTCTCAAAATTTTTTGTGAAGATTGTAATGTATCAAAAATATTTAACAGAGGTTTCAAAATATTCACAAGGTTACAAAAGTTTCAAGAGTATTCACAAATATTTCCAAGATTTCAAAAATCACAAAATATTCAGAAGATTTAAGGATTTAACGAAAATTTTCAAGATTTTCACAATTATTTAGAAGATTTAGAAAATATTTAAAGATTTTAAGAGAATTAACAATTAATTCAAAGATTTCAATAATCTCGAAATAGTTTGAAAGTTTTAAAGATTTCACAGAAGAACTAATGACGAGCTGCTTGATTGAATACACATGTGACGAAGAGATGATCAAAAATTGTAAAGTCTCAAAAGTGCTTATGAAAGATTTGGAGGGATTAAAAAGATTTGATAAAAATGTAAAAATATTCAAAAGGTTTCAAAATTTTCAAAATCTAAATTGTATTCAATTATTGGACCCTAAAGCCAATTCGATCACCAAAAATTTGAAAATAAAATAATTTTGAAAAATAATTGAAATTTTTATTCATTTAGTGTTGTGGTGAAGTGTTTGCAAATCATTGGATTACAATGATGAAAGGAGATGTTTCGGGTTTCAATCGTGTGCAAAACTACGAATCTTGCCGACGTTTCCTGAACATTGCAGTTCACTTCTT
>JAUMHM010000085.1:8223997-8238255 GCA_032362435.1 Melikaiella ostensackeni | reverse complement strand
GTAAAGTCAGGCTGAAACATTTCACGCAATCAGCACTAGCTGAGCATCAGATCGAGACAGGACATAGGATTTTATTTAAAAAAATAACCGTCATCGCAAAAACATACAATAATTTTCCAAGAAAAAATAGAGAAGCAATCGAAATCTTAATACACTAGGTTAGCCCTGAAGAAGTGAACTGCAATGTTCACGAAACGTCGGCATGATTCGTAGTTTTGCACACGACTGGAACCCGAAATACCTCCTTTCATCATAATAAATCATCGTGAAAAAATTAAATCTATTATTGGATTACAATTTTTTGGATTTCATACTCAGGAATTTATATAAAAAATTATTTTCTCTATTCTTATTTGCCTGCTTTTTCCTAGTATGGTTTTTAGTGTAATTGATAAAAATTTGGTGGAATGTGATTTTATGATATATGTTACTGTGAGTCCGGTATAGGGGTATAAACAAATTTATTCAATTAGCAAAAACTTAGATTAGATGCATTACAGAAGGAATTATTGATATAATGCAAGTTACATGTGTTTTTTGCAAAAAAGATATTTCATATTAACAATAAGATATATTTTGACTTCAAGCAAAAAAAAGATAACAAAAACTTTATTGAGTGTATCAATAAATTTAATAAATCTCTTTGAATTTGGTTAAAAAAAGGCTGCTGTGCACAGATACACATAACGTGATAGTGTTTTCTATTCCAGAATAATAAAAAACATAAAAATCTTCATAAGAAAGTGGAAAGATTGACCAAACAACATTTGATAATAAAAAATATTTTATTTATACTTTCAGGTAGTATTTGAATTTGAGTAATATACCTTTCATTATCTATAAATGTAGTTATTGCAAAAATTGTCCCTGATGAGATTTCTTTCAGTTGAGGTATTAATGATTAACTCAATTTACCAAACGATATCTATTTCATTTAAATATAGTTCACAAATTTGATAAGGTCTGGTAATTCTCAGAAATGTGTTATCGTTTTGGATTATTGCATTTTTCTATTTTGAAAAATGGAATAATCTGAATAGATTGGTTCTAAACTCGGTTCTAAATTAACCTACACTAAAAGAGTAATTTTAAGTGGTGTCTTTAGAGAAGGTGCAGTTTAGCTCACTTTCGTTAAAGACGTTTTTCGCAACTCGTCGCTTGTAACCAAATGAGCGCGTGTCGGTGCGTAAATATAGATTCGAAATAAGTGAAAATCGCGATGTTGGGATATAGGAAGAGTGAGGAAAAGAGATATATGTATAGAAGAAGGGTGACGCGGTTGGTGGGCCACATCGTCGCGTTGTAAACACTAAGGCGCCGCGGCGCTTTACGACGCCTTCTGGCATGTTTAACTTATCTGAGACTTTCTGGCACTATAGCCATTTTCACTCTGAAATATAACGACATCGTGTATGTCGACTCCTCGACGTATACACCGGTTACCCTGTCTTCCGTAAACGAATCACCCTTCGACGCTCAACTTTAGAATAATCAACGATGTCCCGACCAACATCTCCGCTCTTTGTAATTCATATGGATTGTTGTTTATTTTTCAAAGGGATCAAAATAGGAGAAAGAGCAAAGCTGTTTTCGAATTTCTTCAACTGAAAAAAAGAATTTCAATTTTTATTCTCATTTTTGATTTTGAAATTTTGAGTAATTCCTGTCATTGAAAAGTTATCAGTATTTGTTGAAAGAACTCTAGAAAACTGCATTTAGCGTTGTCAGTTCATATATTAAAGTGTGCAGTTCTAAACTATAAGGAAACAATTTACGAAATTTCTTAGGATCTTGTGTAATAATTGATACAGAATTTTCTGTTGTGTTTTTTCCTACCTCACAGAGAGAAAAATGCTTTTTTGAATACAAAAATTTCATTTTGGATATAAAGTATAACTTCGATGCAAAAGGCTAAGATGTAGTAACTTCATTTTTTCAATTTCAACGATTATATCTTGAAACTTTCAATTTTTGAAAATTAGACAAGATTGTTGTTCTGAAAAGATTTGATGAGTTTTTAACGTTTTATCTGAAGTAGTCGATGTTTCTTTATAAACATATATTCTTTAATTTTTCAATTTCGAACAATTCCATCCTCCGTGCTTCTATTTCATAGAAATCCAATTTAATAATTGGAATTTTTAACGCCCCATTTCGATATTATTCTTTGTTGATCACTGTCAACTTAATTTGCAATTCGCAATTTACGGAGAGACAATTTAGAATTAATTAATATCTGGATATAACACCGCTGGATATTCTCCTTCACTGATCAACAACCTTCCAGGCAGAAAAATTATATATAGTGGAAAAAATTATGTATAATTTTCATTTGTTTTATACAGCTAATGTGTAAAACAAATAAAAATTATATATAAAATTTCCCACTATGTGTTAACTATATATAATTTTTCCGTCTGGGCTAACACCAAACAATATAGAATTAATTATTTTTTAAGAATCCTACTTTGTTAATGTTGCATTTAGATTTATGCAACTTTGTCAACGCATCCAAATTAAAGTTGTTCAATTTTTAATATTTTAGTTCTTCAAACAGCCCTCTTTCAAATACTTCCATCTTGACGAAATTTTTCGATCTGGTTTAATTTGCAGCGCCTCAGTTTTCGATTTTTCTATTTAAAATATAAACATTTTTTATTTCAAAAGTGATCAGTTGAAATCTGAACAGCTTAAAATAAATATTCGTAATTTTTAGGAAGAACTATAATTTACAATTATGCAACTTCAAACAATATATTAGAAAATGTGAAGCATTTCGGTTAACCATTTGGTTTTTTATTCATCAATTTTACTGGATTCTTATAAAACTGTTCAATTTTTAAGAAATGTAGTTAAAAGTGCCTGATATTGAACATGTCATCTTGAAATTTCCAACTATGAACTCCTTTACCTTGAAATTACAAATATGGATATGAGTTTGAGTTACACATATATAATAGGTACATTTTAGATTATTGTGGGTAGGAATGAAAGCGGGAATCACAAGGCTATTCATTTTAGCATGCTACACTCCAGGTAATGGTGACAGTAGTGATGTAAAAGATACCTTCTGGGTCACTTTAAAGGATATTATAGGTACTTGCGATCCTGGGGAAAGTATCATTTTACTCGGAGATATGAATGGCTGGGTTGGTGCATAATGCGAAGGTACCGACAGGGTACTTTGTCATTTCGAAGTCCCAAAAACGAATGGTAAAAGAAGAAAATTGATTAGCTTATGCTTAGAAAAAGGCTTGTTCATAACAAAATACTTGGTTAAGACATGAAATGATCCACATGTATACTTGGTGAACAGGCGAAAACCACAGTATGATTGACTTTCTTGCACCAAACAAGCGCAATTGTTCAATTGTTTAATCTTTCAGCGACTGAATTAGTATCTAAGTGAGTTTCCACTTATTATTACTCAAATTGAAAAAATTCTTTAAATTGTACAAACCTAATTTAATTTAAGTGGATAAAACCGAAATTGCCCTTGCCACTTTATTTGACATTTCACTTCTTTTTATTAAATTCTGCTCGTGTGTATGTAACTTCATGTTGTAGATTATAGTGATGTGAACAAAACAGATTTTAATGTAATAAAATAAAAATTCCCTGATTTTATGTGTAATTGAAGAAAACGGACTGTCTACCCTTACAGAATTTTCCGTAAGACCAACTAATTTCTTGCTCTTTCAGGGACAAAGTTACGGAATTTTCCGTAACTCTAGCCCGAGCGCTATATTTGACCGGGTTAGACTTACGGAAAGATCCGTAACGCTAGTCGGTGCCTAGAAAAATCTTTTAAAGCAAATATTATATCGAATTTTTGCGTACATACTGGTTTTGTCTTAAAATTAGAATAGTATGAACTTATAAAATTGAAAATCAACTATTTGTTCAATGTACGAGTATAATACATGCCTGCATCATTCTTGAACCAAAGGCCTCTGTAGATGATTCCAAAGATTTTTTGGCGCCCTCAAACCGAATCAGTTGCCTAAAATGTTCCATAATGTCAGCCTTTTGAGAAATTTTGACTCAAAAGTGCCAAATGGCCATGTTTTAAAATGAAAAATCGAAAAAACTTCGAAAATAAAGAGGCTAGGCTGATTTGGTCAACGGATTCAAATTAGGCGTGCAAAAATCCATCGAAAATGATTGTTTACTACAAAAAATTAAAGGGTTGCTTTTTGCTACCCCTGTTACGCAAATGCGTTTTTTCGTGGTCTCACGTTTTCTAAATAAATTTATTGGTATATGGAATTACTTTAAGATAACTTCAGTGAATACTTCCGTTCTAGGCAAGTCTCTGAAATTATTTTGGGGGGTGTTTTTCAACCCTTAGTGAGGTAAGACCAGGAAATCCCAATTTCTGGGCAGCGAATATCTCCAGCAGATTTTTTGGCGAAGCTGGCTTCAAATTTCCACACTTTTTTACTTTTTGGCACTTTTTTAGACAAGGCTACTTTTTTGCTACATTTTTCAATGTAAAGCTACTTTTTTACTACTTTTTTCAGTAGAGTGATTTAAAAAATTGATCGCACTAGCAAATTTCCATTAAAAAAATGTGTAAGAAGGGTATTTCTAAGGTAACTACTCTACCTAAAAAAAAAGAAATGATTCAAAAAAGAACAGTCGATGGGTTTCTTAAAAATTCGAGCCATTATTTGCCAGTAGCTGCCAGTTAAAAAAAAATTTGTTTTAAATACAAAGTTTAGCTGTTAAAAATTGAAGAAAATTGAATTTTTAACAGTTGAAAAAAAATTGAAAAATTCAACTCTTTAAAATTTAATTTCGAATTTTCTTCAATTTTGAAAATTTGAATTTTCAAAAGTTGAAAATTCAAGAAAAAAGCGAATTTCATATTTAAAAAATGTTTTACAAAGGTTGCACTTAGATCATTTTACATGAAACTTTGATAAATGAACATTCCAATCCATAACAAAAATTTTTTCAAAAAAGTCGACTTTTTCAAAAGCAGGTCGCCGTTTTTTCTTTTAATTTTCAACGTTTAACAATTCATGTTTCGAGGATTCAATTATTTCTTCGAATATTCGTTATTTTGGTAAAAATAAACAAAATTAAAATATTTTTTTGGTAGAAAATTGAGCTTTTTTGTTAGAAATTAACTTTTTTGTTGAAAATTCATTTTTCTTTGTTAAAAATTCATCTTTTTTAGTTTTGAGTTCAACTATTTGGTTGAAAATTCATCTTATCTAGTAGAAAAATGTTATGTCTTTTTGGTTTTAAAATTCATCTCCTTTGTTTAAAAATCTTGTTCTTTGGTTGAGAATTTAATTTTTTTTTGCAAATTTGACAATTTCGTTAAAAAGTCATCCTGTTTGGTTGAAAGATCGTCTTTTTGGTTGCAAGTACAACTGTTTTGTTGAAAATTCATCTATTTAGGTTGAAAATTTAACTATTTCGGTAGAAAATTGAACTATTTTGTTGAGAATTAACTTTCTTTTGAAAATTCAGCTGCTTTGTAGAAAATTCTTCTCTTTTGATAAATTTCATCTTTTTCGTTAAAAAATCATTTTTTGGTTGTAAATTCAACTATTCGGTTGAATGTGAAACTCTTTTGTTGAAAATTTATTTCTTTGTTGTTGCAGATTCATCATTTTAGTTGAAACACCATCTCTTCTGGTTGAAAATTCAATTAGTTTGGTGAAAATTAATTTCTTTGTTTAAAGATTCATCTCTTTGGTTAACAGTTTAATTATTGTGACAAAAACTAGTTTCATTTTTAGCGGAATTTTTGGTCTGGTTGAAAATTTATCTTCTTCGGTTAAAAATTCAACTATATGGTTGAAAACTCATGTACACATTTTGTTGAAAATCCTCTTTTTTGGTAGAAAGTTAATCTTCTGGACTGCAAATTCATCCTTTTTGGTTGAAAATGTAACTATTTATTTGAGAATTTAACTTTTTGCTAGAAAATTAACTTTTTCGTGGAAGAATCATATTTTTCGATTAAAAATTCAACTATTTTGTAGATAATTCGTCTTTATGGCTTCAATATTCAACAATTTCGTTAAAAATTCGTCTTTTTGGACGAGCATTAATCTTCTTGGTAGAAAACTTATATTTTTGGTTAAAAATTAAACTATTCAATTCATCTCTTTGGTTGAGGATTTAACTATTTTGTTAAAAATTCGTCACTTTTTTTGAAACTCAATTTGTTGAAAATTCCTTTTTTTATGAAAATTAAGTCTTCAGAATGAAAATTACACAATTGATTTTGCGTTGAAACTTATCTTTTTGAGTTGAGTTTTGTTAAAGTCATATTTTTTCGTCGAAAATTTGACTGTTTTGTTGAAAATAGGTCCTTTTGGTTTGAAAATTCATTCTTTATTGTAAAAAAGTCATATTTCTTGGTTGAAAATGAACTTTTTTGTTGAAAATTCTACTGTACTGGTTGAAAATTCAACTATTTTGTTCAAGATTCATGCTTTTTTTAGAAAATTGATTTTTTATGGCAGGAAAGACATCTTCTTTCGTCAAAAATTATCTTTTTTGTTGAGAATTTAACTGTTTCGAAAAAATTAATCTTTTTGTCTTGATAATTTAATTATTTGGTTGTTAATGCAATTGTTTGGTTAAAAGTTAATTTTTGTTGTTGTTGAAAATTCGTTTCTTTTGTATTAAAAACTCATCTTTATTGATTAAAAATTAACTTTCTTGTCGAAAATTTATCTATTCAGGTTTGAAAGTGAATTATTTTCTAAAACATCCGACTTTTTTACCTTAAAAACTTAAGTCTTTTGTGTAAAGTTCGTCTTTTTTGATAGAAAATCAATCTTTATTATTAAAAATTCATCTATTTTCTTGAAAGTTTAATTATTTTGTTGAAAGTTTGACTATTTTTTTGGTAGTTCAATCATTTGGTTAAAAATTTAGCTATTTTGTTAAAGTCATATTTTTTCGTGGAAAATTTATTATTTTTTAAAAATACGTCCTTTCGGATCAGTAATTGATCTTTTATAATAATAAAGTTATCTTTATTGTTGAAAATGAACTTTTTTGTTGAAAATTTAACTTTACTGGTTGAAAATTCAACTTTTTCGTACAATATTCGTCCTTTTGTTTTGGAAATTGATTTTTTATGGTGTAATATTCATCTTTCTTGGTTAAAAATTGACTTCTGCGTTGAGAATTCAACTGTCTTCGAAAAAATTCATTTTTTTAACTCGAAAATTTACTTACTCGTATTTGCTTGCTGATGCAATTGTTTGGTTAAAAGGTGTTTTTTTGTTGTTGGAAAATTATCTTTTTCGGTTGAAAATTAACTTTCTTGTTGAAAATTCATGTTTTGAGGTTTAAAAGTCAACTGTTTTCTAAACCATGCGACTTTTAGTTTGAGAACCTAACTCTTTTGTTTAAAATTCGTCTTTTTGGGTAAAAAATTAATCTTCTTTGTTGAAAATTTATCTGTTTTCCTGAAAGTTTAATCATTTTATTGAAAATTGAACTATTTTCTTGAAATTTTAATTTTTTGTCGAAAATTAAACTTTTTTGTCTAAAATACGTTCTTTTGGATTGGCAATTCAACTCTTATGGTAAAAAATTCATCTTTATCAGACTCGCCCTTTTGTATTGAAAATTGATCTTTTATGGTCGAAAAGTCATCTTCCCTGGTTGAAAATAAACTTTTTTATTAAAAATTTAACTACACGGGTTCCTTCAACTGTTTTGTTGGAAATTTGTCCTCATACATTGAAAATTGATCTTTCCCGGTAAAAGAGTTATCTTTCTTGGTTAAAATTTAACTTTTTTGTTGAGAATTCAACTGTCTCCGAAAGAATTCTTCTTTTTGATATAAAATTTAACTACTTGGTTATGAATGCAACTGTCTGATTGAAAGTTGATTTTGTATTATTGAAAATTCGTCTTTTTGGGTTGAAAGTTCATCTGTTTTGGTAGAAAATCCTTTTTAGTCACGTAGGCATAGTGGCAACTAAACTTTCACAGAAACGCGAAAAAACGCGGAATAAAGTAAAATCTGAGTATGTCCAACGGCTACATTACTTTTACTTTTTAGGGGGGAGGGGTTGAGACTCAGCTACGATTGTTTACGGGTAACGGGGGTACGGGGGGGGGGGTAAAGAATGGCCCAAAATGGGTAACGTAGTGTATGGACCGCCCCTTTTGAAATCTCAAGAAATGATCAATGTGAATCATGTTGGAAATTTGTATAAAAATCATGGCAAGAGATGAATCGATACTGAATCACATAACAACTCATCTGAGCAAGATACACGTCTCCAATCTTCACCCAAGTTGACTGCAGCAATTTTCCGCAAGAATTATTGTAAACATAGTCTTGTAATACGCACAGGCGCACTAGGATTACCCCGTAGATACGAGATTTATTACATTTTATACCCTGGGGAAATCGCCTCGGTGGCCTTCGCATACTCGTCGTCCAAAGAGTGTTTACTTAAACGCTGATATTGGCGTTAAAGGATGCTCCTTATTATCTGGCAAGGGTAATGAATGGTTTTCGCATGCGGGCCACGAAGACAGGTTCCGCTTGATACTCTCCGCATATTAAAAAGCGCTTAAGCAAACTAAATACTATAGATAGCTCTCGCATATCCCGAAAAAACGGCTAATTGCATCGGGCAAGTAAAGTATAGGGATGGCAAGGGCAACTCTTTAAAATCCTATTTTGCTCGTTATACTCGCGCGCGCGTTGTTTAACTGCTCGTATAGCCGCTTGTAATAAATAAAAAAGAAAGGTCGTTCCGTCGTGCTTCGAGGATTTCAATCGATCGACGGCCATATTGGTACATGATTAAAGAGCACTTCGATAAAAGCGACTTGCAGCCGGTTGCTTCACAGGAAAACTAACCATAGTCTCTGAACCATAGATACCACATGGAGAAAAAGATCTAGTTGGGGTAACGCAGATCCTGGCTAGCCTTACTGGACAGTCTGATGATTATTTAGTAAGTTGTCTGGTAAAAGTTATCGGATGAATAGTGGTACTTACAAATCCACGTGTGGTTGTTTTGGGGACCTTTGAGATAGGTTTCAAAACGTACACAACACAATAAAATTTAAGTTCATTTATTACATCAATTAATCACTTAACAGAATAATGAATAAAACGCAGAAGTAGAAAAGTGTCTAGAACTAGAATATATATAATGAACATTATGAGCAGAAGAACAACATTGAAGGGCATCAATAAGGTGGTCAAAGGAGCTGCTTAAGAGCAACTTATCGCACGGCCTGATGTATTATCATCAAAAAAACATGATATCGACACCAATTCGTAAGATCACACCGTACATCCATATACATTTACGAAAATACGTAATTTCACAACGATACTGTATGTAATTTTACGACAGCTGTGTAAAATCACATCGACGAGTAATGGCCGTAAAGGGATCCTCGCAGGAAGAAACAGATCTATTTGGGGTTACGCAGATCCTGGTTAGCCTTACTAAACAGTCTAGTAAAATATGAACCAACAAGCTGTCTAGTTAAACACGTCAAACATTCTAGTTAAACTCTGTGTAGTTAGCATTACAAGACATATGGTATAAGGTACCAGCCTTCTAGTACGGCAAACATTTCCATGTTTAGAATAGGCATTAAGTTTTTTAGTAAAATTAAGCAGATGTTGAGTTAGGCTTACAGCTCCGTTTTTAGATTATTTAACAAGTTGTCTAGTAGAAGTTACTTTATTATTTGTTGAAATTGAAGGTGTTTTGAGGGTCTTTGAGATAGGTTTCAAAACGTACACAGCACAATATTGAAGTTCATTTATTATATCAATTAATCACTGAACAGAATAGTGAATAAAACACAGAAGTAGAAAAGTGTCTAGAACTAGAATATACATTAGGAACATTATGAGCAAAAGAACATCACTGGTGGGCATGAATAAGGCTGTCAAAGGAGCTGCATAAGAGCAACGTATCGCACGGCCTGTAATATTATCATTAAAACAACGTGGCGTCGACACTGGAAGTCAAGCAATGGCATCTACTACGTACACTGTAAACATAAACCTGCTAAAAATTACGTAAGATTCGTAAAATCACACCGTCCATCAGTGTAAATCTAAGAAAATACGTAATTCCACAACGATACTCTATGCAATCTTACGACAGCTGTGTACAATCACATCGACCAGCGATGGACATAAAGGGATCACCGCAGAGAGAAAAAGATCTAGCTAGGGTTACCAGATCCTGGTTAGCGTTACTAGACAGTCTAGTAAAATATGAACCAACAAGTTGTCTAGTTAAACGCGCCAAACAGTCTAGTTAAACTCTGTCTGGTTAGCATTACAAGACATGTGGTATAAGTTACCAGACTTCTAGTCGGCTAACATTTCCATGTTCAGAGTAGGTAACAAGTTTTTTCGTAAAAGTAAGCAGATGTTGAGTTGTGCTTATAGCACCGTTTTTATATTACCGAATATATAGTAGTATTTACAATTTAACGTGTGGGTGATCCACAAGTTGTCCAGTAAAAGTTACTAGACATTTGGTCTAGTAAAAGCTACTTTATTATTTGTTGAAAATAAAGGTGTTTTGAGGATGTTTGAGATAGGTTTCGAAACATACACAGCACAATAAAATTGCAGTTTATTTATTACATCAATAAATCACTTAACTTAACAAAAATAATTCTGGACAATTTCAAATTGAAAGCTTTTGGACTTGAATTATTTTGAATGAGAATTTAAAAAAATGTGATTAATTAATGTTGTTGGGTCTAAATTAGAATCGTCTCAAATTTTACAATTTCAAAATGAAAACCTTAATGCTTAAACAATTAAAAATTCAAATATCAAATTTAAATTGTTCAAAATGGTACAAATTTGAGTTGGATCTCAGTCTTTCGGTAACTTGAAGCTTGAAGTGGACAAAGCCTCATAATTTAAAATTAGAAGAGTTTGAAATTAAAGCGTTTAAAATTAAATAATTCGGAATCAAAAACGTTAAGAATTATATAATTTTATATTGCAATATTCTACCTTAATACGCAAGTTTAAATTGAAGACATTCAAAATTAAGCAATTTCAAATTGAGACTCAAATCTGAAAAGTGACTTTATATTTTTTACAGATCTTTATATGTATACTAATCCATAAGAGATAATTTAATATTTGCCAGACTACTGTTTTTAACAAAAAATTTGGAAATCCCTTCTAAAGTGACTAGAAAATTTTTTCCGATAAAGAAAACTGTAACGACAGCACGTTCTTCTCAAAGTCATTTTCCCGTATTTGAAAATGATCTTTTTCAACCTATGTCTGAAAAAGTCGGCTGAATATCTCGAAAGTTTTTACTGACAGAAATATAATTTTAAAAAATTCAAGAGAAGCTGAAAGAATTGAAAATGTATAAACTTAAAAATCATAATTTGCAATTCATGATATTTATATATTTTTTATTCTTTCACATTTTCTTGATTTTTTTTTCTACTGTATTTTTATCAGTAGGAAACCTTGAGCTACTAAAAGGATTTTTTAAAGATAGCTGATAAATTAATTTAAAAAAACAGAAAAATGATTACATATACGTATGAAAAATCGACTGTCTTTGATAACTTCTTTATCAAACCAGCGTTTCAAATTTGCTAGAAATGATTATGACGCATCTCAGAAATATTTTTGAAAAAAGTTTTAGAAATCGTGTATGCATAGATCGGCCCATCTCATTGCATTTTAGAGCAAAATGTCCAAAGGCAAAATAAAACAATACACAATTCTGAGAAAGCTTCAAAAGGTAAGAACCTTCTACCTCCTATAAGTGCCGAGTTATGATCATTCAAAATAAACCGATTTTTTTTCTCAAAAAGGAGGCTGAAAAATCAAATTATGAAGTTTGCATCTGCATTTTGGAAGCTGTTAATTTTACGAAAAAATGTTCCGGATAATTATTTAAGTAGACGCAATTTCGAGTAATTCTAAGGAAAGAACAATGATGTAATCCCAATATGTCATAAGTTATGGCCTCCCAAAGTTAATTACTTTTGACCTATCTTTCAGGGCAAATTACTCTTGTTCAGTTTTTTCAAAATACTCCATTTTTGGCTGAAGTTACGTTAATGACGGCAGAAAAAACGTGATAGTACAGGAACTTATGCGTAAATCTAAAAAAAAAACATTTTTCATTTTTTATAGGTCAAGAGTTATGACTTTTCCAAGAAAATACATAAAATATGCTCCAAATTGATAGTGTGAAGAATATTATTCAAACACTGGTTAAACAATGAATTGTTTTTTAAGGTTAAATAGAAGAAATGTGTATTTTCAGTGAATTACCGATACCTATATGCCACAAAAATGCTCAAATACCATATAGTCGCAAGTACATTTTGTACTACATACAGAGCTTTCAGAATGGCAAGGGTCAAAGTTTCATGATCATAACTCGTGACCTATAAGAGCTAAAATTTTTTTTTATTTCACGTAGAAATTGGTCCCCTATCATTTACCCTTTCTTAGTTTTTTTTGAATATGTACAAAACGAGCTATTAAAAAAAAATTTTCTTCAATACATGCGAGAAAACCGCGGATTTTCGAGCGTGTGAAGCGGGCTCGATGTTGCTGTTTTATGACCGGGAAAAACAACTGGGAAAATAATCCTGACCGGGAAAAAATTCCCGACAGAGGGGAAACACTCAGACGTGCTGCCTCTGACGGAAAATCTTGTAGTCATCGCAACTCTTTTTCTCAGTTCTTTTCTCTGATCAACAGATACAAACTTCAGAATTTGATTTTTCACTCTCTTTTCTGAAAAAAATCGGATTACTTCGAATAGTCATAACTCGACACCTATAAGAGGTAGAAGTTTCTTTCTTTTTTCACTTTTATCAGAACATTTGAGATGTTTTCAAGTTTTCAAGAAACAGTTCTAGCAAAAAAACGCGCTCTACGTACTTTAACGGTAAAAAAGTACCAGATGCCTGGACTAAAATGAAAATTTGTCTTTTTAGTATTTTATTCTGATTCATCTAACTCGTATTCTCTTCAGAATCGATCGTCGATCAAACCACGAAAGAAATATCTTCTGGCGCCCGAGGCAAAAGCGAGAGGGACATACAGCGTTTTCCCATTTACGAGCGTCACCCATTAAAAAGAAAAGGAGTCTTAATAAGGCGAGCCAAGATAAATTGATACATTAGCATCTCGGATATGATTCATAGTGAAGCGGGTCACGGGATCGCGCTAAGGGGGTGCGTGAGCTTACGGAGTAGAATTCGTGATATATCGCCATTAGCATTGGTTTCATATTAGAACAAACAGGCTCGTGTTTTAGGCTTTAAAGGGAGACCCTCGGTCTAATGGGGTGTAATGCGCGTGGAAAAAGACTAAAAGACTTAAAGAGTCGTGCATTGTCACCCTTGTAGCTACCTAGTTGGTTGTCTTCACGGAGAGAAATGAGATTAAAGAGTATGATATTCAGTGCCAGAATTTTGTAATGATTACAAAATTTTAGGAATAGATGCAGAAGACATGGGAAGGAATGTGAAACTACACACTGATCTTTATGGCGGTCAAAAAATAATTATTATTGAATTCCAATGTGCACAACGGCCTAAGTTGTTCCTTTTTCGACCAAAAAAATATTTTGAAAAAGAAAATTGAAATCGATTAATATTTAGGTAGCGCAAGCAAAATTATTGTTTTTATATACATACTCATAATTTATTCCTATAAAATGGATGATATAGTATTTCGTGCGCTGAAAAATTATTATTTCAATAGACAGCAGGTACTTTGTTTCGTATTTAGTTCCTTTTTACTCACGAAAATGCCATAGTTACCATATTACAAACGGGGTTAATAAACACTTTAATTTTTCTACAGAACGCTCAGCGACATTCTTGACAACTTTGTAAGAGTCGATCTTTCTTTTCAGCTGCTGAAATCTTTCACATGTGGTCCAAATTTGAGGGTCCGAATTTAAAATGTAATCAGTGTCATCACAACAAAGGTATCGCAAAGCTGGGACAGAAGACGAATCTACAAGATCATGAAATACTTTGTTTTCTAATCCTTTAAAATTTTCAAGCTTAATTCTTCGTGTAGTCCAATTTTCTTCTAGAAGTTTTAAGTTTGCCACTAATTTACGTTTGTCTTCAATAGTTACTTTATTAGAAAACAAAGCTAACGAGACTTATTCTAAATCAAGATACCATAAGTGATTTTTAAATTTCATTATAGCTATGTCTGAGACGACTTTATTCACACTTGCATATTGCTTCAGCTGTCGGAATAA
>JAUMHM010000085.1:8199494-8223897 GCA_032362435.1 Melikaiella ostensackeni | reverse complement strand
TTAGAAATTCAATTATTTTGTTGAAAATTCGTCTTGCTGGTAGATAATTAATATTCTTGGTCTAAAATTCAAATGTTCGGTTGAAATTTATTTGGTTTTAGTAGAGGATTCAACTAGTTTGTTGAAAACTCGCCTTCTTGGCAGAAAATTAATATTCTTGGTCGAAAATTCAACTATTCGGTTGGAAATTCGAGTATTTTTGTTGAAAATTCGTCTTTCTGGTTGAAAATTGTTCTTTTTGGTTAAAAATGTAACTGTTCGTTCGAAACTCAATCTGCTTTGGTGGAGCATCCAACTATTTTGTTGAAATTTTGTCTTCCTTGCTTGAATTCAATTGTACTTGATTTAAAATGAAAATTGATTCTGGTTGAAATATCAACTATCATATTTTTCGTTGATAATTCATCTTCTTAGGTTGGTAATTCAACTACCTTGTTTAATAATCAAGTAGATTTATTACCTATATTGACAATATTGAAATATCTTTCTAAAACACAATGAAATGATTTTCAATATATTCTTCGAAGTGATTGATAATTTTTTAATCCTTCAACTTTTCTGTTTCAAGTTCAGTCTCCAGAAAAATCCTCAAACATTCTAAAATCGGCAAATAATAAATATTCCAGAAGCTTGTCATATAATTTAAAAAAAAAAAATTGAAATAGACGATATTTGTACAATATATGGTTAAAAATTGATAGTCAACGTGAAATTTGTATCGCTTCTGTTTCATTTTCAGAAAAAATAGTATGCTTCGAAGAAACTTCTTCAAAGTCAGCTTGAAAAGCAATTTCTGTTCCGATGCAATAAATAAACTTTTTGCATACTTCTTCAATGGAAAGAGAAATGTAATTCATTATTTTCCTCACTTTGTTTTGTTTTTTAATTAATATTTAATTACTTGGTTAAATTATTGAAATTTAATTTATTTTGATTAAATTTTCCATCTCAACATCTCAATCTTTTTCAACTCCTCTCCAGAGTGATGTTTCCGTCATAATACTATATTGTCATTTTTAAATAAGAGATCAATATTGATCATTAAAGCAATTGACAATTTTTTTTACTACAAGTTTGTACATAATAATTTAAAAATGCTAAATTATTAAAAATTGTGAGTATTTAACACAAATTATTTCTTTTATATTTTTATAAAGTATATAACTATTATTGCTACCTTAAGATTTTTGTAATTACTTGTATCCACACTCATCATGCGAGAGCTTTAATTTATTTGCCCTTCTTAGGCGGTCGGTCGGTTCGGCGAAGGAAAGATGCGCATCTGCCGAAAGAAACTCAAGACTTCAAATCGAGCCCTAGACAAAGCTCCGCATTTCAAGGCCTTGAATTTTGATCTTTAATTTAATTAAATTTATTGGCCCTTCTCAGGTGGTCGATCGGTTCGGCGAAGGAAAGATGCACATCTGCCGAAGAAGACTCAAGCCTCCAAGACGAGCTCAAGACAAGGCCTCTCATTTCAATGCCTTGAATTTCTAACCTTAATTTAATAAAATTTATTCGCCCTTCTCAAGCGGTCGGTTGGTTCGGCGAAGGAAAGATGCACACCTGCCAAAAGAAACTCAAGACTTGAAATCGAGCCCCAGACAAGGCTCCGCATTTCAAGGCCTTGAATTTTGATCTTTAATTTAATTAAATTTATTCGCCCTTCTCAGGTGGTCGATCGGTTCGGCGAAGGAAAGATGCACATCTGCCGGAAAAGACTCAAGCCTCCAAGACAAGCCCAAGACAAGGCCTCGCATTTCCAGGCCTTGAATTTTGAGTTTTAATTTAATTTAATTTATTCACTCTTCTCAGGCGGTCGGTCGGTTCGGCGAAGGACAGATGCACATCTTCCGAAAGAAACTCAAGACTTCAAGGCGAGCCCTAGACAAGGTTTCGCATTTCAAGGCCTTGAATTTTGATCTTCAATGTCATTAAATTTATTCGCCCTTCTCAGGCGGTCAATCGGTTCGGCGAAGGAAAAATGCACATCTGCCGAAGGAAATTCAAGCCCCCAAGACAAGCCCAAAACAAGGCCTCACGTTTCCAGGCCTTGAACTTTGAGCTTTAATTTCATTTGATTTATTCGCCCTTCTCAGGCGGTCGGTCGTTTCGGCGAAGGAAAGATGCACATCTGCCGAAGAAAACTTAAGCCTCGGAGATGAACCTAAGACAGGGCCTCGCGTTTTAAAGCCTTGAATTTTGAGCTTTACTTTAATTTAATTTATTCGCCCTTCTCAGACGGTCGGATGCACATCTGCCGAAGGAAATTCATGTCTCCAAGACGATCCCAAGACAAGGCTTTGCATTTTAAGGCCTTAAATTTAGGCCGCCTTGAATCGCCTCGAAATGCGAGGCCTTGTGTTATCCTGTCTTGCTTTTCTCAACCTCCGCCTGGACATTTCTCTTCTCAAATGGCATCACTAAATAAGGTAATTTCAATCTCGAATTTTTTTGCAATGCTAGTTCAGTTCAATAATGAATACCTGGACTACCAGTACCGAAGACCTGTTTTTTACTTCCTTTTTGTCCATGTTTCTCCAAGTCTCTTCTGTGTCACTGACTGGTCGCATTCTTTTGGATCCGCCCAGTCATTGGCCGCTTTTCTCCTGGCAGGGGGTGAAATACTGAAACACCCCGACAATGGTAATTTACAATTTAGAAGCGGACGTTTATTAACGCCAGGGAGAGTGTGTCACTTTCGGCTACGCCTTTTGTGATTTATGCACATACATACTATACACGTAGAAGCCGCTGCAACAGCAACGGCCCAAGGGGCAGAAGTGTTCGACGTCTTCTTCGTCGGTTTTGTTCTACAGCTGCTGCAGATGGAGACGCAGATGGTACGCTTCAACCCTGTCAACCTGGTTCCTTTCTCTGCCAAAAAGACAAGGCCCGTTTCAAAGAGAAAAAACGCTATCGAGTACTTACTCGTCATTCTCGATAATGCGAGATCCGCGCTCGTCAAACTCATGCTTCAATGAATAATCATCTGCCCAGATTTTTCTGAAGGTTCAGAGTTGCCTCTTTAACAAAATGATTTGAAAACCGTCATAGAATAACAATGTCCCTTAATTTATATTTTTCCGAATCACTATTTGACGTCATTTTAATTTTTCCGAATTATAAAGGCACATGAAAAAAAGTGGAATGTCCACTGAAACAGACCACCATACCTGTGTGTTTTTGAGATCGCTGAATTCGTATCTGGTGTCAGATTTGCTCCATCACGTCAAGTTTTTTGAGAAAATTCGCCTCCTTGGCTATCTTCAAAAAACAATAAAGAGTGCAAACCTGACGATCTAGAAACTTCTAGCATGGCTCAAATTGAAGGTTAAACCTTGTACTCAAGGTGATTACGTTACAAAAATGATCTCCGTCGCCCGTCTTGAGCGGTAACAGGTTTTTGCTCAAGATAGGCGACGGAAATCTTTTTTTTCAGCAGAATCACCTTAAAGAACAAGGTTTAACCTTCAATTTGAATTTGAACAATTCCTTAAATCACCTAAAATCAAGAGTTTTGACCCAATTCTCTTTTCTTTTACAGAATTTTGATTGATTCTTCAAGAACCATAAAAAAATTCAAGCCGTTAGAAAAGAAGGCACTTTGAAAGAGATTCTTTTTAATGATACGAATTTCAAATATTTCCTAAACCAAGAAAGATTTTTTAGTCAAGAAAGAAACAAGAATGTCAACCAAATTGTTGAATTATCAATGAAGTAGTTGAATTCTTAACCAAAAAGTCTGAATTCTAGATAAGAAATGTAATGGTTGATACTTTATTTATTTTACTTATACCTTATTTATCTATATTTTTATTTTATCGTATATATTTTACCAAAAAACATTTTTTTTAACATAACAATGGAAGTTCAAACCAAATAGATGAATTTCTAACAAAATGGTTGAATTTTCGAAAAATTAATTAAACTTTCAACCGGACGATTAAATTTGTAACCAAAGAAAAATTATTTGTCAACCAAACAGCTGCGTTTCCATTACCAAAGATGATATTTCAAAACAGAAAAATGAATTTTCCACAAAAGGGTTGAATTTTCAAGCAAGAAAGATTTTTTAGTCAGGGAAGAAAAAAAATTCAATAAAATACATGAGTTTTCAATTAAGTAGTAATGATCAATTTTCCGCCGAAAATGGAATAGTCAACATCTTCAGTTGAAAAAAATTAGTTTTTAACCAAAAAAAAAATTCATTATTCATCAGTAAAATGATATTTTCAACCGAAGAGGTGAATCTCCAACCGAAAAAAATGAATTTTTAACAAATTAGTTAACCTTTCAACCAAGTAGTTAAATTTTCAACACAAAAACATAAATTTTAAACGAAGAAAGATTTTTTAGTCAAGAAAGAAAAAAATGCAATAAAATACATGAGTTTTCAATTAAGTAGTTGAAATTTCAACAGAATAGTTGAACCCTCAACCAAAACAGATAAATTTTCAACAAAAAAGTTCATTTTCAACCAAAACGATGAATTTCCACCAAGAAGATCAATTTTCTAAAGAAAAAGGAGAACTTTCTACAAAATGTTTAAATTTTCAACCAAATAGTTGAATTTTTAACTAGAAACGATCAATTTTCTACCAACTATGGAATAGTCAACATTTTCAATTAATAAAATTATTTATTAACCAAAAACATGCATTTTTCAACAATAAAGTAATATTTCCAACCGAAGAGATAAATCTTCAACTGAAAAAAATGAATTTTTAACAAATTAGCTAACCTTTCAACCAAGTTAGTTGACTTTTCTACCCAAAAACACAATTTTTTGACCAGAAAAAAATGACTTCTTAAAAAGTTGTTGAATTTTCTACCAAATAGTTAAATTTATAACCAGAAAAGATGAATTCTGAACCAAGCAGTTGCAGTTTTACATATAAGGATGCATTTTTCACAGCAAAGTTTATTTATAAACAAATAGTAGAATTTTTTACTAAAATAGTTGAATTCACAACCACAAAGGAGAAACTTTCAACCAAAAAGTATGAATTCTTAACAAAATCATTGAATTTCCGAAAAAATAATTAAATTTTCAACTAAATAATGAAACTTGTAACCAAAAGAGATGAATTCTCAACGAAACAATTGCATTTTTAACCAAAAAAGATTAATTTTCATAACAAAAAGACGATTTTTTAATAAAATGGTTGAATCATCATCCAAAACAGATTAATTTTTAATTGAACGGTTGCATTTTCAGCCAAGAAAAATGAAATTTATACCAAAAGATATATATTATCAAACCAAAAAGACGAATTTTCATCCAAGAAAAATTGTTTAGTCAAGAAAGGAAAGCAATGTCTACCAAATTGTTGAATTTTCGAGCCAAAAAGGCGAATTTTCTACAAAACAGTTGAACTTTCAACCTGAAAATATGAATTTTTCACCATATAATAAAATTTTTATTGGAAAAAAAATCAAAAATATCATTGAAAGAGTAGCGTATCAGGACCCTCTAATAAAGCATAATCAATTTGGAGCTGATTATTACATGGCTTTGTTTTACATATTAGCAAACGTATTTGAAAAAATGGTTATCTTCATAATACTGCCACTTCCGTGAATAATATTTTTTACAATTTTTTATTCACGCTTCAATCTTTCTTCAGCTAAGATTTAAGAATGCTTCGAACATCTGAGAGCTTTAACTGATGAAAATACTTCAGAAAAAAAATGTAAAAGTCTAACGAAACAAAAACAGCAATATGGGTTTTCCTAATAGTCATTTTTGTGTTTTTCAAATTATTTCTCTGTAGCTTACATACTGAGAAAAATACGTTTAAACAAACTCATACATGAGCATTTTTCAATCCTTGATCGTTTTCCTGCAAATAGTAATTTGGAATAATGAAAACAAGGGCAAATGATGAGAAAAAAAATTGATTAAATGGTTATTCGGAAAAATAAATTTCGAGGATATTCATACGCCTCTTTTACGAAATCTCTCCAGTAAATCCTTGAAGCTTATCATTGACAATCTCAAAAAATAATAAATAAATATATCTAATAAATAATAATTCGCTAAGTTATCACTTTGAGCGTAAGAGTAAATAAGCTAGTATCCATCCAGGGGGTTAATAGATTCGCCCAGGTCGCTATCTCGGGATAAATGTCTCCCCACAGCGACACCGCTGATCATAACCGAAACTCGGTAGGTAAGACGAAACGGTGGGGGTTGATACGAAGGGCGGAGACAAGAGAGGAAGAAAAGATAAAGGGCGAAGCGAAGGAGATAAGAGGACCCGACAATCCGTACGCCCGAGGTGGCAATCAGAAATCTTTTTTGTTTCACCCTTGGCCACCCCCCCCCCCCACCCCTTGATTCGCTTCTCACTTCTGTCCTTCGTATAGGCATCTTTTTCTATTTTCTCTTGTTTTTACCCATTCTGTCTCCCTCTTTTAGATTTCTCGTACAATCTTCCATCTTTTGCTTCTTCTTTTGCTCCATCCACGGTGTGTCTGAACCAACTTTGAATGAAAGGTCATACCCATGTAAAAATGTTTTTTCTTGGATTTGTCTTCAAGACGTTTAGTCAAGACTTTGTCGTGGCTAAAGGTCAGTAAAAAGGGATCAGATAACCTGGACTTGAATTTGAAAATGAATTTTCGGTACAATATTTGAAACAATTATTTAAAAGAAAAATATCAGAATCTATGGGTCTTAACGACTATAGCCATTTAAAATTTGCTTCAAAAATATTAATATTGTAGTTTTCTATAAGAATCTCTTAAGGAGGTCTCAACATTTTCGGACGAAAAAAGCGACTTTTTGCAATTCTTTTATGAAAACAGGTTTATTTATTTTGTTACCAATGTTTTAACATTCAATTACCACATATTTCAAGAAGATACAATAATTTTTTGATGATAAAAGAGTGATAAACAAGCACGTTACAGCCAATCTACGAGGGATAAAAAAAGGCGTTTTGCGGTGAGTAAAGTGACTAAGTCTGTATCATCTGAAATAAAAAAAAATACAACAGCATTCTTTAGTAAACAGTTTTTTCCTGGGAACTAGATATAAAAAATATTTGTTTTTTACGAAATGGCGGACTTTTGAAGAAAAAAGTCAATTTTTCGCTTCAAAAACGCTCCTCTTTTGACCATAAAGAAATAAAAAAAAGATCGTTCAATTCCACGAGTTTCATATCTAAAATAACTGATAAAAATTTGGAAGCAATCGGCGAAGCCGTTCTTGAGATATTATCTTTCTCGCCAACTTTGAAAGCCTTGTTTCGAGGAAAAGGAGTTTAAATTTAAAAAGTTGAAAGCGTGTAGAAAAGATGTATGAATCATTTCAAAATCTTTACTTGCATAGACCACTGATTGGAGTAAAAACTTCTGCTTTTCCTTGTGATTTTTCGAAGCATTTTATACGGAAATTAGCACTACAACAGCAACTAGTAAATTCGACGTATGCATGGCTTGGTGTTCACGCTCGGAGCCGCGCTCGAAACTGCTACACTTTAATTGGTACATCTCCGTATAAATGCTCGGATCGTTATGAAATTTTCAGAGAATACTTTTGAAATGTTATACTTTTAGAAAATATAATGAAAAGAAATCGATTTTTAAAACCCAAAAAGGTAGAGACCCCCTCAACCGTAAGCAATACGGAAAAACGGATATTTTCGGAATTGGCGCCAAGCAAGTATGTCATAGTGAAAACAAATGGAATAAAATGGATTCATTTAAGATGCTTATTGTATAATAAATTAAAAAATTTTTTAAACATAATTGAGGATTAGCTTTTATGACGGTAAGGATAACCCTTTTCGACAGGGCAGGTATAGGCATTAGAAACCTTTTTGCTGGTTCAAGACATAAATAAAGTCTGATAAGCCAGGCATTCAAAATGTCTTCAACAAGTCTTGAAAATGTCTTGATTGCTTCGCGGCTATAGTCGTTAAGACTCACAGATTCTGAATTTTTAACTTAAGAGCAACTAATTAAAAAATCGAAAATTTTTTTCTCTAATTTTAATCCTTTGCATCTGTTAACTATCTCATTTCTGAGTCAAGAAAAGTTCGCCTTGAGACAAGTCGAAACAATTTTATTTGGGTGGTGACATAAAAATTTGGAAACAATTCCACCACCAGAACTACATCTCATGCGGATCATTGCTGTAAAATTCTTTTGAAAAAAATTGATATACTGCGTGAAATTTGTAGCATTGGTTGCTTAGAATATGTTAGATGCTTTTGCTACTTTATTCTTGTTTTTCTACAACTCTAGAATCAAAATTCTTAGACTATATTTCTGAGTTTCAGCGAAGTTGCTGCGATTTGAACGTTTCAGTTACCCTACAGTTCAAGTTTTGTTTCATGTTCCTGATTTTTCTCAAAAAATAGGAAAAGGCCAAATTTGTCAGCGAACAGGCCATGGAGTCTGTACATTCGAATTTTAGAACAACGTAGCTTGAGTATAAAGTTTCAAGCACACATCCTTATTACTCGAGTAAATTACTAAAAGCAGTACAATAATACAATGCTCGGCACCTGCACTGTTAGAAATATTATAAAATTCATGAAGTTATACCATTACAAAAGCAGAGGAAAATTTTATGAAATTTCCAGTATGTTTACGTGACTGCATCTTAAATTTACGAAATTTGTGACTCAATTTTCCAAAATTTCTTATAAAATTACGAAATTTTAACAGAATATTCGCAAATCTACCTCAAAATACAAAAAAAGATTTCATAATTTTCTGTTATATATAAGAGCATACGAGGTTCGTGTGATAAGTGAGGTAAATTTCCCAACAGATGGCGCCAAAATGAGCTTTGTCGCATATGACCAAGAAGTAGGACTTTTCAAACTAACCTTTACCAAGCTTCAGCCAAAACCGACGCTTAGTTTAGTTTGGCATACGTCTGAAGTGAGCGTGTCAGTAGTTTTCGAAAAAATGGAGAAAGAAGAGTTCCGTGCAGTGATAAAACATTTTTACTTAAAAAATTGGACGGCCGGGCAAATCAAAGCCGAGTAGAAGAAGTGGAAAAAATTCATCATAATTATGGTTATGGAAGATCGCCGGATCAAGGTGCGTGAGATTTTTAAGGCTGTGGGAATCTCCACTGTACGATTCTATAACATCTTGCATGAAAAACTGAAGGTTAAGGTGTGCGCAACAAGGGTGCCGCGATTGCTGACTTCCGATTAAAAGCGCAACCAAAAAGACGTTTCAGCCCAGTGTTTGGTGAAGTTTAATCAGAATCCGCAGGACTTTCCGCGTCGATTGGTGACTGTGGACGAAACCTGGATCTACCACTATACATCCGAGACGAAGCAGCAGTCAAAGCTGTGGGAACTTTCTGGTGAAAGTGCGCCAAAGAAGGCGAAGACTGTTTTGTTAGCTGGAAAGGTGATGTTCACAGTATTTTGGGATTCGCAAGGAACTATCCACATTGATTACTTGGAAAAGGGCAAAACTAAAACAGAAACGTACTATGCATCATTATTGGACTATCTGAAAGCCGAGCAATAAAAAATACGGCCACGACTCGGGTGATTTTGCTAAATTTTATTTTGCACACTATTTTCGAGATCATACATGAAAATTAGGAAAAAAATTTAGGGTACTATGACCTTTCATTTGAAGTTGATTCAGGCACACCGTGCATCTTCTTGTATTATCTCTCTATCTTTCTTAACTCGTCCTGAGAGTGAGGGACGTACGACAAGAGACAAATAACGCTCCCACGGGCCAGAGCGTAGATCGAGGAGCCAGTGAGCGTACATTAATCTGTATCAGCAGACGCCATCAATATTTAATCGTAATCTGGTGAATTGCCGAGAGTCTATATAGTCTATACCTGCAAGAGAAGCATCTGATCTTGGAGGAAAAACTGGAATTATCAGTTTTGAAATGTGGAGAGGGGGATGAGGCGGGCTTAAATGGAAGTAGTTAAGACCGGAGTTGCAAAGCCGGGATTTTAATTTTAGAATTCAATTTAATCTTTAATTTGGACACGTTTTCCTGTCTAAAAAAAGTGGTGTAACGAAATGTCTCGAAATTTTTTGCAATCACTGTTGTTGAAAACCTGATTGGCTACTTAAAATTGTTTTATATCAATTTGAAATTTCGAAAATGAAACCAATTCCTTTTCATTAAGGAAAATCGTATTTTAAATAGAAAATTACTTGATTCGAAAGATACACACATTACATTTTTGAGCAATTTTAGGTTATATTAGAATGTTACACCGGAAATATGGTGTTTTTAAACAAAAATCATTATAGTTCGAACAAAAATTACAGTTTTCGAACATTTTCGAGTTATATTTACTTTTTTTTACACAAAATTGGTTATTTCAGACGAGAATCATATTAGATTTCAAAGAAGATTTAAAATTCTGAACAATTTTCTGTCGTATTAAGTTAGAGATAGCAATTTTTAGCTCACTTCTTACTTACTTTTAACTACCTTGCAGTTTCTAAAATACAAAAATTAGAAACACAAATCTAAAAATTATGATATTTTGAAAAATATTTACAATTTTTCAATACTTTTAGATTATGATGTTGTGTTTCACCTGAAATCGGTATTTTAAACAACAGTCATTAGATTCAAATCCAACGATTTTTGTTTAAAACAATAAAGTTTTCAATGTTGAACAATTTCAAATTGTGATAGTGTTTTTCGTTAGTAATTCAAACTTTTAAAAGAAATCATTAGATTCATTTCTAAACGAAAATAAATTATAATTGAACAAGATTTACCATTTTTGAACAACTTTGGATTATATTGTTTTTCGTCGGAAATTGGTATTTTTAATTTAAAAAATTATATTTCAAAGAAGATTTACAGTTTCTTAGCAATTTCAGGTTCTGTTAACGTTTTACACTAAAAGTCGAGATTTTTGTTTGAACTAATAATTATATTTCAAAGAAGATAAAATTTTTTTGTACAATCGTAGGTTATGCTAGCGGTTTCCACCGGAAATCAGTATAGGTTTCATAGAAGATTTTCAGTTTTGAAACAATTTACGGTTATGGTAACGTGTTTCACCAAAATCAGTTATTAAAAAAAGTAGTTAAATTTCACAGAAGACTTACAATTCTGAATAAACTTTTGTTATGTTATGTTAGTGCTTTTTGTCGAAAACTGGTATTTTCAATTTTAAAAAGTCATTAAATTTCATAGTAGATTCATAATTTTTGTAAAATTTCAGGATATTCGGGCGTTTTATACCGGAAATCGATATTTTAAAATCGGTATAGATTTCAAAGAAGATTTACAATTCAGAAGCAATTTAAGGTTAACATTTTTTAAGGGAAATCAGTGATTTCAAATAAAGAAAAAAATTTAGTTTCAAAGAAGAATTACCATTTTAAACAAATGTATTGTTAGTGTTTTTAATCAAAAATAGGTATTTTTAATGGAAAATTATTAGATTTAAGGAAATGCTTACATCATTAGACTTTAAAAAATACAGTTTTGTGCAATTTTATTTTTAAGTTAAGATATCAATATTCATCAATTATGAAAAATATTGTCCTTGCTTTTCTTTTCAACTATTTTATATGATAGATTCTATAAAATACAAAAATGTTGTATTCCAATGAATTTTATATTTGAACTTGAAAATTCGCTTGAGGCAAAAAAATGAATAAAATAACAGCGCGCGTAGCTCACGTGTTTTTTGTCTTGTTAAAAAAAAAATATTTCATAAAAAGTTACGAGAAGTTATTTTCAAGTGTCGTTATACTGTTATTGAATATAGCATACTCAAATTAGGGGAAAAAATGACGTTTGCTAGAACAAATTGATGGTATTAATTTTTTTCTTATGTTATTGTCCGTGACAACGTCCTAATGGAATCCTGAAGCACTTCGGTCTGCAAGCTTTTAGGAATTTTGGTTATTATCAAAGAACGAAAAATTACACATTTTTCAAGACGTTTGTATGGATTGTTTTTTTTTGGTGAAAAAATACAAGAGAATGTGTAGGAAATGATTAATAGATAATAAAGGCTCCAGAATGAACCGTCATGAAAACCTATGTGACTAATAGCCTAAAAGTTATGAATTTGTTCATTAACGATACACGGACGTACCTGATTTTTTGAGATTCTTCGGACAAACGTTACTATAGAAGAAAGTTATTGCTTATGACAATTAGTATTAAAAATGGAAAAAAAGTGTTGAAAATCTGACTAATATTTTCTTGTGAAGTATCTCTATGCTTTAGGCGATTCAGCTAATGCCAACTCACCAAAAAGTCTGTTTAAAAAGATATTGTTTTTATAAGCCTATAGTATCTGACCGCAAAACTTCAATACTAGGCTAGTTATTGGCTGGAGCGGGTTTTATTTTATTTTTATTTTTTATGAGACAAACCTATTTTCGGTCTTGAGCCAAAACAATTTTTCTGTATATCAGTTAGCCTACCCAGTAAAAATAAATATTTAAAGTTATTACCTCAAAAATGGTTTGTTCTTCATCTTTATTCAAGCAAGATGGATCTAAGTTTGAGACCTCATTTTCTGTGTTTCCAAATCAAGTCTTAAATTTAGACAAATTTTACTCTAAATTAGATTAATTCAGCTTAAATCTAGGCATTTTCTACTGAATTTAATTTCAACTCTTTTAAGATGTATCAATGAGTATCCTTTTTTATTATCTTCAAGAGTGCATCTGAAGTGTGCGGTAGTGTGGTTGTAGGAAGAAAGACTGGAGATGCTTGGTGGAATGACGAAATCCACGTGGCTGTCAACGAGTAGGGATTCCGGAATCGATTCCGATTCCCATTTTCATGAATTTTCATTAATTTTAATTCATTTTCTTCAATTTTAATTAATTTTTATTAATTTGATAATCAATATTAATTTATTAAAGATCTTAACGATGGGTCTTAACGATGAGAAGAGAACAAAGAAGAAGGGATGTGTGATAAGAAAGATAGAAAATGGACTAGAACTTTGGTCGGAAGTAGATAACGAATTACTCGGTAGCTAGGCAGTCGGTCTGATTATGAGTGAGAGAGCAAAACAGAATATCAAAAAGTATAAATGTGTATCTCCTAGATTATTATGAGTTAGAATAAAAGTGGAAATCAGAAGGCTCTTTATTATAAAATGCTACGTACCAGTTGATGGTGACAGTAATGATATAAAAGATATCTTCTGGAATTCGTTAAATGATATTACAGGTACTTGCGATCCTGGGGAAATAATCATTCTGCTTAGAGATATGAATGGCTGGGTTGATGTGCAATGCGAAGGTACCAACAGGGTAATTGGTCATTTCAGATACTCAAAAACGAATGGTAGCTGGGAGAAATTGATTAATTTATGCTTAGAACAAGGCCTGTTTATCACAAATACACTGGAACCTTGATTCATTTGCCCTCGGTTCATCGTCACCCTAGAATGTCTATCGGCTCGCATTTGGTGATGAGGGGTCGAAGGCGCCGAGACAGAGGATTGCCGCTGGCCTCGAATTCGTTGGTGGGGATGTCCGAGGGCTCGAGAGAGAGGCGGGTTAGCTCAACGGAGTTACGCAGCTCCCCCTGGCTGTTTAGATCGTAGAAATTCTTGGAATGGAGTCACGGTCATCGAGGCAATGCCCGAGACTCAAGCTGAATCGAGGTTTCAGTGTACTTGGTTGAAATATCAAATGGTCCACATGTACACTTGGTGCAAAGGCGACATCCACAGCATGACTGACTTTGTGGTATCGGATGAGAGACTGAGAGGGCTAATAAGAGATACAAGCATTATAAGAGGCTCTAAATGTCTGGCAAATGGAATTAGGTAATAAAAATGCAGAGGGTGCATGGATAATACTATGGGATAGCATCTTCAAAAATGCATCGGAAGTGTGCGGTACTGCGCCTGTAGGAAGATAGACTGAAGATGCTTGGTGTAATGATGAAATCCGTGTGGCTGTTAACGAGATAAAGTAAGCGTACTCAAAAAAGCTGAATATTAAAGGTCTTAGCAATGAGGAGAAGACTAGGCTAGACTAGAAATTGATTATCGGGATAAAAACGTACAAGCAAAGATGCTAGTCAAAGGAAAGCAAGTATAAAATCAGAGCGGAAGATGATAAAAAATGCAAAAATGATTTTGAAAACAATAGGATTTTTTTTCGGAAATGGGTTAAGAAGATTAGAAAAAAAAGTACTAGCACTGAGTTAATTGCAATTAAGAATGCTGATGGTGAAATGGTATGGGATACGGACAAAGGGAAAGACTATATAAAAGACTTTCTCAGGAAATTGTATTGAGGTTAAGCTACGAAGCATACGTTATGCCTGTTATGTTGTGGATGGTATCACCGCTAAAATGCTTAAGAGCGGTGGAGGATATTTGTGCAATGGAATCATGACAATTATGACACAAAAGAGGATACGGTAGACAAACCCGTTGTGGGTGGCTAAAGAACAATCGTTATCCGCGACATTATATTTGCAGTTAGAAAACTTAAGAATGGTAAGGCTACTGGTGTGCACGATATCACCGCTGAAATGCTTAGGAGCGGTGGTGGTAATTTCTTTGTGTGGCTGTGCGAATTTATTAAAATGTGTGCAAAGAACGGCAAAATTCTAAGTGATTGGAGCATGGCGATTATCGTTCCACTCTACAGTGGAAACTGTGATAAAGGTGACTGTAGTAATTAAAAAGCGATTAGCCTACCAAGTATAGCGGGCAAAATATTTACCAAAATACTTATTGGTAATGTTATGGAAATAACTAAAGAAAGGATCTGTGAAATCTGATGTGGATTCATGCCAGAAAGATTATGTGCGGATCGGAAACACTGGAACCTCGATTTAAAGAGGGTCTCGGGTTTCGCTCGCAATGATCGTGACTCCATTTCAAACTTTGTATGATGTAAACAGTCAGGGGGCACTGCGTAACTCCACTGAGCTCACGCGCCTCTCTCCTGGCCCCTTGAACATCCTCATCAATGAATGCGAGGCTGACGACAATTCTCTCTCTTAGCTCCTTGGACCCCTCATCGACAAATACGAGCCGGTTAAAATTCTCGGAAGGCGTAAATGGAGGGCACTTAAATAAAAGTTCCAGTGTATTTAGTTTAAGACAGATGGATAAATGTCTGAAAATAGATCTGTCAGACGTAGAAGGTGTTGATCTCGGAACAGTGAGAGTGCATGGACTGGCGTTTGCAGATGATAAGATTATTACGGTAAAATCATCGATGATTTGCAGAGAATGGTGAGCCGACTGGATAATGGAAAATATAAATATATAATATAACATATAAATATGGACCATATAAATTATAATGAGGACGGATGTTTTGTTTATCAAAAGTCTTTCGAAATTCATTAAAAAATCTTTCCAATGACCCATTACTACCAGAAACCTTTATTCATTACCCTTTTTCAGTTTCCTTGATTATTTAACATAGAAGGCACTTACAATGAATGAACACAGTCCTGATCTTGTCTTTTCTTTTTCTTTCTTAACATTTACCTCTGTTTCGCGAAATTACACGTATATCGTTTAAATGCTATTATACAAGTCCCGTGCCTGCTTTTTCCAAATCTGATTAAAGACCCTGATTAAGCGGCAATCACTGAACTCTTCTTGTTTATTCCCGATACTTTTGTATCCAATACGCAAGCCGATTGATCCTGCGTTCGATATCGGCGATCGTTGCTTAATTGGCTCGGAAGATTAGAAATATCGTTACATCGATACTAATCGATTGAACGCAATAGCAGATGGGTTGAACCTATAAAGCTCACAAAAAGACAACTCTACATTCCATTTTAGTTTTTATCTTCACAAGACTTTTACCAAAGTCTAATAACTACTAAAAGGATCAATTAAAGTAAAAACAGAAAAATATTAAATTAGTAAAGCATTACATTAGTTAATAAGCACTGCATCAGGAGTAAATACTGTTAATAATAGTAGCAAAAACTGAATGGATTAGATTATCACTTAAAATCCAAACTTTTTTTTTTCATTTCCTGTTAGACTTATAATGAGTAAAAATACTCATGAATTAAAAGCACCGTTGGTATTGAATTCCAAATCATTACACAAATATTAGGTCAAATGATTTTTCACCTTTCAAAACCATTTCCTTTTCTGGAGCCCGAGCTTGGCATGACCAAAGTTTTAAAAAATCGAAGGAATCTAAATTTTAGGACTATGTTTTTTGCGATGTTTTTCTGTTTTGAGTCGCGTGTGACGGTGTTGGAAAGAAGTGCGAGGCGATCAAAAACTTGCTGCGTAACGAGTGTTTCGTCCGGTCCTTCACGTAATTAATGGTGAACGGTGCACCAGGACAGGTCCGCCATGTAATAATCAGTAATTACTTCAAGTAATTAAATAATACGTTTATCGCGTTGAAATCGCCGGCGGACTGGGTGGCCCCGAGGATACCGAGACTACAACTGAGCCGGCGCCTATCTTTAGCGAAAGAAGCGTCCCGGCGACAGTCACGATAAATCTCCGATCGAAATTGATTGCACTCAATATATGCAACCATATCTCACAAACTCAAGCTTTTAGCATTAACGTACAATTTTTCACAACAAGACGTCTAATAGATAAAAAATAACATTTGTTTTCATTTCTGAACCCAGGAGGAAAAGGCGGATATTAGCCAGAGTTCACGACCGGCGCAGTACCGCGCCAGTTGTAATGGAGGAGAAATATCAGTACTGCCTGTTAGTTCTTTGCCAACCAACGGTATATTTCTGGTTTATATCTGGTCCAGTAGTGACTTTCACTACTGGCTGAATACCGACACAAGAGTTCCGCCAATGGTTGGCGTCATACTTGCTGATAACTGGCTCAGCGATGACTGTCAATACTAGCGGAATACCGAAGCAGATCATATTAATTCTGCTTAAATCTAGATATTTTCTACTGAATTTAATTCTAACCTTTTCAAGGTGCATTAATGAGTATTCTTTTTTTTTATCTTCAAGGGTGCATCTAAAGTGTGCAGTACTGCGGCTGTAGGAAGAAAGACTGGAGATGCTTGGTGGAATAACCACGCATTACTGGTTAAATACCGACATATGTGTTCAGCTATCAGTAGGCATTATACTGGTTTACTACTGGTACAGGAATGATACGCATTACTGGTCAAATATTGAAATCAGAGTTCAACTAACGGTTGTCATTGTACTGGTTTATTATACTGGCACAATACTGATATAAATTACTAGTTGAATACCGGCACGGTAGTTTCGCCGACAATTTCTGAAAATTTAAATGTTGGGAATTTAAAGAGAAAAATGTGATTCTTCAGAAAGAGAATGGAGAGGTTATTTCCTTTTTCAATATTCCCAAAATTCTGTTATTTTTTACGTATCTCTAACCTTTTTCGAGATATTTAAAATTTTTGGAAACTTTAGCAATCGGGATATTTCAAAATTCATTAATTTCTGCAGAAAGAGGGCTGAGAGTACATCTCTTCATTGTGGACCTCTAAAATGTTGTTATTTTTGAAGTATCTGTAGTCGTTTTCGAGGTATTTCAATTTGTTTAAAAATTTAGTTTTGAGAATTTTTGAAAATCTCATTCTGCATAAATTCGGGATTTAAAAAGATCTGTGTATGAATATCTTTAGGAATGATGTCAGATTTGAGGTATTGTCAACATACATTTATGTTGATATTTTTCAAAAATCAAGACCCAATTTTTGATACAGCTATAAAATTATTTATAGCCGTTAACTTTACCAAAAGATAGTTCACGAAATCACAATGTTGAAATTCTTACATGCACAAAAAGTATTTCACTTTTTTGCAACAGATGTCAGCTTGCGTGATAGCGTAATGGTTAAGATCCACGATTTTCGAGCGTTTAGTTTTATAGGTCTATGCATAGGTTCGAATCCTCCAGCGTGCGTGTGAAATTTTATTTGTTATATGAGCTTTGTAACATGCACCTTCCGATTAAATATAAGTATATCTACAGTATATTATGATTAATCCAACCGTGTTCTGCATTAATAATTATTTTTTAACAATATTTTTATAATTTATTCTAGTCAGTACTGTACCAGTACTGATTTAGTACTGTAAGACAGTACAGAAATTAGTTATCATTATGGGTATCACCAGTACATCGCCCGTACTGACTACAAGTACTGGTTGAGTACTGGTTCAGTACTGCGAGTCAGTACAGAACTTAGTTATCATCAGGGGTTTCACCAGTAGCCCACTGGTACTGACTTATTATTGGCCCAGAACTGCACGCCAGTCCTTAGCCTTTTTATTATTGGGGGTTTAGCCAGTACTGGGCCAGCACAAACTATATCTACTGGCCCGGTACTGGCCAAATACTGCCACTCAGTACAGAACATTGCTATCACTATGGGTTTTACCAGTATAAGGCCAGTTGGCATAGCAGTATTATACCAGTACCGCGTCGGTACCGAACTGCGCATGGCAGTACTGGTACGATACCGCGCTGGTATTATATTTTCCCCAGTTTCATGCTTTTTTTATAAAAGTTCAGTAATGAAATGCCCAATATTGAACAAGTGTATAAGAAAGGGTAACCTGAAAATGCATTTTTGTGGGAGTTATGGAGGAGGAAAGAAAAATCAAAGAAGTGTTTTTTCTCGAAAACGGCTCTACCGATTTTGAAAAATAAAACATATGTTGTATATAACATATATAACATATGTTATATAACAAATATATATATATATAACATATGTTATATAACATATGTATATAAAACATATGTTGTATGCTGATGAGACTATTAAAACAAATTCTTGACAAAAATTAAAGGTGAAAAAAGATTCGAATTTTTCAAAATGAAAAAAATTGAATTGAATTTTTTTTTTTTTAGGTCACGTTCTAGAGTAACCACACTCATATTCCATAGAAACATTCCTCAGAATATTCTTTATAGTAAATATTTTTATTGAATTTTTTGGAGTGGTGCAGCAGTGTAAAAAAAATATAAATCATTATTAGAATTAATGCAGATATACTCAAGGAACATAAATAATTATTTAAATGTATAAGTTGATTGTTATAAACAATTTAATCAAAGAAATTTTTCTGCATATCAGTTTGATGAAAAAAAATTATTGTAGCTCGAAATCATTGTAATTTAATATTAGATTGGTATTAGTAACGAAAAATTGTCATGATTTGAGAAAAATTTGGATTTTTGTTTGTTTGAACAATTTTTGTTCAATCAGTTTGTTTAAGAATGTGAGTTACGAAAAAACTAATACTACCACACGATTCTGCGGGAAAAACTACATAGAGTCCATGTGTTAGACAATTTTTTTCTCAAACCTTTTTGTTATTTAGTATAATCAAATGTATAAGCAGCTGTTGTACGATGTAATTGTTTATTTATATCAAATAACCAACAGGGTTGAAAGTGAAGTTGTTCAGTGCATGGAATATTCGTAGTTTCCCCGCAGAATCGAGTCATGCTGTTAGTTTATTGAATGTACGCATCAATTGTTATAAACAATTTTTTAAAACAAATTTTGTAGTACTTCAGCTTGTTGTTAACCGAAAATTATTTTGTCCGAAAATCGTTGTAATTTACTATTGGAATGGTATTACACTGGGAATCCCATAGAAGCCCATACGGTTTACGCCTCCCTAGAAAAGCTGGCCTACGTTTACGTTTCGAGGGATACGGTTCAGGTCCAAGGCCAGTGCAAAGCAACTCCCGAAACTGGGCTTATATCGGGGTTTGAGTGTAGTAACGAAAAATTATATTATCAAAATTTATAAACAACTTATAATATTATATAGGTCTTATGGACTACCAATAAAATAATAGAAAATTTAGTGTTGGAATGAGAAAATTTAAATAAAAAACGACTTTTCATGAAAAAGAATTTAAACTTCCGATTGCTTAAACAATCTGTTTGAAAATGTAAGTTACGAAGAAACTAATAGCACCATTTGATTCTACGGAAAAATTACATAGAGTCCATGTATTAGACAATATTTTTCTCAACCCTGTTGGTTATGTAGTATAAATAAATAATTATATTATACTACACCCACTTGCGCATTAATTATACTACATAACAAATAGGTTTGAGACAAAAATTGTCTTTCACATTACTCTAAGTAATTTTTCTCGTAGTATAGAATGGTGCTCTTATTTTTTTCGTAACTCACATTTCTAAGCAAGTTGATTGAACAAAAATTGTTTAAACAATCGAAAGTTTCATTTCTTTTTCATGAAAAATCGTCTTTCAATGAAATGTTCTCATTTTAACATTAACTTTTCAATTACGCAAATTGGTCTGCCCATGGATCTTAATAAGTTACAAAATTGCTTATAACTTTGTGAGTTGTTTATTAATTTTGAAATATGTGACAATTTTCCCTTATTCATACGATTCTCATAATGAATTACAACGAATTTGAGACTAAATAATAATTTCCTACAACAAACTGATATGCTGAAGAATTTCTTTAAATCAATTGTTTGTTGAGATTGACTTGTCAATTTTATCTATTATTTATGTTTTTTCTTTATATTCGAATTAATTATAATTAGGAGCGAGTTTATTTACGCAATTTTCTTATGAATAAAAAATTATATTCTTAATATTGCTAATTTTGTGACTATATTTGTTTATATATTGTTGCACATAAAATTCAGTGAAAGAGTCAAGGAATTCGAGGATCTCAAATACTGAGCATTTCTGACGAAAAAAACTACAGAAAAGCCTCCAGAGGATTATAAACAGTAAATTCCTTTTTTTGACCACTGCGGGCCGGCAGGAGTGCTGAGTGCACCGGCACCGTAACGCTGCGCAGTGTTGCATACGCGATTTTTATTTATTTTTTTCACATTGATGCTCCACTTCAAAAAATTCTTCAAAAATACATTTTATGAAAGATATTCTATGGAATGTTTCTGCAAGATATAGGTGTAGTCACTCTATAACCTAACCTCTAAAAAATTTTGAAATATTCCAATTTTTTTCTCACCTATAATTTTTGTTATACACTTTCTTTAGTTTCTTCTTTAAATAGTCCCATTTGTGTATACAGCATGTATATTTCTTATATATTGTTGCACACATAATTAAATGGAAAAGTCAAAGAGTGCAAGGATCTTAAAAATTTAATACTGAGCATTTCTGAAGACAAAAGTTGCAGCAAAGCCTGCAGAGGATTATGAACACTAAATTCCTGGTTTCAACCACTGTAGGCCAGCAGCAGTGCACCGGCACCGTAACGCTGCGCAGTGCTGCATACGCGATTTTTATTTATTTTTCTCACATTGTTGCTCCACTTCGAAAAATTCTCCAAATATGCATGTTATGAAAGATATTATAAGGAATGTTTCCGTAAGATATAAGTGTAGTCACTCTATAACTTAACCTCTAAAAAATTTTGAAATATTCCAATGTTTTTCTCACCTATAATTTTTGTCATACAATTTCTTTAGTTTCTTTTTTAAATAGTCTCATTTGTGTATACAGCATGTATATTTCTTATATATTGTTGCACACAAAATTAAATGGAAAAGTCAAAGAGTGCAAGGATTTTAAACATTTAATACTGAGCATTTCTGAAGACAAAAGTTGCAGCAAAGCCTGCAGAGGATTATAAACACTAAATTCCTGGTTTTAACCACTGTGGGCCGGCAGCAGTGCACCGGCACCGTAACGCTGCGCAGTGTTGCATACGCGATTTTCATTTATTTCTTTCACATTGTTGCACCACTTCAAAAATTCAACAAAAATATATATTATGGAAGAAATTCTAAGAAATGTTTCTGTAAGATGTAGATGTGGTCACTCTATAACTTAACCTCAAAAAAAGTTCTGAAAAATTCAAAAAAAATTTTTACCTTTAATCTTGTTTATGAAATTTTTTTAGTTTTTTTTTTTAAATAGTCTCATTAGTCTATACAGTATGTATTTTGCTTATTAAAAGTGATTAAGTTATTTTCGAGAAATAACACTTTTTTGAATTTTTTCTCCTCACCATAACTTCCACAAAAACGTATTTTGAAGAGTATCATTGAGAGAAATTTTACTTCACGTGGATACGAACCCATGACAAAAATTTCAACTTAATACGTGCGGGGGCAGATTTTGTATGCTTACCCGACTAGGCCCTTTATTGTGAAACTGAATCAATTTTGAATTAAAGAATGAAATATATTGACTTTAGTTTTTATTGAAAATGTTTGCCTATGTGAAAATAATTTTCAATCAAGGAATGAAATATGTACTAGAGTAACAATTTCTAATAATTATCTCTGTTTTATTTTCAGGTAATAATGGTTTTCTGATCTAATAATGTTTTCATTGTTTGTACCTGTTATTTTTCTATAAATTACTCCTGATGAGGAAGTCTAAGTTGGCTTCGAAACATGTTATTCCCCAGTAGTATAAGAAAGGCAGAGTAAAGAAAAAGTGAGAGGTTGGTTTAGTTGACTTTTTCGAAGTTTATTTTTTATTTGTGATCTTTTTGGGTGTTGTTTAGTGCACAAAAAATTTCAAAAGAAAGTAGATTTCATTTCTATCTTTAAGAAATTTCAAAAGAGAGACATTAAGCGAAGGTTTGTTCCAATCTGCAGGGTTACTTATGAATACTATTAGGATTTCTTATAAATGAGGTATCAATGATTTACTGAACTTACCAAAAGATATCTATTTCATTAAATATAGTATACAAAATTGAGGAAGTTAGCAATTTTTTGAAATGTGTTATTATTTTTGATTATCACCTTTTTCTATTTTGAAAAAGGATTATTCTGAATAGCTTCATTCTAAATCAACATACTATATTTCTTGAAGTTCGAAATGAAATCTACTTTGTTATGAGAAATTTTTTGTGTAATAGAAAAGAACACCCAATAAGTTCACAAACCCAAAATAGATTTCGAAAGTAACCGCTTTTCTGGCTCATTAAAAACAAATGTACGATAAATTAACAGCAAAAATCAAAAAGAGGGAGAAGAAGAAAGAATGAACAAAAATCAACCTCTCACTCTTTCTTTTCTCTGCTTTTTCATACTACTGGGGACCAAGATGTTTCGAAGCCAATCTAGACTTCCTCATCAGGGGTCATTTATAGAAAAACCACAGTTGTGAATAATGATACACATATTAATTAAATTCAAATATTACCTAAAAATAAAAATAAAAAGTTTCATCGTCAAATGTCTGGTCAATCTTTCCATTTTATTATTAAAATCAAAAATCTTCAAGATCGAAATGAAAGTCACTTTTTTATGAAAATTTTATTGTTATAAAAAGTAAAAAACCAGAAAGTTCTGTGTGTCTATGCATGGCAACCTTTTTAACCAAATTAAAGATAGATTTCTTAAATTTATTGCTATTCTCATTAAAGGTTTCTTTACTTTCTTTTTTGATTAAAGTCAAAACATATTTTCTTCTTAATATACAATTTTTTTTTGGAAAACCCCATGAATCTTGCATTATATCAATAAATCCCTTTGTAATGCATCCAATGTCAGTTTTCAGTAATTGAATAAATTCTTTAATACTTTTCACCGGTCTTCCAATAACATCAATCATAAAATCAGATTTTCCTCAATTTTTACTAATTTCACTAAAAATCATAATACTAAAAACATGAAAACCAGAATGGATAAAATAATTTATTTAATTTTCTGCGTAGAAGATCCAAAAATTGTAATCCGATGTTTCGTAAACAGTTCACCACAACACTAATTGAACAAATATTTCAATTATTCATTAAAAATTTTTTATTTCTTCAATTTTATATTTCTTTTTGAAGCATAGAGACATTAATCTACTTTTTAAATATAAATTTCAATTTATGAGAAAAAGATTTGTCTCTAATGAGCCGGAAAAGCGGATAGTCTCGAAGTTTAGTTTTGATTTGTGAATTTTTTGGGTGTTCCTTTTTTAGTACATCAAAAATTTTCATAAGAAATTAGATTTCATTTCAATTTTTAAGAAATTTTAAAAGGAAGACATTAAGCAAAGATTTGTTCTAATTTTCAGGGTTACATATGAATACTATTACACGGAGAAATAGGTCTAGTTGGGGTAACATGGATTCTGGTTAGCCCTACTAGACAGTCTAGTAAAATATGAACCAACACGCTGTCCAGTTAGGCGCGCCAGAAAGTCTAGTTAAACTATGTCTAGTTAGAATTACAAGACATGTAGTATACGTTACTGGACATCTAGTGCGGCCAACATTTCCGTGGTTAATAGGGCTTATTAGCTGTCTAGTAAAAGTAAGCGAACATTAAGTTAGGCTTGCATTCTTGTTTTTAGGTAATTTAACTAGTTTTCTGGTAAAATTTACCAGATATATGGTATTGAAATTTTTTTTCAGGAAAATAAGTATGTTTCGAGGATTTTTGGGATAGGTTTAAAAATGTACACAGCACATTAAAATGAAACTTTTTTTATTGAATAAATTATTTACT
>JAUMHM010000085.1:8182572-8192745 GCA_032362435.1 Melikaiella ostensackeni | reverse complement strand
AAATTGATAAATTGTTAGATTAGAAAAATATTGTTTTTACCTGAAAATAAAACAGATATGATTGATAGTAATTTTAGATTTTTTGGTACATATTTCATTCGTTAATTGAAAATTGAAAATTTGGCATAAGTGAAAAATTCTAAATAAATCCCAAATTCAGATCCTTTTTTTTTTGATTGGAAATTAATTCCCGCAAATTCCAAATTATGACTCAAAACTAAAGCCATTATATCCAGTTAATGATTCCATCTCAAATTCTTTTATATCTAGCAAGATTTCTTTTTAAAGTAATAGGTTTGTTACCTTCCCTCTTTATATTTGTCAATGTTGAAAAACACAAAAACACAAACACTTTTGTTTAAGGTTATTGTTTTCAGAATCTCCTTTTATATGATAGGCAAAAGTTCACAAAACATATGCTGAATAGTAAGAAATTTTTATCCGGAATACAGAGACCGAAGCTAACTGTCTGAAGTCGCGACATAAACTAAAATCTAAACCCAGAAAAATTCTCATATTTTAACGAAAAGCATTTTAGAGACACTTGTACAAAATTTACAGCGTACGAACTAGAACTCTTGCGAAACTGTTCTATTTTTCGGCAGTATCGTCCAAACTCCAACCTCTTGTAAAAGACATATGCTAGAAAATTTTCAAAATTCTTCACGGAATTTATTCAGATCATTTTATCCTTTAAAATCAAGACTTGGCGAATACGTATTTCTGACAAAATTGTTTAGTTTTTATAAGTACCAATATGACATTATGATTATATTTACAGAATGTTTGATAAAATTAAGAATAGAGTAGATATAAGAAAATCTATAATAGATACAGACAAACATATAAGCATCTGAAAAATTATAAAATTATAAAAATTAGAAATATCAATGTTAGTCAAAATACAGTACACAATGGTACATAATAAGATATGCACATATTGTTAATATGGCATGTTCCTCCAAATACCTTTTTTGTAGGCAAAGAGGGTATCGTTTCTTTTCCCTGAATGTATGTAAAAACCTATTGGCAATCATATTTTTTGATAAGTACCAGGTCAAAATTATAATTTCTAATAAAAATGAAAAATGTATTTAAAACCTCTTGGCAACCTTACTTTATGAGAAGTACCGGACTAACATTTTAATGAGTTGTAAAAAATTGAAGAAAAACCCTGGAAAAACTGAAAGTATATTAAATATATTTGAAATAAAAAATGTGTGTAAGAAATCATAAGATTAGATAAAATGTAAATGAAGTATTCAATGGTACATAATATGCACATATTATTAGGATGGCATCTTCCTCAGAATATCATTTTTTGTAGGCAACGAGGGTCTAATTTCATTTAATGAATGTATGTGAAACCTATGGCAACCTTATATTTTAATAAGTACTACGTTAACATTTCAACTAGTTGTAAAATAGAAAATTGTATGAAAAACCTCATGGCAACATTATTTTTTGATAAATACCAGGTTAACATTTGAATTATTCATACAATTGGAAAACCTGAAAAAGTTATTACAAGATTTATGTACACAGAACATGTGAAATGAAGAAAACAGATCGTAGTGCCAAGATCAAATTTTGTGGGTTCATTTAGAACCAATCTATTCAGATTATTCCATCTTTCAAACATAAAAAACTCATAATCCAAACCGATTACATGTTTCTAAAAAATAACTAACGTTTTCAAATTTTTTGAATATATTTAAGCAAAGTAGATATCTTTTGGTAAATGGAGTTAGTCATTAACAACCTCAATTAACAGAAATCTTAAGTATTTATAGGCAACCCTGCAGATTGGAACCAATCGTTGCTTAATGTCTCTCTTTTAAAATTTCGCAAAGATCGAAATGAAATCTATTTTCATCTGAAAATTTGTTGCGTGCTGAAAAAGAACACCCAAAAAGTTGACAATTCAAAAATAGACTTTGAGACTACCTGTTTTTTCGGCTCATTAGAGACAGATCTTCAATAAATGTACACAATAGGAAGAAGAAAGACGGAGAAAAAAGAAGGAGTCATTACTTACGGGCAAAATTACCACTCTGCAAATTTTCAGCAATTGAAAATGAATAGTGTTGAAAAAAATGACCGGGACGTCGAAAAGGTCCCTTTGAGTAGAATGACCCAGGTATATGGGAGAAGAGTATCGGTACTAAGAGAGCGGGGACGTCGCATGCAAGAAAGGTCGTAAGGTCCGTTTAACCACAGAAGAGACGATGCGGTCACGAGGTCTCGGTGAGATTAATGTGTCGCCTCCTATCACCGATGATTGACAGCCACCGTGACCACGACAAAGCGCCGACACGTAACCCCTTCTTTCCATATAGCTTGAGGACTACGTAAGCTCCTCTTCGCGACGTCAACATCGCCGACATTGTCTTCCTCCGAGGCCCTCTCCGGGATCAGCATTCGCATAATCGCGTTCATAATCGTCCTCCGAATGCCTCCACAGGCGGCCTCCTGCCTGAGTGTCTAGGCGCTGTCAAACAAAACCGAAAAGACTGAAGCCATGAATTTACACGAAGCATTAAACAACGTGGCAATCACTCTTCCAACCAAAGTTTCTAGTGAAAAAAGTATTCATTTGCATCTTGATGAGGATTAGGATTGGTGAAGAGAGATTGGTCATCCTTGACTCTAGTGGTGCCGCAGAGCGATAATTTCTGATACCGTTATGATCCCGAGCCGATACTGGCCTCCAGTATCGGTTGGGATCGTATCGGTTTAGTATCGGCTCGACTTAGTAACGGGAAGTCGATATATCGACTTGGGATCGGCTCGAGATTTTGATACTTTTTCGGCAGATGTGCACTTCTTACTTGAACCGAGCGGAGAGGGAAATATAATGAAAGACGCCAGTTGGTCAAACCTCCACTCGTCGGAGGTCAACCATCTGACGTGAGTTCCACTGTGCAACTTTCCTTTTCGCTCGGTTGAACTGATACCAAACCGATATCGACTATCGAAAACACGATCGCAATCCGAGATAAAACCGACACGATCCGATCTCGAGAAAGTATCGTATCGGACGGAACCACTACGTGAGTCATCATCTTGGACTGTTTCTTATTATCAGAGAGTGGACGAGCCCAGTCTGAAGTTGCGCACCGAGCCTAGGATCGGCTCCTTCGTTGCGGAGAGCCCCTGAACCGAGCAAGCGAACATGCGCACGCACTCAGTACTGTCCGCTAATCACACTCACTGACGTTCAAATGCTCGCGCGCCCTCTCCCACCACTTCCTCGCATGCGGCGGTTCTCCGAAATGAGGGGGCCCAGCCTGGGCTCGGTGCGCAACTTCAGACTGAGCTCGTCCGCTCTCTGCTTATTAATTCAATCATTTGTCTCTAGGTGGCTACGCGAAGTGTTTTTCTCACAAGCGGTGGTTTGTTACTGAACTCGGAAAATGAATTTTATGAGTGAATTCTTTTCAGCTATTTTTATATGGCTGTAAAGGCGGATTCATTATAAAAAATTGATTTCCTTTTGTTTTAGAGAAGATTGTCATAAGAGTAAAATGGCAAATAATAACTATTTGGACCCTTAAATTTCTTACACATATATTATTCGTTACATACATTCAGAGAGTTGATAAAAAAGAACAGTTGTAAATAGAAATTTTCGAATTTCGGAAAAATCTTTCCATTATTGTAACAAGAATAGCAGTTTTCCAAAAGGCCGTGGTTACATGTACCAAAATTTTAGTACGAGCAGGCGGTTTTTTTTTGTACGAGTAGCGGGACCTGAAAACGGGGCTATTTATACTGAAATTTTAAAATTGACAACATTCGAAGAGATAATAAGACCAGAAGGACAAACAATCAAACAAGAAAAGTAAAATTTTCTGCAAATCGCATTGCCAATTTACTACTTACTATATCGGGATTCGAACCCCTATCAAGCAGCCGAACTACTATCAACGGCCATGATAAATTATAATGCAGGCATTGTACCATCTAGCCATGCTGCCTCCCTTTCATAAAAAATATTTTTCCTATTGCTGTGTACATTTATTGTACATTTGTCTCTAATGAGCCGAAAAAACAGGTAGTCTCAAAGTCTATTTTTGAATGGTGAACTTTTTGGGTGTTCATTTCAGTACACAAAAAATTTTCATACGAAAATAGATTTTATTTCGATCCTCAAGAAAAAAAGTAATACTAAATATTTTAGCTTTATTGTCAGGTATGTAAATTGTTTTGGGTTTATATAATCACAGGCTTCGAAGTGCCAAATTTTTTTTCTTTTTTGATACTTTTTTAGGCAAGGCTACTTTTTTGTTACTTTTTTCAATATAAAGCTACTTTCTCGCTATTTTTTCCTTAAAGTGATATAAAAAATTGATCGTACTAACATATTTCATTCTTTTTCAAATGAAAGAAAACTATGCCTAAGGAAATTACTCTACCTAAAAGAAAATAAATCAATCAAAATAGAACAGTCGAGACCATAAAGTTAAGAATAAAACTATTTTGGTTAAAGATATTATTTAATTCCTTGTTCAATTTTAATATATTGTCAGAGTTCCTGTGTTTAACATAAATTTTTCAAATAAAAATTATTTTTGATTCAAAATTAAAATCCTTTTTGTCAAAAACTCAACTACTTGGTTGAAAGTCGAACTATTTTGTTGAAAATTTATTCTTTTATTGTGGAAAATCTATCATTTTCAGTTAAAAATTGAACTACTTGGTTGCAAGTTGAACTCCTCTTTGTAGGGTCGACTGATAACTATCTTAACGGAACAGAAACAAAGTGTATGGCTTTGTCTCTGTTTGCTAAATTTTTGAGAGAAACTTTCAAAAACATAAACTCTAACAAAGTAATCTTGTGTAACAGTATTGCAAACACATTTTTGTTTTTGAAATTCATTATTTTAGTTGAAAATTCATCTTTTTGATTGAAAATTTATCTTTTCTAATTGCAAATTCGAGTATTTGTTTAAAGATTCATGTATTTTGTTGCAGTTTCGTTTTTTTCTGTAAGAAAAATGTTATATTTACGTAGTTTCACTTGGGAATTGAATAAATGAACATTTTAGTCCATAAAAGAAGAATTTTGAAAAAACTGATTTTTTTCGAAAACGGGTCATTATTGGCGAATTAGTAGTCATCCAATGGACAGTCAGTTGGGAATTTATGAAATTTAAGAAAAAATGCAAGTTCTGATCAGCAGTTTTTTATACACTAATTTTTGATTTAAGATACTAATTTTTGACTGATATAAAAAGGATACTCTTCAAATAATCTGTTTTATTTTTGAGTATCCTTTTTTCTTTAGGATTAGATACTTTTTTGATACAAGTGATTTAATTTAAACCGAGATTTGAGTTTCATATTTGAACAATTCGCAATTGCGAAATTGTTTCATTTTCAATGCATCCAATTAATTATAAGATTTTAGTTTTTAATTCCTTGAGGTTCTACTTTTGAGATTGTTTACTTTTTGGGTTTCATATCAGGAATTTGTAATTATTTATTTCGAATTCAAAAGCTGAAAAATATTAATCATTAAATTTTAAATGTTTTGAATTCAAAATTTTTATTTTTGACTACTTCAAGCTGTTTTATTCAAAATTTCGCAGTAATGAAAAAATTTGTCTTCTTTTTTGCTAAAATACATGGGTCCAACATGGGGTCCCCTCGTGTTTGCCCTTATGGTTGCCCTCGTGGGCCCCTCGAAGTTGCCCCAACGCTAAATTTTTAATTTTTTTAAATACCTTTAATAAATGTCTCCTCATCATTTTTAAGCATATCTCAATAAATATATGTATTGTTAATATGTATAAAAAATTACAAAAAAAAAAATAAATATTAGCTCCTCGACTGGCACTTGAAGTCGTGACCAGCGTCTTATCAGACTTGCGTTTTTCCGTTTGACCAACTTACCGCAATGTTTATAACTTTTTTGAGGCAGCAGGCGCATCAAGATTTATTTGAATTATCTTTACTTTCAATAACTGCACATGTGGATGATATGTTGTTAATATTTGACACAAAAGATTATTTATTACAGCAAAAAAATTGTTTGATCCTTGTACACTGAGGCGGAGTGGAGTATCTGAGATTTTAAAGTTCAACTTCCAAAAAAATATCATCAAATTTTCAACATAAATGCAGTGTTTGTGAGTTTGAACTGATCAAACATCAAAATTTGTAGTGTCAAAAAAATATCAACCCTTTGGACTTAAAAATTTCAACATCTGTTTGCTTGTATCTCTTACATTAAAATTAAAATTATTTTATTTTCAGCATGTCTTTTCGAAATTCTTCAATTGCAACTATAGTTGAATTCCGAAGGATCTAGCGTCAAATTGTATATTTTGTACTTTAAATGTTTGAATTTGAAATTTCTTAGTTTTAATACGCTCAGGTTTGAACGCCAAAACTTTGACATTTATACACTTTACATTTGTTTTTTCTTAAATTTTTAATTCTTTTCTTTTACTTCGTATAACTTAAAATCTCTTCAATAATAATTTCTCAATTTTTAAGCTTCAGCTTCCAAATTCTCAATTTTAAAGACTTCATAATTCAATTTTAAATCCTGTGTTTGGCATTATTCATTACTGAGTAATTTAAATTCCAAATTTGTCAATTTTGTGTATCTTCATTTTTATTAATTTTAAATACATTCAACTAGAAGTCATTTCCAAACTCTGAAGCTCCAAGCATTTAAGATTTTTAAAAATTCCACTTATTCGCCGCTAGATGGCTACGCGTCACTCCTTCCTCCCAAAAACTATATCATTACAGATAATCTCAATTCGTACCTTAACTTTAACCAGTTTCATGGTATCTCCGCAGTCGGTATCTTCATAAATTAATTACATTAGTATGTTTTACAGCATGTAGATTGCTTTTGGAGCTCCAAGTATTTAAGATTTTCAAGAATTCCACTTATCCGCCGCTAGATGGCTACGCATCACTGCTTTCTTCCAAGCGCTACATCATTCCTAATATTCTCAATTCCTACCTCAATTTTAACCAGTTGCATGATATCTCCACAGTCGGTATCTTCATAAATCAATTACATTAGTATGTTTTACAGAATGTAGATTGCTTTTGGAGTCGTGACAATTAGTCGGATGGTCGCAAGGTAATTAGATGAGCCGCGTAATTGCGAGAGAGAATATCTTTCTGTCTCCATCTCGGAGGTGCAATTCTAGGGTATTTACATCCCCCCTGGGACAAGGAGGGACGCAGGGATGAATTCCGTGGAAGGGACTCCGGTAAGCGGAAGGCGGAAGGTCGAACCCTTTGTACGGTTTTACCGCTCCCTTCGGCCGTCTCGAAAGAAAGGGTTAATTAAAAACAACAAAAGCCATCCGCGCCATTAGCACCCGTTTGTATGCGCCCCGTTACGATTATATCCGGGGCCCTTTCAACGCGCCTCGCCTTCTTTGCTAGTCGTGCGTAATGCGAAACGAGTTTAACGAGACGCCCAATAAGAAAAAGAGCTCCTCTCTTAATGCAGCCAAATGGCTCTCCTCGTCGACTGCTTTGTTTTTTAGGATACTAATCGCTCATTTATTATTAAAATTTATTATTCTAACGCTTGCTATTGAAGTTACCTTCACAATATTACCAAGTGCTATTATATGTAGAGTCGACTAAGGACTGTAAAGACAACTTAAAAAAAACGACGTTTCAACCCGGCTTTGGGTCTTTCTCAATGTAAAATTACAACTGAATCTGAAAAAACAGACATTTTATTTTAATATGCCATTAAGCCAAATCCCTTTCGTGGTAAGCGTAACTCATTCTGTTCTGGTCTCGCTTTACTACTGAGGATTAAGGAATTTGTATGGTGGGTGCGGAATGTTAAGGAGGAGAAGGAATAGGCTTTTGATTAATCTCACAACATCGCACCGACACTAGTCGCTTGATCAATCTCTCTAACAATCAACCCAGGTAAAGAGCTTCGCAAAGCCATTATAATAACGAGAATAATTATAACAATCCACTAAGAAAATCTTTTCACGCGGGCCCATTAGAATCCAAAATCTTTCGCTTCAGGCATCACTCTTCTTCTTATAAACAATTGCTCTCCATACATCCCTATCCTTGCATACCTCTTTTGCTTCCGCTACATCCATGCATCGTTTCATGCACGTTCTTGAATTTCTACGACTTCGAATATCCCTGCTCTTCAGTGTCTCATTGACACATTCCAACCATTCTTTCTTCGGTGTACCTCTGGGTACACTACCACTCACTTTACCTAGATATACTTGATTCGTTAAAGGTTCTTCACTCATTCTTTCAACATAATCTAACCATCTCAGCAAATTCCTTCCACGCTTGTCAAACAATGTTTCTTCTACACCTCATACTCTGAGAACCCACTCATTACTGACTTTGTCCATTAGCGTTTTACCGCACATATTCCGCAAGAACTGCATTCCAACCACGTTCACTTTGGTCCTATCATTTTCTTGATACGTCCAGATCTCGCTACCATACAACACTGTGGATGCAAGCACAGAGTTATATAATGCAATTTCAGCTTTATTCGTTACATTTTTACTTCCAGTAATAGCTTGTACTTTGTCGATAATCTTTCTACCCTCGTTTATGCGCCTGGATATCTCTGCATCAATCTTTCCGTCAGCAGTAAATAAGCTTACAAGATACACGAACTCATCAACTTGTTCTATCTTCTCTTCGTTTAAGACAATGTTGTATACTGTCATCTCACCCCTTCTTTCGAAAACAATAATTTTTGTTTTATTTACGCTAATCTTAAGATCCATGCTCTTCATGCTGGTATCCAGTCTGCTGATCATTCTTTGCAAATCGTCGACTGATTCTACCGTAACAATCTTATGATATGCAAACGTCAGTCCACGTAATGTCACTGTCCCAAGATCAGCACCTTCTTTGTCTACGAGGGCCATTCTTGGGGATTCGTCCATGTATATATTAAACATCCAGGAGGACGTAACGCAGATTTGCCTAACGCCCTACTTTATATCAATCCAATCGCTCAATTGTCCACTCACTCTTGCACTCGCTTGACTACCATTGTGTATTGCTTTTATCGCTCTTAGAAGCCAGCCATTCACTTTATATTCTTTCAGGACTTCCCAAAGTTTAGATCTGTTCACCTTATCGAAGGCTTTGTCAAGATCAACAAATGCACAGAAAACTCTCTTGTTTACTTTCAAACTCTTTTCTATGATCTGTCTCAAGCTAAATATTTGATCTACACATGATCTCCCTGGCATAAATCCAGATTGAACTTCCCAGATCCTTTCTTTAGTTATTCCCATAACCTTCTCAATCAGTATTCTGGTCAATATTTTGCCCACGGTACTTAGAAGGTAATCGCTCCATAATTAGCACAGTCGCCCTTATCACTCTTTCCCTTGTAGATTGGGCCGATAATCGCCTTTTTCCAATCATTTGGAAGTTCACCATGCATAACATACATATTCATAAATTCGCTCAGCCACACAAAAAAAATATCCGCCATCGCTCTTAAGCATTTCAGCAGTGATGCTATCCATACCGGCAGCCTTACCATTCTTTAGTTTCTTAATCACGGATATAATGTCGTCGATATTGATTCTTCTTCCGCTATCTACGACGAGATTGTCTAACGTAATCTCCTCAATAAGAAGGTTGTTATGCTCCATAGTTTGACCTCCATACAATCTCTTGAAAAAATATCTCATACAGTCTTTTACTTTCTTCGATTCCCATACCATTTCACCATCAGCATTCTTGATTCCAACTACCTCAGTGCTAGAACTTCCTTTCCTAATCCTCTTAACCCATTTCCAGAATAATTTCTTATTTCTTTTAAAGTCACTTTGTATTTTCTTATCTTCTTCTGCTTTGATTTTATCCTTGCTTTCTCTACTAGTATCTTGGTTTTTCTGTTTCTATCCCTGTAATTATTTTCTAATCTAGTCCTCTCCTCATCGCTAAGACCTTTACTATTTAATGTTCTTGGGTATGCCTGCTTTTCTCTCTTTGACAGCCACGCAGATTTCATCATTCCACCAAGCATCTCCAGCCTTTCTTCCTACAGCCGCAGTACTGCATATTTTAAATGCACTCTTAAAGATGCTATCCCGCAGTATTATCTATGCACCCTCTACATTTTTATTGTTCAATTCAGTCTTCCAGTCTTCTTCATAATGTTCTAAGTATTTA
>JAUMHM010000085.1:8168101-8182472 GCA_032362435.1 Melikaiella ostensackeni | reverse complement strand
GATGCAATTACATACATTTATTTTTTATTTTATTACATAAACTCTAAAAAAGTTACCTTGTGTAACTAAAAACTACACAAAAAGTCTTTAAGCGAGAAAAATATATTTTCAGAAATTAGTGTAATAGGCTCATTAGAGGCAATGATATAACAAAGGAAAAAGAGGAAAGAGACAACCAAACCATCCTCACTCTCTTTTTATATTCTCATCTGAATGAGCAGGTACTGGTTTTATGTGAAAATTGACTTTCGCTGGTTTCATCAAATCTTGACGTTTTCGGACTCACTGATTGAGGAAAAATGGATTTTACTTCGGCTTCTGTCTGTCGTTGTCGTCGTCTGTAAACACGATAACTTTTGAAGAAATTGTCCGATTGGATTGCCCTTTGGTCAGAAAAATAAAAACGTTGCTTTTGAAAGCCCTACAAGACTGTTGTAACAACTTTTTGAGTTTTCTTATGAAATCGAAAATTCAAATTTTGGCCCAAATAACGCGAGATACGAAAAAAAGTTAAGAAATCAACATTTTTCCTTTTACGAACACCTGCAAGCTTTCCTCTAAACATTTTTAATATCAAACCTCCTTAATATCAAACCAACCGTTCAATTGTCCATCCACTCTTACACTCGCTTTACTACCATTATATATCGCTTTTATTTCTCTTAGAAGCCAATCATTCACTCCATGCTCTTTCAAGACTTCTCAAAGTTTAGATCTGTTCACTTAATCGAAAGCTTTTTCCAGATCAACAAATGCACAGAAAACTCTTTTGTTTACTTTGAAACTTTTTTCTATGATCTGCCTCAAGCTAAATATCTGATCCGCACATGATCTCCCTGGCATAAACCCACATTGAAATTCCCAGATCCTTTCCTTAGTTATTCCTATCACCTTCTCAATAAGTAGTTTGGTAAATATTTTGGTAAATATTTTACCCACAGTACTTAGTAGACTGATCGCTCTATAATTAGTGCAGTCGCCTTTATCACATATTCCTTTATAGATTGGGACGATAATTGCCTTTCTCCAATCATTTGGAACCTCACCATGCACAGCACACATATTCATGAATTCGCTCAGCCACACAAACAAATATCCGCCACCGCTTTTGAGCATTTCAGCGGTGATGCCATCGATACCAGCAGCCTTACCATTCTTTAGTTTCTTAATCACGGATATAATGTCGACAAAATTGATTCTTCTTTCGCTACCTACAACGGAATTGTCTAACGTATTTCCTTAAATGGAAAGGATGTTATGCTGCATAGCTTGACCTCCATACAATTTCTTGAAAAAATCTCTCACACTGTCTTTCACTTTGTCCGAATCCCATACCATTTCACCATCAGTATTCTTGATTCCGATTACCCAGTGCTAGAACTTCCTTTCCTAATCTTCTTAACCCATTTCCAAAATAATTTCTTATTTCCTTCAAAGTCGTTTTGCATTTTTTTTATCTTCTTCCGCTTTGATCTTATCCTTACTATATTTGACTAGTATCATGGCTCTTCTGTTTTTATCCCTATAATCATTTTCTAATCTAGTGCTCTCCTTATCGCTAAGACCTTGACTATTTAATATTCTCGAGTACGCTTACATTTTCTTGTTGATAGCCACGCGAATTTCACCATTCTACCAAGCATCCCCAGCCTTATTTCCTGCAGCCGCAGTACCGCACACTTCAGATGCTATCCTGTAGTATGATCCATGCACCCTGTACATTTTCATTGTTAACTTCAGTCTTCCGGTCTTCTTCATGGTGTTCTAAATAATTATTCAGCTTTTCACGATATACCAATTGTACTTCTGTTTTCTGCAAATTCTCTATTCTAACTCTCGTCTGCTTCGGCTTATTATTTGTTCTTCTTCTCCTCCACCCTTGACCTAGACTCATTTTTGAAACTAAGAGGTAGTCATCCATTCCACACTCAGAGCCTCTTATAACCTTTATATCCCTAACAAGCCCTCTTAATCTCTCATCCGCTACAACAAAGTCAATCATACTATAACTTTCGCCTCTGCACCAAGTATACATGTGGCTCTTTTTATGTTTGAACCAAGTGTTCGTAATAAACAAGCTTTCTTCTAAGCATCAGCTAATCAATTCATCCCCGTTACCGTTCGTTTTTGGGTCTCCGAAATGGCCCAGTACCCTGTCGGTACCTTCGCGTTGCACACCAACTCAGCCATTCATATCTCCAAGTAGAATTATGCCTTCGCCAGGATCGCAAGTCCCTAGTATATCATTTAACGAGTCCCAGAAGGTATCTTTACACCTCTCTTGTCAACATCAACTGGAGCGTAGCACGCTATGATAAATAGTCTTCTGATTCCCACTTTTATTCTAACCCATAGTAATCTAGGTGATACACATTCATACTTTTTGACTTGTTGTGAGAAATTTATTCCATAAGTTTAAAATCATGTCCAAATTAAGCAGCTAAATCGTTATAAAGTGGAGTGTCTATCCATAACGTCAGTCCCACCAAACTTCGGTCATTCATGGAAAATATGAAAACCAAGCCAGGACCAAAGGAGTTATGCTCGGTTTGTGTTGTATACTGAGGAAGGCACCAGTCCCCTGTAGTTTGGTTTCGAAGATGGAAAAAGACCATTCAATGCAAATGTGACAAGAATACTCAACGGTGAAAAAAACCTTAACGAGCTCATAAACTTCCCTCAATTCTCCTTTCAAAAGGTCAATTTTCAGAACTCGTATGAATCTCCTAAGCTTTCCACAATTCTGCAAAGTTTTCATAAATTTTCTCAAACTTTGTATAAATTTCCAAAAGTTTCTAGAACCTTTCATATATTTGCGCAAGATTCCGCGCATTTCAAAAATTCTCGAAAGTCCCTGAATTTTCATACATTTTCGAAGGTTTCCGTAAATTACCATAAACTTCCCAAAGTTCCCATAAATTTCCGTGAGTTTCCTAAATTTCCGGGTAGTTTATGAAAAATATTAAATTTCCATAACTTTTTTTTTGATAGTAGTTCATTTTTTTTAAACTGTCTAGATCTAGTAATAATATTAAAACTGAAATAAAATACGATACGGATTGAAAATTATTACCTGACACATCATCGATGTCACGAAACACAAACAACTGTAAGTGGTGAATGTACAAATCCATTTTTAGTTATATGTAGTCGTCCTCTTTTACAAAAAAAAAGAGGGGACTACCCGTCCAAAAGTTTTCACATCATTTCGATATTGTTAAAAAGAAAAATTACAAACGTCATATTTATGACATTCACCAGGACGAAATTTTGGTAAACACATTTAGTACAGAGAAGGTTATGTATGATGTCAAGTGAACTTATTTCACTTAGACAGTGAGCCAATATAGCTAGAGTTCCAGCACGCGCCAAAAGTTTGAAATTGGAAAACAAGTCAGTTTAACAAGCACTGATAGACATCATTAATATACATTCTTTCAGTTTGTAAATTAATGCACACATTTTTGTATTTTTTTATAAAAATGGACTCTATAATTTGCTTTTCATACGTAATAAGCTCTTTTGCTAAAATCTTAATGTTTTTTAAATCAAAATCAAAATGATGATCAAATGACCACGGATGTTGGGATAGGCCTGTATTATTATTGCCGATTCTGCAATCCCTTTTGTGTTCAGCTATTCGCGTTTGTAGTTTTCTGCCCGTTTCACCTATGTAAATATTTGAACAACCTTTGCATTTTATAAGGTAAATAACACCCGATAAGTTTTCTATTGACTCTGGATCTTTTTTGTTGATATATAAATTCTTTAATTTATTTCCATTTTTGAAATAAACGTTAATATTAAATTTCTTGAGGGAACTTCTAATTCTTTCTGACAAACCTTGTATGTAAGGAGGAATGAGACTCTTATCATTTTTATTTAGTGTCTCTAAACATTTCAATTTTTTATTGTTACTGGAGTTGTAAATTTCATGTATTCTTTTACTTGTTGTTTACTTCAATCTCATGAGTGAATTGAACCGACTCATTAATGCTGTTGAACACATCCACAAATTCCTGGATTTTCTTAGTAGGAATGATGGCAAACACATCATCAACATAGCATTTCTAAAACAACGGCTTGAAATTTGAAAGTGACAAGGCTCTAGATTCTAAATCTTCAAAGGCGATATTAGATATGATTGGAGATAAAGGAGACCCCATTGGACAACCTGATGTTTGTTTATCATAACATTTATTGAAAGAGAAAACTGTGTTGTTAAAAACTGTTCTCACGGGGACAAGTATTTTGTTTTTTGAGATTCTTGTTAAATTTCTATGGAGTTTTAATTTTTCTTCTACACATTTCATAGCCAAATCCAAAGGAATATCGTCAAACGTGGACACTACATCTAGAGACACCATGCAATGGGAAGAAGGAATTTTTAAGTGTTTTATTTTTTCTCTAAATTCCCAGCTATCTTTTAAAAACGAAACGGTAGTACCTTGAACTGGCTTAAGAACATTTGCTAAATATGACGATAAGTTATAAGTTGGCGAACCAATGGAAGACACTATTAATCTCCATTTTAAAGGTTTATGAACTTGGATGAATTGGTAATACATTTGATCATTCATATAGGATTTATTATGCCACCTAGTAACAATCTCATTGCACTTTCCTTCTATTGTAGGAACTAAACTTGTGTTAACTTTTTTATGTACAAATCCATTACTCAACGTTTCCTCGACATCTGTGATATAATCTTTTCTATTGGCAGCTACTGTAATATTGCCTTTATCAGCTTTTAGAAAAATAAGGTCTTTGTTATCCCTTTGATAATCAGTAATTTTTTCAACTAAGTTGTAATTCTTAAATTTGTTATTTTTTTATGTTCAACAATCAACTCCGTAATGTTTTTTTCTGATTTCTTGTTTTTTGAATATATCTAAAAATTGGATGCAATGTTCAACAGAAGCCATGATATTGTTAGTAGGAAGTTGGTTTGATTTAATCGGAATTCCAATTTTATTGTCTAGAGATATGTTTTCAGCAATGTCTACTGGGATCTATTTGTTTGAAATGTTTCTTAATCATTTTTTTAACCTGATATTCCTGATGACGTTATTTTCTTTAAAAATTTTGTTCTTTCTGAATTCAAATTTCATGATGCATGCTGCTCGTTTTTCATATATAAGTTTATGTAGTATATGATCCTGTGATTTAAAAAAGTTGTGAATAAAGTTTTCGTGAATAGTTCTTAGTAAAGGATGTTTCAAAAACAATGTGTAATTCGCTAAATAAAATTGTTGATAACACAAATTAGATTTCTGATTTCAGCTTAACGTACTTTAATTTATCAGAACCAAAGTCTGTGGCTTAATTTCTCTCTTTGTTAAATTTGAAGAAATAACTTTAAAAAAACATAAACTCTAACGAAGTCAGCCTAGGACGAAACGTGGAAAAAAAAGAAAAAAAATATATATAAAAAGGATAATTTCTCTGGGTACAGTTGGATAAAGTGACAAAAAACAAGATAAGTTTGAAATATATGACCATAGCTTCCTTAAAAATTTCCCTGATGAGGTATAAATGATCTCAAGTCATTTTGCTCCCTAGTATTATAAAAAGCACGGAGAAAGAATAAGGCAAAGATCTCTTTCCTTTCTTCTCTCTTTTTTCTTTTGTTACATTTTTGTCTTTAATGAACCATTCACACTAATTTTTGAAAACGCACTCGGTTTAAAGACTTCTTGTGCAATTTTCTGTTTACACAAGATGACTTCGTTAGAGTTCACGTTTTTCAAGAGCTATTTCTTCAAATGCTAATATTTATTTATATATTTTCATTTTTTTAGATATAATCACAGTAAACCGCTGGATATCAAACCGTTGCATATCATTTCGATTATCTATTTAAGAACAAAATGATCCACTTTTAAGGATCCAAAATTAATTTTTACGCAACTTCATTCATATCTGGAAATTATTATTTTTTTCTTAGAGTGATTCTTTAGATTTATCTAGTTCCTACTCCCACGTCTGTGAGATTTACAATTTCCGAGAATCTGCAAAAGTTGTTTCATAAAACGTTGAATCTTCAACAAATATATCAATTTTCCACTAGAGAAGATCAAATTTCAACCAAAAGTTGAATTTTCTGCTAAAAGAGTAAACTTCTAACTAAGAATTGAGCAGTTAAATTTTCAGTTCACAACATTATTCTACAACATAACAGTTCAATTTCCAACAGGAGAGATGGAATTTCAACGGAAATGATGAATCTTTGACCAAAAAAATGAATTTTTAACGTAGGAGTTCAACTTTCAACCAAGTAGATGAATTTTCAACGAAGAAGCCTAATTTTCTACCAAAAAAGACGAAATTTCAACAAAATACATGTATTCTTAAATAAAATGATGAATCTTTAACCGGAAAAAAATGTTAACAAAGGAGTTCAACTTTCAGCCAAGTAGTTGAATTTTCAACCGTTAAAAAAAGTTTAAATTTCGAACCAAAAAAACGAGTTTTCTACAAAGCAGTTGAATTTTCAATTCGCAAATATGAATTTTCACATAAAAAGTTCATTTTCAACCATATAGTTATGATTTCAACCCAAAAGATGAACTTTCAACAAAACAATTTAATCATCAACCAAAACAGATTAACCTTTAATTAAGAAGATTAATTTACGACCAAAAGGATTAATTTTCAACTGAAAAATATAAATTTCCAACAAAAAATGGAATAATTAAATTTTCAATTGAAAAATTGTTATTTTTATACCATAAAAGATAAATTCTCGACAATAAATATAATAGTTGATATTTCAACCAAAAAATATCTTGATGTATAATTACAAGTAGTTGAATTCATCAAAGAAAACAAAAAATTTCTACAAAAGAATTAAACTTTCAACCAAATAATAAAATTTTTGACAAAAAACCTTAATTCTTTACAAAAATCAAATTCTAGACTTTTCAACCAGAATGAATTAACTTTAGTCAAAAATAGTTAGGTTTTCGACCAAAAAGACTAATTTTCTAACAGAGGAGAGAAATCTTCAACAAAATACATGAATTTTTAACACAATATTAAATTTTCCATTTAAAAAATGGATTTTTGATTTAAAGAATGAATTTCTTCCGAAAGAGATGAATTTTCAAGCTAAAAATACGAATTTTTAACAAAAAAGAGTTAAATTTTCTACCAAGAAAGATTTTCCAGTCAACAGAGAAAAAATTTTCCAACCAAACTCTTGAATTTTCAACCTAAAAACGCGGAGTTTCTATAAAACAGTTAAATTTTTTACCAGTAATTATTAATTTTTCAATGAAAATGGTAATTTTCAAACAAATATTTGAAACAAAAAAAGACGAATTTTCAACAAAAAAGAGTTAGATTGCTAACCAAAAAAGTTTTTCTAGTCAAGAGAAAAAAAAAATTTTAACCAAACTATTGAATTTTTATCAAAAAAAGACGAATTTTTAACTAAATAAAGGTAAATTTTCAACCAAAAGTAGAATAGTTTAATTTTTGATTGAAGAATGAATTTTTAACCGAAGAAAACGAATTGTCTATAATATAGTTAAATTTTCAATCAGTAATGGAATAATTTAGTTTTTGATTAAAAAATGAATTTTTGCCAAAGAAAACGAATTTTTAACAAATTGGTTAAATTTTCACCACAGAGATGAATTTTCAACAAGAAAAAATGATTTTTTAGCAAAGGGGTGCAACTTGCAATCAATCAGTTGAATTTTTAATCAAAGCAGATTGTTTTTCATTTAAACAATTGCATTTTTAATCAATAAAGTTGAATTCTTTCTAAAAGAGATGAATTTTCAAGAGAGAAAAAACGTTTTAACCAAGCGGTTGAATTTTCGAGTTATAAACGCTAATTTTCTACAAAACAGTTCAATTTTCAACCCGCATATATGAATTTTCAACAAAAAAGTTGATGGGACGGTTAAATCTTCAGTTGTAAAAATTAATTTTCAGCCCAAAAAAGAAAGAATATTCATGTTTTGACATCAGTTTTTTTTCCTTTCAAAAGCGTTTCCATAGATTTACCTATTTCCACTTCCACTTCTGGAAAGTTCACAGCTTCCTATGACCAACAAGGAATGTTTTAGAAAATTTTGAATCTTAGGGTGGGAGGAAAATTCCAATTTTCTTACATTGAAATATAAATCTCTATGGCTCGGAAAATAATTGTCTTACCTTTAAAAGTGTTCCTTTAGATTTACGTTATTTAAGTATTCGTCCAAACTAAATGATTTTTCGTTAAAAAAAATAGTAAGAAATTTCTTCAAATGCTAAGGTTTCAAATGGCATGTGCAACTAATCCTGAGAATCGGATCATTGTGATGTGCAATTTTCTAATTTAAAAAAAATCCATAATCTGTATAAAAGCGTTGCAGATCATTTTGTTTCGATTTCGGAATCAAATTGATCAACTGTCATTTACTGTGATTTTCAAAATTTGTGAACTGCTGATTTTTGTATCAAGTTTCTTATATATTATTCTTAGACTGTTCTGAACAACTCGGCAAAACATCGCGAATTTTTGAATAAATATAATTTTCTTAGCTTTCAATTCATTAAAAAAAAAATAAAGACTTATGTGCGATTAATCTTTTTTTTCTTGACTTATTATTAAGTTTTTTAAAATTTATTTTTGAATTTATTTTGAAGCTATATTTATGTAACAATATTATAATATAAGAGTGGGCTGGAATAAGTTATCGTCGTGATAACACACTATTATTATCGTTATCGAGATCGTGGACGTGAGGACCGATCACGGAAAGTAGCAAGCGTTTCATGCTTCATGCAGTATTGCCACCCACAGGTTGTAGAATACTCTCATATATGCGATATGTATGAATATATATGCAATATCTATGTATATCTATACGAATACGTCCTCCAGGCATCAGGTCCGATTTACAAGCGCATGAAAGAGATTTACCGACGTAATTTAACTCGCGGATAATTAAACCGTCACGTTGTGTCCGCGGACTCTGGACATCGTCAACCTTGTCCGGATCGTGTAATTCACGAATCTAGTCCAAAGAAATTACTAAGTTGTTTTAGATCACACGTGATTCTCGTAATTATGAAAATCCTTTAAAAAAAAATTATAAAATTATGAATTTTATTTTTAAGATGTAACCAAGTCGCTGACAAAGTTACTCTTAAATCTCGTGTGGAAAAATTTCATGACAGTCTATGAGTTTCGCTTGATAAGTAAGGTAAATTTCCTGCTAGATGGCACCAAAATGAACTTTGTAGTATATGGCCAAGAAATAGCATGCCTCAAGCTAACCTCTACCAAGCTTTAGTTAAAACCGATGCTTAGTTTGCATTTGGAATAAGTTTGTAGTGAGCGTGTCAGTAGTTTTCGAAAAAATTGAGAAGGAAGAGTTTCGTGCAGTGATAAAACATTTTTATTTGAGAAATTGGATGGCTACGCAGATCAAAGCCGAGTTAGACGAAGCTCCAGGTCAGGCTGTTCCTTCGTTGAAAACCGTTCATTTTTGGATAAACGTATTTAAACGTGGCGGAACCACAACTAAAGATAAAGCGCACTCCAGGCGCTCCAGGCTGTAGGAATCTTCACTGAACAATTCTGTAACATCTTGCTCTAAAAACTGGAGGTTAAGAAAGTGTATGCAAGGTGGGTGCCGCGATTGCTGACTCCCGATCAAAAGCGCAGCTGAAAAAGCTTTTCAGCGCAGAATTTGGTGAAGTTTAATCGGAATCCGTAGGACTTTTTGCGTCGATAGGTGACTGTGGACAAAACCTGGATCCACCACTGTACACCAGAGACAAAGCAGCAGTCAAAGCAGTGGGTACTGTCTGGTGAAAATGCGCCAAAGAAGGCGAAGGCTGTTTTGTCAGTTGGGAAGGTGATGGCCATATCATTTTGGGATGCCCAAGAAATTAAACTTATTGATTACTTGGAGAAGGGTAAAACTATAACTGGTACGTACTACGCATCATTATTGGACCGTTTTAAAGCCGACCTACAAAAAAAGGCCTCGATTGACGCACGAAAAAGTGCTGTTCCATCACGACAACACACCGGCTCACACCTCCGCAATCGCAATGTCAATAATACACGAACTGGGCTTCGAATTGACTCCTCATCCACCCCATTCTCCAGACTTGGCTCCATGCGACTTCTTTTTGTTCCTCGACTTGAAGTCCTGGCTTGGTTGTAAGAGATTCTCGTCCAATGAAAAAGTAATCGATACCGTAAATGCATATTTTTCAGACATCGAGATAACTTACTTTTCTGAAAAGACGAAAAAATTGGAATCTGTATCTGTTTTGGCCCAGGCCTGGCTTCGTCTAGACTGTATAGTCTGGAAGGTCTGATCTGGCCCAGGTCTGGCGCTGATCAACCCTCCAAAAGGAAAAAAAAATTCTGAGTTCAATCAGAACATTTTTTTACATACACTCAACTCTGGACTTAACGCCGTTCTCGGGCATGGCCTGCGATGGCCGTAACGCTCTTCCAAGATTTTCTGTGATGTCAACAGTCAGGGCCGTATGAACCATTTCCAGTATAAATATATAAAATTATTAACTGTATTTTGTACAAATGTAGATTTTCTTATCATAAAGGATGGACTTTTTTAATTATGCTGACTAATAATTAAAAAGAGAATATTCCGCGTGTATTTAAAAGTCAATGCGAAATATGCACGCGAGTGTTCGAACTGCCCGCTTTGTGGCTACGGAACTGCTTAACTCCGCTGAGCTCACAGTGCCTCTCTCTCTGTTTCTACTCCTTGGACCCCTCATCACCGAATGCAGTCAGCGGCAATTCTAGGGAAGCGGTATATTCAGGGCCGTTAAATCTAGAGTTGAGTGTATTTCGAAAAACTGACAGGGTGTCTAAAATGATAGTGAATAAGAAATTCACACAATCAAAACAGGCATTTTCTTCTTATCACCTTTAAAGTATAGTCTGACCCAGGTTTGGTGCTGATCAGCTTTCCAAGAAAAAAAAATTTCTAGTTTCGATCACGAAATTTTTTAAATATATTTTGAGAAACAGACAGGGTGTCTAAAATTATAGGAAATAAGAAATTCACACTATCAACACAGGACTTTTTTCTTATTACCTTAATAGTCTGGCTTGGCCCAGGCTTGGTGCAGATCAGCTCTCTAAGACATACAAATTTTCAGGGGCCTATCAGCAAAATTTTGTGTACAAATTTCGAAAAATTGACAGGATGTCTAAAAAAATGAAACAAAAGTCACTAACACTATTGAAGCTACACAAGGTTTTCACGGAATGGGACAATTTATGGGGTAGCATTTGCAAAATTCAAAAAAATCTCTTGGGCACCCTTGCGTAGACATTCCCTAAATAATCAGATCACGCAAATTTTCGAATCATTTACTCATTGCATTTATATTCAAGGATAGATAATTTGGAGTTTTAAAATGTCAAAGTAATAATTGTAGAGAATATTTAATTGCATGCATTATAATTATTAAAAATTTAGTAGTGGTTGAAAATATTGATACTTTTACAAGAGTTGATATCTGTTCAGTACTTCATTATTCAAGGGCGGCACAAAAATGGAAATTTTTTATATTAAAATGAGGTCCTCATAAAAAACTGCCTCATCTAGTGTAAACTCACTGCCTTAGTTTACTCATTTATGAAAATTAATCTCAGTTAAGCGGAAAAATGCAATGAGACAAAAATGGCTTGACTATAATATTAAACAAAAAAAGTAAAACAATTCAGTGATTCGGTACTAGTTGAAGGCAGTTTCCTACACTTTGATCTCAATCTTTTTCACTTCCAACCCGGCCTATACTTTATAATCTACATAGAAAAACTATTATTATTTCTCAACATGACCAAATTATATTAGCCAATTTCAGTAAAAAAGTCACTTAAAACAATTTACTCTCCCTTGGTCTTCAGAGTCTCATTCACACATTTCAACCATTCCTTCCTCGGTCCACCTTTAAGTATGCTCCACTTTACCGAAATACACTTGCTTCGTTGAACGTCGTTTATTTATTCTCTCAACATGACCAAACCATGTCAACAAATTTTAATTAATAAGTCGCTTAAAACAATTTACTCTCCCTTGGTCTTCAGAGTCTCATTCACACACTCCTACCATTCTTTCCTTGGTCCACCTCTGAGTACGCTACCACTTTACCCCAATACACTTGCTTCGTTAAACATCCTTCACTCATTCCCTCAGTATGACCAAGCCGTCTCAGCAAATTTCAATTTAAAAAGTCACTTTAATCAATTAATTTTCCCTCGGTCTTCAGAGTCTCATTCACACATTCCAACCATTCTTTCTCCGATCCACCTCTGAGTACGCTACCTCTTTAACTAAATACACTTGTATCGTTTACACGTCCTTCATTCATTCCCTCAACATGACCAAACCGTCTCAGCAAATTTTAATAAAAGAGTCACTTGAATCAATATACTCTCCCTTGGTCTTCAGAGTCTGACTGACACATTCCAACCATTCCTTTCTTGACCCACCTCTGAGTACGCTTCCACTTTACCGAAATACACTTGCTTCGTTAAACGTCGTTTATTCATTCGTTTAACTTGACCAAACCATCTCAGCAAATTTTAATTAAAAAGTCACTTAAAACAATTTACTCTCTCTTGGTCTTCAGTGTCTCATTCACACACTCCAACCATTCTTTCCTCGGTCTACCTCTGAGTACGCTACCATTTTATCTAAATGCACCTGCTTCGTTAAACGTTCTTCATTTATTCCCTCAGCATGACCAAACCGTCTCAGCAAATTTCAATAGAAAAGTCACTTAAATCAGTTAATTCTCCCTTGGTCTTCAGAGTCTCACTTACACATTCAAACCATTCTTTCTTCGGTTCACCTTTGAGTACACTACCACTTTACCGGAATACACTTGCTTCGTTGAACGTCCTTCATTCATTCCCTCAACATGACCAAACCGTCTCAACAAATTTCAATAAAAAAATCACTTAAATCAATTTACTCTTCCTTGGTCTTCAGAGTCTCATTCACACATTCCAACCATTCCTTCTTCGGTCCACCTCTGAGTACGCTACCACTTTACCTAAATACACTTCCTCCGTTAAACATACTTTCTTCATTCCTTCAACATGACCAAACCATCTCAGCAAATTTCAATAAAAAAGTTCTTTAAATCAATTTACTCTCCCTTGGTCTTCAGAGTTTGACTCACACATTCCAACCATTCTTTCTTCGGTCCACCTCTGAGTACGCTACCACTTTATCTAAATACACTTGCTTCGTTAAACGCCTTTTATTCATTTCCTCAACATAACCAAACCATCTCAGGAAATTTCAATAAAAAAGTCACTTAAATCAATTTGCTCTCCCTTGGTCTTCTCTTCTCAGATCCAGTTTTAATAAGACACCAAAGCCTGCAGTTTGTCATCATCTGTTTTTGTAAATTCGAAGGTCCTTTTTGGATTCGTCTCGCTTGCGGCATGTACTATAATACAAGAGGCGAAAACCGCGCGGTTCACGGGAGTTAATATAATTATACGATAGGGTAATAACAGCCAATTTAAATAATATCGTCGTATCCCTTTATTTGAGTCGAGAGAGAAAGAGACAAAAACAGAAAGAGAGAAGACTAGACACGATGATATCTCCGGGTATCAAATTGCCGGTATATAGTAATGACCCATGGTCCAATTAAGTTCTCCGTGATACTAAAATGCAAATCGTTCGTGACAAGACGCTTCCGCGGAGTCCCTTTTTGACCCTTCTTTTTATTGCTCTAGAACCTTCATTTTCCCTTTTTAATGATAAAGCTCTTCAAAAATTTCCTTTTATATATTCGCCATATCCTATCAAACCAACTAATAAGACAATTTTGTTCGAATAATAAAATTTTTATTGATTTCTTTTTTGTTGAAAAAAGTCCACTTCACATTGGGCTGTGTTATGAATTTCTAAACTAAAAGAAAACTACAGAATTGTTCATCTCGAAAGTTGACGGAAAAATCGAATTGAGTGCTGCTTGCGATATATTTTTTTGCAGTCGTTGTGCTAGCTGGCTCGCATTTGGTGCAGTTGCAATTGTAGATTGTTGACTTTATGGTGACAATTTTTATGTGTAGAGTTTAGCGGGTAGCACAGTGGGCTGAGAGACACCGAAAAGTGGCAAAAAACCAACTTCAAAGTTTTTGGTGAGACTCATTTCTCATAATGCAAATTAGTTAATGCGACTTTTTTCCGAATTTCATGATCATTCAATAAGTTTCCTTTATTTCAGGTCACTATGAATTGAAGAAACGTATTTTTTTAAGTTTTTTAAATAAATTGGTTCAAAAAACTTGTTCATAAGATAATGAATTTAAATGTTCAATTTTTTTCTCATTTCAGTGGTCATAACTTAATACGAT
>JAUMHM010000085.1:8136687-8168001 GCA_032362435.1 Melikaiella ostensackeni | reverse complement strand
TTAGCAAATGAAATTAAGCGTCCATAAGATTATAAATTTAAATGTTCCAAATTTTTTTCTCATTTCAGTGGTCATAACTTAATACGATGTGAATGAGAAGTACGAATATCAGCTTGGTTTCGAATTCCCTCACTTTATAATCATGCATTTTTTAAATTTACAACATAGACATTTTTTTAATCGAAAGTGCCCCGAGGTTCGACCGCGTATCTAAAGTTTTATGGTTCTAGAAGGTTCACTATGATGTTAATCATCAGATTATTTGCCACCTTCGACGTTTGACGAAGATATCAGCAAATTAAATTAAGCGTTCATGAGATTATGAATTTGAATGTTCCAATTTTTTTTTCTCATTTCAGTGGTCATAACTTAATACGATGTGAATAAAAAGTACGAATATCAGCTTGGTTCCGAATTCCCTCACTTTATAATCATGCATTTTGAAAATTCACAAAACAGACATTTTTTGAATCAGAAGTACCCTTAGGTTCTACCTTGTATCTAAAGTTTTATGGTTTTAGAAGGTTCATTATGATGCTAACCGTGAGATCATTCGCCACCTTTGACGTTTGACGAAGATATTAGCAAATGAAATTAAGCGTCCATAAGATTATAAATTTAAATGTTCCAAATTTTTTTCTCATTTCAGTGGTCATAAATTGATACGATGTTAATAAGAAAGATGAATATTAGTTTGGTTTTGAATTCTCTCACTTTGTACTCATGCATTTTGAAAATTCACAAAACAGACATTTTTTGAATCAGAAGTGCCTTGAGGTTCTACCTCGTATTTAAATTTGTATGGTTCTAGAAAGTTCATTCTGATGTTAACAGCCAGATTATTTGCGAACTTGCACGGTGCAAGGATTGTGGCTCGCATTAGATGAACCGCACGGTTCCGAAGAATTATTTTCAGCCCAAAGAAGCGAAAACCAAGAATATTTTTCTTGATATTGTATCTGGGATGTCTTCCAACTATTTTCTGATGGAAAAGAAAATCTTCGCTGGGGCCGTTTTTGGAAAACTTCATGTTTAATTCAAAAAAATCTAAATTTCCAATTTTTCTCAAAAACGAAGCGAGATATGGAAAATTTTCTGGAATGCAACATTATTCTTCGAAAAACTTGCAACGAAGAAACGCTTTTAATGATTTTTAATCTTACTTCCTCTTTTTGAAAAACTTGATTTTTCGATTCCATTATAAATTTCTTCTTTTCTTATTTCTTGTTCTCGATATAATTATTTTAAGTGAAAAAGCTACGAGGGTACTCATATTCATATGTTTTTTACACTAACATTTTTTTATCAAAGACCGATAACATTTTAAAAATAAAATATCTTCAGACAATTCGAATAATATTTATTTGTTCTATATTTTTTCTCTGGTTTAAAACAGTGAAAAAGGAATTTTTACCTCTTGAAGTCAAAAAATTAAGTTTTTCAAAAAAAGGAAGTGAGACTAAAAATAATCAAAGGGGTCTTTTTGTTGCGATTTTTTCCAAGAAATAATCTTTCTGTCTAAAATTTTTTCCATGTCTTGCTTTGTTTTCGAGAAAAAGTGGAAATTTCGATTTTTTGAAGTTAAAAATTGATTATTTCAAAAACGGCTTCGGCGAAGATTTTGTTTTTCTTCAAAAAAAAAAACGTTAAAAAATCCCACGTGCGGAGGCCAGGGGACTCATTCCAAACAGCATCCTGAATTGTACCAAGTTTTAGGCAAATCTGAAAAAAAATTTGGAAATTTTGCATACATTTTGAATTTGTAACTTTTGACGTCAAAATCGATATTAGCGGCCTTAAAAACCCCCTTGTACCAAGTTTTAGGCAAATCTGAAAAAAAACATTAATTTTGTCCGTCATATTGGATCCGCCACGTAACTTTTGACGTCAAAATTGAAATCAGCGACGACAAAAACCCCCTTACAATAATATTTTTGGCAAATCTGTAAAAATTTGGAAATCTTCACTGCCATATTGGATCCGTCATTTTGAATTTGTAACCTATGATGTCAAAATCGAAATTAACGACCTTATAAACCCTCTTGTACCATGTTTTAGGCAAATCTGAAAAAAAATTAAAATTTTGTCCATCGTATTGGATCCGCCATTTTTAATTTGTAACTTTTGACGTCAAAATTGAAATCAACAACGTCTAAAACCCCCTTATAATAATATTTTTGGCAAATCTGTAAAAATTGGGAAATCTTCGCTGCCATATTGGATCCGTCATTTTGAATTTGTAATCTATGATGTCAAAATCGAAATTAACGACCCTATAAACCCTCGTGTACCATGTTTCAGGAAAATCTGAAAAAAATTTTAATTTTGTCCGTCGTATTGGATCCGCCATTTTGAATTCGTAGCTTTGCACGTCAAAATCGAAATTAACTACCTTGTGAACTCTCTTGTACCAAGTGTCAGGCAAATATGTAAAAAAATTAATTTTGGCCACCGTGCTGGATCCGCCATTTCGAAATTGTAACTTTTGATGCCAAAGTCAAAATTAGCGACGTCAAAAACCCCACTGTACCATGTCTTAGGCAAATCTTTAGAAATTTGGAAATTTTGCATACATTTTGAATTTGTAACTTTTGACATCAAAATCAAAATTAGCGACCTTAAAAACCCCCTTGTAACAAATTTTAGGCAAATCTGATGTAGAATTTAATATGTAGTCTCCATCTGTAGAATTTATTCACAGTAGAAAATCTCTAATTCTTTCGATATTTTTCGATACCGTCTGCTAATTAAAATATCCCAGAGTCGCGAATACGAATTCCGAAAAATATTTATTCAAGATCAAAATGACATCTACTTCCCTATGAATATTTTTTGTGTATTAAAAATGGACACCAAAAAAGTCTATTTAGCCTACTTAGACTTCCTCATCAGGGGTTTTCACATAGGGAAAAGTTCTAAACAAAAACTAAAGTCAATTTCATTTTTTGATTGAAAATTGATTTGCACATGGGCAAAATTCTAAGTATAACTACAGCCAATGTATCCAATTAATGACTCCATCCCAAATTTTGTTGTATCTGAAAAGATCTCTGTTTTTTTTCATAAGAACCGAATAATATCTTGCACTTATATGAAAATGATTTTTTATGCTTTACCTCCCTAAAACATTGTGAGTAATAATCACGTACTTCTACATTTTCCCCGAACTTTCTATCTCTTGGTCTAGACAAAAAAATTATTTTTGATCTTGAATATTTAATTTTATATTTCAAAGTCTACCACAAAAAAGTTTCTTTTTCATACTGTAAAATTCCATTTTTATTCTTTATCCAGTTGTCATTCTCATTTCTTTATCTTTACATAATAAATTGCCGTCTAAAATTGCAATGGATAAGTTTATTACACTTTAGTATGAATGCATTGATGAGCGGTATAAAATCGGGCAATAGAGAGTATATCCGGTCGCAGAACTAAATCGGCTGATCTCAAATTACCCTTACCTTTTTTTATTTCACAAAATTCAATAATCTGGTTAGATTGATTCTAAATAAACTTCGAAAAAATATTCCGAACGAATCAATGATGGTGAGAGGGACTGATCAGAATATGAAAGCCTGAAGATTCTTTTGTGATGCACAGAGCGGACATGAGAGTCACTTTCATTGCGAGGGGGTTATTAATGGGAATAGATTTTTCGCGAATACGTCAGAGTTCGACGAATCCGAATCGGAGGTTTTAGTCAGAACCGAAGTTGTTATGACAGTCAGCAGCGGGCCATCCATCACCGAGATTTGGTCCCGATGGGTCGACCGCGGACCAACTTATACAATATTTAAGGTTTTGTCCCTCGCGGGCCAGCTGATATATCACTCGCATTAATATATATTTGCGGGGGAGATAACTCCATGCTTGGCGTGATATGAACGAAGGGAATGGAATCGAGATGAGAGCTGGACTCCACTATAATATCACTGGAATCGCAAATCTTTCAAGAGCCCCGAATAAGACACAACTTCCATTCATTTTCTCATCAATCACGTGACACGTGTTCTCATGATAATTTAAGTCATACAGTAGTTTATATTACAGAAGAACTCGTGCCTAATAAGAAATTATTAAAAAAAGTCATTCAGGCTGCACGTAGGTTTCATTATTTATAACTCAAGGTATCCTAGAAATCGTTGAAAACCTTAAAAAGTCCTTGAATGTTAGTCATGGTCCTGGAATTTTCATTCCCTTGGAGAAAAAATACGTTTTCAAGCTTTTACTCTGCTTTACTGTCATTTTAGAGGCAAAACTGCTAAAGAAGCTTAAGAAAAGCTTCATAAGTATTGTGGTACATCTTCTTCAGCGAATACAATAGTCAAAAGGTGGATGCAAGAGTTTAAGTTTGGTCGTACGAGTACAAATAATGAACCACGTTCAGAGGCGACTATGCCAGAAGTGATCAGAAAAGTTCTCCGTTTAGTGACCGATGACCGTAAATTGAAGGTACGAGAGATTCCTAAGATGGTAAACATCTCAACTGAACGTGTACACAACATTTTGCGTAATCATTCGAACATGTGAAAACAATTTGCGCGATGGGTGCCGCGCGTGCTCACTGACCAGCAAAAGTTGGAAAGACCTGATGTTTCTTAATCCAAATTGGACATGTTCAAGCGTAATCCAAAGGAGTTCTTGCGCCGTCTTGTGATCATTGACGAAGCCTGGATCCACCACTATACGCCCAAGACAAAGCAGCAGTCAAAGCAGTGGGTACTGCCTGGTGAAAGTGCGCCAAAGAAGGCAAAGGCTGTTTTGTCAGCTGGAAAGGTGATGGCCACAGCATTTTGGAATTCTCTGGAAACTATCCTCACTGATTACTTGGAGAATGGTAAAATCAATTTTTTTTAAATTCTTGTAGATATTTTAAGAGATAATACAAATTTCATGATAATTAACGAGATTTCAGAGTATTTTAAGGGATTTTTAGTGTTTTTACCAGACCTGAGTGATATTGTAGTATCTCCGAGGACCACAAAGATTTGAATAATTTAAATAGATTTTAAAAGAATCGAAATATTTTAGGGTATTTTACAAGATTCCAAGAAATATCAACTGATTTCGAAAATTTCAAGGGATTTTAAGAGGGTTTATCAAAGTATTTTATGGGACTTTAGAGAGTAAATGAAATAGAAAGAAATTTTAAAGGACTTCTAGGGATTTCAAGGGATTTCTACGAATTACATGGGATTTTATGAGCTCTCAGAGAATTTCGAAGATTTTTGAAGGAATTAAGAAAAACATTTTTGAAGGAATCAAAAAAAATATATTAAGGATTTGAAGATGTTGTACGCTGTACGGGATTTCAAAAGATTTCTAAGGATTGTTTAAGATTTAAGGGATTTTAAGATTTTCAAAAGATTTTCAAAAATGTAGTGTATTTTGAAAGATACCTAGGAATTTTAAGAGATTTCAAAGAATTTTGTAGAATTGCAGATAATTTCAAGAGATCTAAAAATGTTTAAGGAATTTCAAATGATTTCGCGAGATTTCAAAGAATTTAAGGAATTCTACAATATTTGAAGAATCCATAGGATTTCGAAAGAAATCAAAAGTTTCCATAAGAAAAAAAATAAAGGACTTAAATTCAGAATAAATAAAAATTTAAATTCCTCTATAACTCTCTCGTCTTTTTGTAGTCGAAATCAAAAAAGGGTTACGAAAAATCTACCAATGAGCACCGAAGTGCTGGTAGATTTTTTGTAAATGTTTTTTTATTGTAATTTAAAAAATGAAAAAAAGGAGGAAGGGGATTCAGAGATTGCTTTTTTTTTCTTTCCTCTTTTTTATACTGTTTTTTTTTATTTAAATGGATGCATTTAAAAGTGTGATGTCCAAATTTAATCGTTAGATTCTTTGTTTTCTTTCAGTTACGAAGGATTTCGTCGTTAGATTCCAAAAGATTGTAAAGAAGTTTTATAGATTTAAGGGGATTTCAAAAAGTTGGCGAGTTTTCCAGGGATTTTATAGGACTTTAACATAATCCAAGAATTTTTAATAGATTTCAGTAGATTTCAACTGATTTCAAAGGATTTGAGAAAATGTCAAATATTGCAAGGGATTTCAAGCGGCTTTACTGGATTTTATGGGATTATTTAAATTTCAAGGGATTCATAAGGGTTTAGGGTATTGTAAAAGATTCCAAGGAACTTCACGAGATTTCAAAATTTTTAAGGGTTTGCAAAGAATTTCGTAGGATTTCGGAAAAATTCAAAGGATTTTAAAAAGGTATTCAGGTTTTCAATAATACTGAAAAGGGTCCGAAGTGTTTTCTGTGGATTTTCAGGAATTTAGAAAAACTTACGAGTTTTCCAGGAATTTTTGAAGATCTCAACAGATTTCAGGAGTTCTTAAAGGATTTCAAGAAATTTCAAAGCTTTTAGAGTATTTTTGAAAATTCCAAAGGATTTCACGCGATTTTATGGAAGATGTATATTGTATATCAGAATTCAAAAATAGTTAACTCCTCGATTTATTATTTAAAAAATTACACGAAATTATTTTGCTACATTTTTTTAAATTAACGCTACTGTTGACACAATTTTTAATTCCTCAAATGAGTCTGAGTCTATATTTTACTATATTTGACATTATCGACCAGTGTGACGTAATGATAAAATACTCTATCCCTCTCGGATTCCGAATTTTCTACTATAGTTTATGTATAATTTACAAAAAATTTTACACATTGAAATATATGTATTTTTTCCAATTAAGTCCATTGTCATTATCGAAAAAAGGTGCATGAAAAAATTAATTTTTGCCCTGAAAAACCGGGAAAGTCCTGGAATTTTTTTTTTTGACAAACGCTAGACAAACTGTAACTGTAGTGTTCCTATAAATTACCCCTGATGACAAAGTTTAAATTGACTTCGAAACATGCTGGTCCCCAGTAGTATAAAAAAGACAGAGAAAAGAAAGAATGAGAGATTGGTAAGGTTGACTCTTTTTTGTATCCCTCTTTTTTGTTTTTGTTGTACATTTATTGTACATTTGTCTCTGATTAGCCGTAAAAGTGGGTAGTTTCGTAGTCTATTTTTGATTTGTGAACTTTTTGTGTTAATTAAGGTATAGAATAGATTAGTTCTCAATTAACCTACAATATTTATGAGACTAGCATTGTTTTAAATATAAAATACAGAAAATACTAAAATGTATCAATTTTATCAACTTTTGTAAAAGAATTCTTGATCTGTAGTACTTTATAATGAGTATAAAAATTGACGCTTTCTTTAAACTGATAAAAAAGGAAGACCTAATAAGAATAATTGATTTCTAGAAAAAATAGGGACCTTTTTTTGTAGTCACATTTTAAAGCTTTGATTATCAACGTCTGAGAAAATGAAGAGGCTGCAGTGATTGATGAACTGGTAGAGTTAAGATAAGCTGGTCCTGCAATAATCGGTAATTATCTATTAATATCAAGGTAGAGTATTTTCGAATACGAGATGGATATTTCTGTATGAATAAATTAGCAATTTCAAAGTGGCTAAAAGGCGTTGTGACTGGGCTGTTGATAAATGTAAACACATCTGACAGCAGCTCGAGCAAGATCTGTAGCAAGTTAACTACTATAGTAGGTGATAGTTAATCATCCACCTCTTGGCAACGTTCTTGAATGTGTATTCGGCTGGAAGTATTCTATCTGAAAAAATTGTCAAGAACACGTCTTCTTTTAATAGCAGTCGAATTTGAGGTCTTTTAAATATCCCTTCTTTCAATTGAGCATCGCAAAATTAAGGAAACTGAGACATCATATACTGAAAACATTGTCTTTCTTTATCTAGTGCTTTCCCGATTTTTTAGTTGAGATATGAAGAGGTGGAAGGAAGACGTTTGATGGCTCCACTAATGGTTATTGATGACGTTAGTAGATCTTCTTCTAACGACATTCTTTTTGGCCAAACTTCTTTTTTGTAGTTATTACCACGATGCCGGCTGTCCTACAAGCACAAGAAACAAGGATACTTCGTATTTCCTGATTGCTGTCCCAGAAGCATTGAAATAACTTTTGTATCTCCACAAATTTGCCATTTATGTTCGTACTTAGTTTTCTCCAAGTTGATTTTCATATTACTGTGAACTTCTTTAAGTTTTGTTGAATAAGTTAATGGTATCGACGCATATATGCGTTTGTGTTGCGCAATAAGACGGCCCTCAGACTTCGTTTAGAAGAGTCTATGAATAACCTCCATTCTTCATCTTGGTATACTCCTGGTTTCAATTCATCTATAAGCCCATTAACATCCGTGCAGTAGACTAAAGACAGTTCTTGATCAAGACGAAAGTATTTCCGAAAATGCTTTTCTCTGTTCCAATAAACACATGACTTCATTCCTTTTGCTAAATTTTCTTTTTTGCAAACCTGAAGCAAGATATTCAGCGCCATCTTTTGGGTAGACCCAACTCTCGAATTAAGTAATTTCATTCTTTTTGGGTCCACGTCTCTGAACGTCTCGTTTTTGTGTCATATGTAGTGTATTCGTTAACGGCTGTTTCACATTCAGTATCGGAATCTTCACTTAAGCTTATGCATTTCTTATGTTCTTGCACTGCTTTCATTTTTAAAGTGTTAGAATGAGAGGTGGCAGCGTCTACTAAAATACCTGATGTTTCTTTCATTCTATTACCGAAGAGACTGTATTATAAGTAACTGATTTTTTGTTGAAGATTCCCCATTTCTCCGCATCGATCATGCAGAAATAACAATCCTTTTCATTTTGCGGTTTTTTTCAGATTGCTGGTACAGTAAACTTTAAGCTTCCTTTGTTTCCACTATCTTCGCATTTGTCCAACATTGCATGACAAGCGGAACATATAATATGAGGAGTCCAGCTTTCATCTCGTTTTGGAAACTTAACGTTAAAGTATTTTGCATACATGTCCCAAACTTTTTCAATAATGTTCTTCCGAAATTTTGGGATTTCGTATTTCGTACAAATGTAACAAAATTAATCCTGATTGCTTACACAACTGTACATTTTTTCCAAGTTTTTTTTATTTGTGTAAGCCATGGTTATTTCAATCTCCGCACGTTAAGGATCCTGGCCCGATCGCAGGCGAGTCCACCGTTCTGGAGGTGATAACCCTCGCACCTCCCCAGGGCTAAGTATGAGAGCTTTCCAGCTTTGATGAGGACAATGTCAACTTATCGCCGGACACACTGCGGCTTCATTCTTACACCATAACGTGTCCCCCTGCGAGCAGCTTGCCTTCGCTGGCTTCGTTACTGACTGGGCTGGAAGGTGAATCATTCTACACATCCCTTTTCAGGGCAGTTATGATCACCCCCAGTACTTAGCGTAGCAGAAGGTATTGATAATGAATTTTTAAGTAAATACAATAAATACAAACAAATGGACACCCAAGTTCGACGAGTTATGAATAAATCACAACACAAGAAGCTCAGAACTCATGGTTCACAAGAAACGAAGTGAGTTTTCTTACGAAGCTTATTATGAGGAAGACTTTTCAAAGAGGAGATTATTGTAATAAGGCATGTTTTTTGAATAATGCCTGAGATTTTTCTGTTATTATGTTTGTCTGGCTTGAAAACTACGTTCCGCGACTCAAAGTCCATAAAAATACGATACTGGCCTACAAATTATCGCTTGAACAATATATTTGGAGGTTATGTTGCGGAATTTTGAGTGATATTACTAATCTGACTTCATTTTTGAATTCAGCTGCTTGAAATCCATGGAAAACCATATTTCCCCATCACACGCTCAAAAATGAGATTTTTTGAGGTTACGTCGAAAACTAATCGTAAAAGATGCTATTTTGACCTCAGATTTGGATTAGAAGACTCAAAATACGGATGTAGTTCTGAATAGCCCTTACCTTCGATTTTTTCAAAACTCTGTGCATTCATGTATTTTGACGCGCTAATTACGAAAATCATATTGAAAATTGTCGTAAATTTGATTTCTATGGTGAAAACAATGAGAAACCCATAAAAATCATGGTTTTTCACGTTTATCTCAAAACGATTGGAAATTTCGAAAAATAATGTTCACAAAAGTTGTAGGCTCAGTTAAAATACACATTTCATGTTCCATCAATTTTTTTTACGAGTAAAATTTTCCGAGATATATGATGATAAAGATGAAAATGTCATGCCTAGCCCCTGCCAAAAACATATGTATTTTTTTTACCTCCCATTTTTTTGAAACTCCGCATACGCACGTATTTGGACGCGGTGATGTCGGAAATGGTAATGCAAATTGGCGCAAATTTGATTTTCATGGCGAAAACCATGGAAAACCCATGAAAGTCATGGTTTTCCACATTTATCTTGGTAAATATAGAAAATTTCGAAAGTAGTTTTCCACAAAAGTTATAAATGCATTCAAAATATGTGACCTGTCGCGAAGTAATGGACCTTAGTCGGAAAAGGAAGATTTTTCAGGGTGAGCGTTTGAAATAGCTGCGAACAACGTAGAATCTATGAGTGAAAGGTCGCTATGTCGCTTAATTGTAAGGCAGAAAAATTTTTCAGATTTTTTCTGTTTTGTTCGTTAGAAAGAGCAACTTAATAAATATTTAATAGTGAAAAAACCCAAAAATCGATTTTTTCCGACTAAGGTTCCTTTCTTCGCGACAGGTCACATATACATTTTTCTATCCCAATACTTTTTCCTTCAGGAATAATAGTTTCTGAGAAAATTGCTATTGTATTTAATTACATCAGTTACATCAAGTACACTGCGGAAAGGCACCCCTTCATCTAGCCACAGAAATAATGCTGGTCAAACCCCTTCCCCTTTCTAGCTTCTTTTGGGGGGCGAGAAAGCATCCCTTTGTCTGGCCACAGAAATAATGTTGGTCCATCCCCTTCCCCTTTATAGCTTGTCATAGGGGGAGGAAAGGCACCCCTTTGTCTATCCACAGAAATAATTTTGGTCAAACCCCTTCCCCTTTCTAGCTTCTTTTGGGGGGCAAGAAAGCATCCCTTTGTCTGGCCACAGAAATAGTGTTGGTCAATCCCCTTCCCCTTTCTAACTTGTCGTGGAGGGAGGAAAGGCACCCCTTTGTCTATCCACAGAAATAATGTTGGTCAAACTCCTTCCCCTTTCCAACTTCTAGTGGGAGGCGGAAAGGCACCTCTTTGTTTAGCCACAGAAATAATGTTGGTCAAACCCATACTCCTTTCTTATGTCTCGTAATTTTTATGGAGTTTTCATGGTTTTTACCATGAAAATCAAACTTGCGCTGATTTTCACTATGATTTTTGTAATCAGCTCATCAAAATACATGAGTATGCGGAGTTTATAAAAAATCGGAGGTAAAGGCCACTCGGAACTTTATCCTAAATTTTTTTAAATGGAGGAAAGAGGAAATGCAGAAATGGGAACTCAATAAGACAAAAAGAAATTATGAGAGAATGTTGAGTAAAAAACACAGAGGGAGAAGGAGCGGTACATGGAAGAGGTCGAGAAAGCGGTAAAGAAAGGGAGGGAATGGTAAGTGATAAACAGGGAAAGAGGAGGAAAGAAGGGCATAAATGAGGAAATCGGTTCGTTAAATCTCTATAACATAAAATAAACTTTTCATGTCTTCAAATATCCAGCCAGACAATATAGTTGAATTTAATGGAAAACTTGAAGTTTTCTATTTCATCCAATATTTTGTTTAGATTCGTGCTTGTAAAAAGAAGCTATTCTGTATGCTTTTTTCCGAATTTTTCTTGGGAACGATGCAAGATATCATAAAAGAGTAAGGGATATTTTTTCTTGAACTTTTTGACATGAGCAACCTCTTTGTTAACATTTGAATAATTGCAGTTGTCACAAAGATAATAGTATGTCATGCTCGAAATGGAATAAATAAGATAATACGTCGTATTTCAAGAGACTTAAGCATATGGGTCATTCTACTCAGAGGCACATTTTCCACGTCTCAGTCATTTTTTTCGACACTATTTATTTTTAATTGTTAAAAATTTGCATGTTGGTGATTTTGCCCGTAAGTAATAACAAAGAATTTTGTAACCGCTGCCTATAAGTTGAATGTATGTGAGAGCTTCAAATGAGTCATATCCGAAGCCTTTTTGTCATGTCTCTAATATGATTTTTAATAATCGTGACGTTTTTTTTTATTGGAATGTCCATGACTTTTAAATTTCTAAGTGTTATGGTCTGAAACTGCAAGGTTTCAGCTACAATTTTAGGTACTTATTTGATTTTTAGCACAAATCTTTCTTAACAATAAGAGCGTTAGAACTTTGTCTTTAGGTTTTCCTCAAAATAGAATAACATTGTATTATCGTGTTCCAACATGCTTAAAAATATGTAAATATAGCTTTATTACCCATGAAATTGAAGTTTAGACCTGTATATTTACTTCATGCCCATATTACTTTATATATATGAAACGTTTTTTTTTTGTAATGCACAATTGGTCATTATATTGTCGCGAGTAAAGATTCCGATTCATCTCCGCAGCCACGTTTTCTAGAGAACAACAGAATAATTTTGAATACTATGACGATAATACACCATAAAAAGTGTCTGCATATTAGGAGGTATCACAAGAAAATTGTTTAACTCAATCAAGTTGTTTATAGCATTAGAAAATGTATGCACTTGGTCATCTCCAAAGCTTGTGGTCATCTCCGAAGCCTCGTTTTCTAGAGAATTACAAAATAATTTTAAATTCTATGACAAGAATACATCATAAAAAGTGTTTGTATATTGAAAAATGCTAGAAGAAAATTGTTTAACTTAATCACGTTGTTTATAACGTATGCACTCGGACATCTCCAAAGCCTGCGGTCATCTCCGAAGCCTGGTTTTCTGGAGAACAATGAATTTTTTAAAAAATATTGTGACAATAATACATCATAAAAAGTGTTTGTATATTGACAGATGTTACAAGAAAAGTGTTCAACTTAATCGCGTTGTTTATAGCATTAGAAATTGTATGCGCTTGGTCACCTGGGAAGCCTCGTTCTCTGGAGAACAACAAAATAATTTTAAATAGTATGACAATAATACATCATAAACAGTGTTTGCATATTGAAAGATGTTACAAGAAAATCGCTTAACTTAATCGTGTTACTCATAGCATTATAAAGTGTATGCACTTGGACATCTCCAAAGCCTTCGGTCATTTCTGATGCCTGGCCATCTCCGAAGTCTCGTTTTCTAGAGAACAACAACCTAATTTTAAATAGTATGACAATAATACATCATAAACAGTGTTTGCATATTGAAAGGTGTTACAAGAAAATCGCTTAACTTAATCGCGTTATTTATAGCATTAGAAAATGTATGCACTTGGTCATCTTCGAAGCCTGATCATCTCTGAAGTCTCATTTTCCAGAGAATAACAAAATAATTTTAAATACTATGACAATAATACATCATAAAAAGTGTTCGTATATTGAAATATGTTACCTCATATGTCACCTGCATTGACCATATGTCAATATCTCACCTCCGAAGCCTGGTCATATCCGAAGTCTCGTTTTCTACAGAACAAGAAAATAATTTAAAATACTATGACAATAATATAGTACATCATAAGGAGTGTTTGCATACTGAAAGATGTTATAAGAAAATGGCTCAACTTAATCGCGTCATTTATAGCATTAGAAAATGTATGCACTTGGTCATCTCCGAAGCCTGATCATCTCCGAAGTCTCGTTTTCTAGAGAACAACAACATATTTTTAAATAATATGACAATAATAAATCATAAAAAGTGTTTACATATGTTTATAGGTGGTACAAGAAAATTGTTCAATTTGATCGCGCTGTTTATAATGTTAGAAAATGTATGCACTTGGTCATCTCCAAAGCCTGCGGTCATCTTCTATGCTTGGTCATCTCCGAAGCCTCTTTTTCTAAAGAATAACAAAATAATTCTAAATACTATGACAATAATACATCATAAAAAGTATTTCTATAGTAAAAGTTGTTACAAAAAAATTGTTAGACTTAATCGCGTTGTTTGTGGCATTAGAAAATGTATGCGCTTGGTCACCTTCGAAGCCTGGTCATCTCCGAAGTCTCGTTTTCTAGAGAACAACAACATAATTTTAAATACTACGACCATAATAAATCATAAAAAGTGTTTATAAATGCTTATAAATGTTTATAGATGTTACAAGAAAATTTTTCAAATTGATCGCGCTGTTTATAACATTAGAATGTGTATGCACTTGGTCATCTAAAAAAGCTTGCGGTCGTCTTCGAAGCCTCGTTTTCTGGAGAACAACAAAATAGTTTTTAATACTTTGCCTATAATACATCATATAAAGTGTTTGTATATTGAAAAATCTTACGAGAAAATTGTTCAACCTTATCGCGTTGTTTATAACATTTCATTGCAAGATGATTTTCCATGGAAATTACGAAAATGGAAATTACGAAAAAGATAATAGCACCATTCGATTGTACGCGAAAAATTACATACGGTCCTTGTGTTGACAATTTTTTTTTCGGACATATTTGTTATGTAGTATAATTAAATGCGTAAGCAGGTGTACGATGTAATTGTTTATTCATATACTACATAAACAACAGGTTTGGGAAAAAATTGTCCAACACATGGAATTTATGTAAGTTTTCCCGTAGAAACGAATGATGCTTTCAGTTTTTACGTAGCTCGATTTTTTAAATAAATTTTTTTATAGAAATATTGTTTCAACAATCTAAAGCTTGAATTATTTTTCATGAAAAATCGTCTTTCAATGAAACCTTCTCAGATACCACGTTTCGAGTAAATTCAATAATTTTTTGAAATACCTGTCCGCCATATTCGATACGCTATTTTGTTTTTAAAAATTTTGACTTCAGATTCAGAATTAGCGATTCAAAAAACGATATATAGGCGTTATTAGAATCCATTTTTGTGTATTTTGATGGGTTTGTCGACTTTTTGTCAAGGAACCTGGTCTCCTGGCCCAGGAGTGAACTGATGAGGTACAAAACTACCTCTAGAATATCAATATTTTTTCAAATTAATTTTGCGCAAATCACCTTCCCACTTTCGAAGGTCGAATGAATTCATTTCATGGAAAAAAGATTTAAAAATCTAAAACATTTGTTGCCACAAAAGTCGAATTGAAAAGGATCCCTTCAATAAAATCACCCATATGCATAATAGTTCCTGGTCCTTGATCTTAATTTACCGCGGGACAAATTTCGCGGTTCGGGTTATTGGATTCGGTCTTGATAATTTTCTCCTAAATCATGAGTCGGTGCAGGAGGAGGTCGGATCGGAGAAGGGGCGTCTCTAATTTCGCGACGGTCTCAGCGGGGTCGTGGATTATGCAAGGGTGAGCAAAGGGTTGATCCTCGCGGGAGGTGTGCGTCGACGCGACACTACTTAGCCCCTTGGCTTAATAGAATACAACCCACCTTCCGGTAAATGCTTTTCACGAGGTCACAGTGCTTTCAAACGAGCGTTTTTACAGCCCTTATAAACATCAAAGTCATAAACCTCTTTATTTAAATTTATATCCCCGCTCTTAGGATCTCCATTTTTCCTTGGCGATTTTTCTTGGAATATACTTATAGAGATTTTAATTCTCCCTTGAGACGTTTTTGAATAATGAAACAAAAGGGTTTGAAGCATCCTAATTAAAAATCTAGAAGAGAGTGTCTACTAAACGGAAAAACTGGGAATTAACGTTTATAATCAGAAAACGATGCATGTTTTGAATGATACAGATAGTTTTACAGTTACTTCAAGTAATTCTACAAGAATGCTTCGAAAAGGTACATTAAAAATTCTAAAAAGACTAAGGATTCCAAAATGTCCGGGAAAGAATATTTAATAAAGTGCGACATTGACACGATTCGTACTAATCTGTCTTTAGTCTATGGCCTGGTTAAAGCTCATAAAGTAGATTCTCCTTTACGACCAGTTATTCCGGCAATAGGTTCACCCACTAGAAAATTAGAAGAAGTACTGAGCAAAATTATCAATGAATCAGTAACCCTTTCGAAAAAAACCCAATAGGAGGTAGGGCTGTCTTTCTAAAATACTTTTAGAATGTTAAAATACTAATAAATCACATTTTTTTCTCTTAACGTAATAGCTATGATTCCTAACATTCCATATGAAAGAGTTAAACTTGCCATAGAAAAAATATGGGATATGATCAAACTTCATACTAGTATTTCGAACAAATAATTTCTTGATTCTATAGAATATGTTCTTCATTCCGTTTATTCTAAATTCAGTAGTAATTTTCATAAACAAAAATTTGGAACTCCGATAGGCTCAGCTTTGTTCCCAATTCTTGCTGAAACTGTGATGGAAGATTTGGAAAATGAGGTTTTTGATCAAATTAATTTTGAGTTTGACTTTGATACAAGATGTGCCGATGATTCTGTACTTTCCTCACATGCACATACTAGGTCGTTTGAAAAGTCCCGGGCCTGACGACCGGATGGCGCCAATAGTATAATTCTTCTTCTTGCACCGTTTTCTAACCACTGACGAAATCTGGATCCACCACTATACGCCCGAGACAAAACAGCAGTCAAAGCAGTGGGTACTGCCTGGTTAAAGTCCGCCAAAGAAGGCGAAGGCTGCTTTGTCAGCTGGGAAGGTGATGGCCACAGCATCTTGGGTTTCCCAAAAAGTTATCCTCATTGATTACTTGTAGGAGGGTAAAACTATAATAGGAACGCACCGTGCATCATTATTGGACCGTTTGAAAGGGGAGCTATAAAAACAGCCACGATTGGCGCACAAAAAAGTGTTATTTCATCACGACAGCGCACCAGCTCACATCCCCGCAATCGTAATGGCAAAAATACACGAACTGGGCTTCAAGCTGATCCCTCATCCACCCTGTTCTCCAGACTTGGCTCCGTGCGACTCCTTTCTGTTCTCAAACTTGAAGAGATGTCTGGCTAGCAAGAGATTTTACTCAAATGAAGAGATCATTGCCGAAATAAACGCCTATTTTGAGGAGTTGAGCGCCGACTACTATGAAAAAGGTATCGAGCTTTTAGAAACTCGTTGAGATAAGTGTATCGAGCTGGAAAGGAACTATGTTTGAGAATAACTGCGAATTTTCTCGAAAGAATGTTGTTTTCTTACTTAGGCCTGAGATTTTTCAAACGACCTTTTAAAGTGGATACCCTTCTTAATGTTTTTAATAGTATACATCCAAGATTGATTTGTGAACTTTTTTGGTGTTGGTTTCTGTCACACAAAGAATTTTCATAAGAAAGTCGATTTCATTTCGATCTTTACGGAATTTCAAAAGAGAGACATTGAGCAGAGATTTGTTCCAATCTGGGATTGCCTATGAATATCATCAAGACTTCTTTTAATTGATGTATTCGTATTAATGAGTAAGTCAATCTACCAAAGATATCTATTTTTATAAAAATTAAAAAAACAAATTAAGAACAAAAAATTTTGACGAAGCTAGCAATTTTCAGACATGTGTTACTATTTGAATTATTACCTTTTTCTATTTTGAAAACCGAAATAACCTGAATAGATTGTTTCTAAATCAACTTACAAACCAGGAATACAAGTTCAAACCAGGAATCACATTTAAAAGTTTTGAAAATGTGATAACAAGGCAAATAAATTAAGGACTTGTAATGAATATGATGAAAAAAAGTATCCGGAAATTATAACATTCAAGAATATTATAACATTCAAGAATAATGTTTAAGCTCTTAACAAGTGAAATTTCCTAAGAGATACATGTGATAGTTAACAATTAATTAATAACTAATTATTATGAAATTCCAATTTATTGTGTAAAGACTTTTTATTTTGAACCCTGTAATAATTTTTTGAATCTTTTTGAACATAACGATATTTTTTAATAAACTTTATGTTGCATTTTCAACATTAGTACATGTAGATTAGTGATATTTTTTAATAACCTTGTAGAGTATTTCCGGTCTTTAAATCAAGATTTATAAAAAATTCCCTTTGTGACTTTTTTTTCTAATCAGAAATGGAAAGGTAAATGTTTGTAAGTTTTGCTGAACTAAAGTATTGCGTTAATCGCTTGAAATTATTCATGAAAATTATAGCAGTGAGTCCAGTACAAATGAATATAATTAGACGATAATTGTTTCAGAAATTTCGGGACACGATAGTGGCCCTCTCCAGTGAATTTTTTTTTAGACATATTGGAAACATAACAAAATTTCGATGCTTTGTTATCTGCACGGATTCAGTTTACATCACATTTGTTATGTTTTATAGCGAAATGTCATAGGCACACCGAAAATATTTGGACTATGCTCACCAAATCTCACTGAACCCAGACCCGGTCTATTTATAAACATTCTGTTGGTCATTTATAATTTTTACTGTTCTGAATGGTAAATAATTTTTACGTATAATTTTAATTACTTTGGTAATAGCTATTAATTATTGAATTATTATTGAAAGTGATTACAAAAAACCGTTATAAGAAGTACTTATTTTAGTACTAAGTGAGTTTTACGTTAAATACGTTATAAAAACGTGTAAGTAATTATAACTAAATTGACATAGGGAAAGATTAAGGAAATTTGTTTGTAATCACTCTTCAGTAATTATTCTATTATTAATCGCTAGTACCGAAAAAAGTAGCAACTGTCACCTTAACCAAATCTGCGTAGATAATCAAGACATCGAATTTATATATATTTTTTTTTAAGTTTTACATACCATGAATTACAAAAATATTATTTCGTTCAAATATAATAAAATATCGCAAAGCAAAATTTGAGTCTTGCTCAAATTTTGTCATTCTATATCAATTAAAGACACAAACCTAATTTTTTCAGCAAGTGCCCCTCCGATTATTTTCCTTTTCATCATATAGAATGACAATGTTTGAGTCCTACTGAAATTTTGTCATTCCATATTAATTAGAGACACCAACGTAATTGTTTCAGAAAGCGCGCATCCCCTCCCCGATTATTTTCATTTTCATCACATAGAATCACAAACTTTGAATAAGGGTCAAATTTTATAATTCCTTATTAAATAAAGACATAAACCTACTTTTTTCAGAAAGCGCCCCTCCAATTAATTTCATTCCATACTAATTAAAGACATGAACCTAATTTTTTCAGAAAGCGCCCCTCTGATTATTTTCATTTTCATCATATGAAATGAGAAAATTCGAGTAAACCTTATTTTTCTCACAAAGCGTCCCTCCAAATAATTTCATTTTCCTCATTTGAAATGGAAAAATTTGAGTAAACCCAATTTTTTGAGAAAGCGTCCCTCCAAATAATTTCATTTTCATCGCATAAAATGACAAAATTTAAATAATGCTTAATTTTGTGAACCCATATTAATTGAAGAAGCAAACCTAAATTTTTCAGAAAGCAATCATCCGATTATCTTCATTCCATAATAATTGAAGACACGATCCTAATTTTTTCAGAAAGCACCCCTCCGATTATTTTCATTTTCATCATATGAAAGAAGAAAATTTGAGTAAACCTAATTTTTTCAGAAAACGTCCCTCCGATTATTTTCAATTTCATTGTATGAAATGACAAAATTTGAGTAAACCTTATTTCTTAAGAAAGCGTCCCTCCGATTAATTTCATTTTTATCAAATCAAATGAGAAAGTTTGAGTAAACCTATTTTTTTCAGAAAGAGTTCTTCAGATTATTTTCATTTTCATCATGCGAACAAAATTTGAGTAAACCTAATTTTTAAGAAGCATCCCTCCAATTAATTTCATTTTCATCACATAGAACGACAAAGTTAAAATAAGATTACATTTTGTGATTCCGTATTAACTAAAGACACAAACCTAATTTTTTCAGAAAGCGCCCTTAGGATTATTTATATTCCATAATAATTAAAAACACAAACCTCATTTTTCCTAAAAGCATTCCTTCAGTTATTTTCATTTTCATCATATGAAATTAAAAAATTTGAGAAAACCTTACTTTTTGAGAAACCGTCCCACCGATTGATTTTACTTCCATTACATAAATACATAGAATGACAAAATTTAAATAGGACTTAAATTTTGTGAGTCCATATTCATTGAAGACACAAACCTAAATTTTTCAGAAAGCGCCCATCCGATTATCTTCATTCCATAATAATTGAAGGTACAAACCTAATTTTTCTAGAAAGCGCCCTTCTTATTATTTTCACTTCCATCATATGAAGTAAGAAAAATTTGAGTAAACCCAATTTCTTCAGAAAGTGCCCCTCCGATTATTTTCATTTTCATCATATTGAATGACAAAATTTCAGTAAGACTCAAAGTTTTCCATGCCATATCAATTTAAGACACAAACCTAATTCTTTCAGAGAGCATCCCTCCGATTATTTTCATTCCATATTCATTCAGGACACAAACTTAATTTTTTTGAGGAAGCGTTCCTCCGATTATCTTCATATTCATCATATGGAATGCCAAAATTTCAATAAGACTCAAATTTTGTCATCCCGTAATAATTAAAGACACAAACCTAATTTCGTCAGAAAGCGCCCTTCCGATTATTTTCATTACATATTAATTAAAGGCGCAACCTTATTTTGTTAGAAAGCGCCCCTCCGACTATTTTCATTTCAATCATATGAAATAAGAAAACTTTGAGTAAACCTAATTTTTTCAGAAAGCGTCCCTCCGATTATTTCCATTTTCATCATATTGAATGAGAAAATTTCATTAAGACTCCAATTTTTTCATGCCATATTAATTAAAGACACAAACCAAATTTTTGCAGAAAGCGTCCCTCCAATTATTTTCATTTTCATCATATGAAATGGCGAAATTTGACTAAATCTAATTTTTTTAGAAAGCGTCCCTCCGATTAATTTCATTTCTATCATATGGAATGACAAAGTTTCAGTAAGACTCAAATTTTTTTATGCCATATTAATTAAAGACACAAACATAATTTCTTCAGACAGTGCCCCTCCGATTATTTTCATTGCATACTAATTAAAGACACAAACCTAATTTTTTCAGAAAGAGCCTCTCCGATTATTTTCATTCAATATTCATTAAAGACACAAACATAATTTTTTCAGAAAGCGTCCCTCCGATAATTTTTATATTCATCATATGAAATGGCAAAATATGACTCCACCTAATTTTTTCAAGAAAGCGTTCCACCGATTAATTTCATTTTCATCACATAGAATGACAAAACTTAAATAAGTTTCAAATTTCGTGATTTCATGTTAATTGAAGACACAAACCTAAATTTTTTAGAAAGCGCCCGTCCGATTATTCTCATTGCATAATAATTAAAGGCAAAAACCCACTTTTTTCAGAAAGCGCCCCTCCGACTATTTTCATTTTCATCATATGAAATAAGAAAAATTTGAGTAAACTTAATTTTTTCAGAAAGCGACCCTCGATTATTTTCATTTTCATCATAATTAAGGAATGACAAAATTTCACTAAGACTCAAATTTCTTCATGCCATATTAATTAAAGACACAAAACTAATTTCTTCAGAAGGCGCTTCTTCGATTATTTTCATCACATATTAATTAAAGACACAAACCTAATTTTTTGACAAAGCGCTTCTCCGTTCATTTTTATTCCATATTAATCAAAGACACAAACGTAGTTTCTTCAGAAAGGGCCCGACTGATTATTTTAATTTTCATCTTAAAATGTTCGTTGGGTGCCAGACAACTACATTCAATAAAAAATATCTTCAAAAAATGTTAACTGATATTCACCATATAATCTTCTAAAAATGTCTTAATTTTTCAGTAATTAAATACAAAAATCGAGTTTTTTCAGAAAGCACCCCTCCGATTATTTACATCTTCATGGTTAAAGTGTTCGTGGGGTAACAGAAAGTCACATTCGACAAAAAATCTATTTGAGAAAAAACGCTAACCAGCATTCATCATATAATCTAATGAAAATTTCCTCATTTCTCAGTAACAAAATACAAAAAACGACTTTTTTTCAAAAAGCGCCCGACCGACTATTTTTATTTTGATCCTAAAATGTCCGTAGGATGTCATATTGACAGAAACAGTGAAAAAATCCTATTTATTTGAAACTTTTATTTAAACTTGGTTCAGCCGCACCGTGACATATGTGTATTCAAATTTTAAATATTAAATAAACAAATAAACAATTAAATGAACAATTTTTTAGTTTTATTAAATGTTGATGTACTCTTTTAAGCGTCATTTAAACATGGGTCTACGTAGAATGAAGTGATGACGTTTTCAACATTTTATATCTTCCACACTTTGTATCTTTCTCGATTTCGCAACACTCATTATTTGTCGCGAGAAAAGTCTTTCATATACGCAAATGTCATCCAAGATAAACCGAAACGACATTTAATGTCGATTTAATTTTTTATCCATATCAGGTCAAAAGTCGAAACGAGATTCTTTACTTTGTAGAATGACATCTGCTGTCCTAACAAGCAAAAGGTCTCATTTTTCAGTTTAAAACTTCGCGATGAATTATCGTCGTCAGACTTCAAAGATCAATTAATCTGAAATTTGTTTATGTCTTCATCTCACTCTTTACATATTAAAAGTCTTATGTTCCAGAGTCCAAATCAGATAGTAGATTCTGAGTTGCAAAATCGCTTCCTGGATAGAGGAAATATTTCTAGTTTCCCGACTATCCGGACATGATAAAAAAAGACGAAAAGTAATTGACAAAGATAAAAAAGGATGCATTTTTCAAATATTGCAGTTCGCTATAAATGGGTGAATAATCGTGTAATGTGAAAAAAAGATCGTGTGCGAACGTTCGGAGAATCGATAATGTCAAGATGTCACGAGAAGGGGTTATCGTAAAGACAACCGGCCTATGACATCGATCAGTCTGTGTCACTCTTGTGAACTCGATATCGCATAACATTAATTATTATTGCCAGTTCGACACTTTTCGAACACAAGCTAAAAACGTTATTTACGTCTCAGATAGCTAGTCTGGGATAAATAATCCAATCGTCCACTTGTGCTGTCACTTGTATTCTGCGTTGTAATGAAATTGCGACTCGATTTTAGGTTTGCTGAAAAAGGTTTTGATAAATTGGATCATTTTTGAACTATTGAAAATAATAATCTGCAAGCGTACGCAGCTAATACATTCCTTCCGCAGCTAATACTAGGTTGTTTGAAAAGTCCCGGGCCTGAGTAATAAAACAACAGTTGTTTTGAAAAAATGCGCATTTATTCTTCAAGATATTTCCCTTCCAGCTCCAAACACTTATGCCAACGAGTTTCAAAAGCTCGATGCCTTTTTTATAGTAGTCAGCGCTCAACTCCTCGAAATAGGCGTTAGTTTCGGCAATAACTTCTTCATTTGAATAAAATATCTTGCCAAACAGCCATCTCTTCAAGTACCGGAACAGAAAGAAGTCGCACGGAGTTGAGTCTGAAGAATAGGGTGGATGAGGAATCAATTGTGGCCGTTGTTTTTGTAGCTCGGCTTTCAAACGATCCAATAATGATGCTGACAGGTAGTACGTTCCTGTTATAGTTTTACCCTTCTCCAAGTAATTCATGAGAATAATTTCTTGGGAATCCCAAAATGCTGTGGCCATCACCTTCCTAGCTGACAATATAGCCTTCGCCTTCTTTGGCGCACTTCGACCAGGCATTACGCACTGCTTTGACTGCTGCTTTGTATCGGGTGTATAGCGGTGGATCCAGGTTTTGTCCGCAGTCACGAATCGACGCAAAAAGTCCTGCAGATTCCGAATAAAGTTCGCCAAACACTGCGCTAAAACGTCTTTTCGGTTGCGCTTTTGATCGGGAGTCAGTTATCGCGGCACCCACATTGCACACACCTTCTTAACCTCCAGTTTTTCGTGCAAGATGTTACAGACTAGTTCAGTGAAGTTGCCAACAGCCTTAGAAATCTTACGAACCTTCATTCGGCGATCTTCCATAATCATATGATGAATTACTTGAAGATCGAAATAAAATCTATTTTCTTATGAAAACTTTTGTGTACTGAAAAAGAACACCCAAAAAGTTCACAACTAAAAAATAGACTTTGAGACTACCTGGTTTTTTGGCTCATTAGAGACAGATGTACAATAAATGTACACAACAGGAAGAAAAAAGAGGGAGAAAAAAAAGTGTCAACCAAAACCATCCTCACGCTTTTTCTTTTCTCCGTCTGTTTTATACTACTGGGAACCCAACATGATTCGAAGCCAATTTGGACTTCCTCATCAGGGACAATTTATAGGGAAAACACCAGGTAAAAAATTGATGAATTGTTAGATTAGAAAAATATTATTTTCACTGGGAAATAAAACATATGATTGATAGTAATTTTAGTTTTTTTGGTACATATTTCATACATTACTTGAAAATTTGACGTAGGCGAATTATTCTGAATAAATCCCGAATTCAAATCCTTTAATTTTTTGATTGAAAATTAATTTCCGCAATTTACAAATAACGACACAAAATTAAAGCCATTATATCCAATTAATGATCCCATCTCAAATTCTCTCTTGTATTTAGCAAGATCTCTTCTTGAATTAATAGCTGTGTTACCTTCCCTCTTTATATTTGCCAATGTTGGAAAAACACAAAAACACAAAAAGAAATAGTGTGAGAATGGTTTTGGTTGACTCTTTCTTTTTTCTTCCTCTTTCTTCCTGCTGTGAACATTTATTGCACGTCTGTCTCCAAAGAGCTTCAAAAGAGTCTCAAAATCTATTTTTGAATTGTGAATTTTTTGGGTGGCCTTTTTCAGTACACACAAATTTTCATAAGAAAATAGATTTTATTTGGATCTTTGAGAAATTTTAAAAGAGAGACATTTAGCAAAGATTGGTTCCAATCTGCAAGGTTGCCTATGAATACTTAAGATTTCTTTTAATTGAGGTTGTTGAGGTTGGGGTTGTTTGTTTGCACCAAAAGATATCTATTTTACTAAAATATATTTTTAGAAAACTTTGAGAACGTTAGCAATTTTTTATAAATGTGTTATTGGTTTGGATTAATACTTAATTGTACAACTTATTTAAATGTTAACCTGGTACGTATCAAAAAATAAGGTTGCTATGAGGTTTTACATACAATTTTTCATTTTATAACTAATTAAAATGTTAACCTGGTACTTATCAAAAAATAAGGTTGCCATAGGTTTTACATACATTTATTAAATGAAATTATACCTACGTTGCCTACAAAAAATAGTTTTCTGAGGAAGATGCCATACTAACAATATGTGCACATTATGTACCGTTGAGGACTTTATTTACATTGTCTCTAATCTTATGATTATTGACAGACATTTTTTATTTCAAATATATTTAATATACTTTCAGTTTTTTCAGTTTTTTAAATTTTTCACAACTTATTAAGATGTTAGCCTGGTACTTATTATAAAGTAAGGTTGCCAATAGGTTTTTACATGCATTTAGGGAAAAGAAACGATACACTCGTTGCCTACAAAAAAAGGTATTCTGAGGAAAATGCCATATTAACAATATATACATATCTTATCATGTACCATTGTGTACTGTATTTTGACTAACATTTATGTTTCTAATTTTTATAATTTTATAATCCTTCAGGCACTTATGTGTTTTTCTGTATCTATTTTAGATTCTCTTATATCTACTCTATTCTTGACTTCATTGAACATCTTGTAAATATAATCATAATGTCATATTGGTACTTATAAAAACTAAATAAATTTGTCAGGAGTATGTATTCTCTAAATCTTGATTTTGAAGCTTGAAATGAACTGAATAAATTCCATGAAGTTCTTTGAAAATTTTCTAACAAGTTTCTTTTAGAAGTGGTAGGTGTTTGGACGATACTCGTTAAAATATGAGAATTTGTCGGGGTTTAGAGTTTAGTATATGTCGCGACATCAGACAGTTTACTTTGGTCTCTGTATTCCGGATAAAAATTTATTACTATGGAGCATAGGTTTTTTGTGAACTTTTTCCTATCATATAAAAAAGAATCTAAAACAGTAGCCTCAAACAAAAGTGTTTGTGTTTTTGTGTTTTTTCAACATCGACAAATATTAAAAGGAAAGGTAATAAAGCTATCAATTTCAAAAGAGATCTTGCTAGATACAACAGAATTCTAGATGGAATCATCGATTGGATATAATGGCTTTAATTTTGTGTTATAATTTGGAAATCGCGGGAATTAATTTCCAACCAAAAAAATAAAGGATCTGAATTTGGGATTTATTCAGAATTATTCGCCTACGTCAAACTTTCATTTTTCAAGTAATGTATGAAATATGTACCAAAAAAACTAAAATTACTATCAATCATATGTTTTGTTTTCAGGTAAAAACAATATTTTTCTGATCTAACAATTTATCAATTTTATACCTATAAATGCCCCCTGATGAGGAAGCCTAAATTGGCTTTGAAACATGTTGGGTCCCCAGTAGTATAAAAACGACGGAGAAAAGAAAGAGTGTGAGGATGGTTTTGGTTGACTCTTTCTTTTTTCTGACTCTTTTTTTTACGTGTTATGTACATTTATTGTACATCTGTCACTAGTTAGCCGAAAAAACAAGTAGTCTCAAAGTCTATTTTTGAATTGTGAACTTTTTGGGTGTTCTTCTTCAGTACACGAAAAGTGTTCATAAGAAAATGGATTTATTTCGATCTTTGAGAAATTTTAAAAGAGAGACATTAAGCAAAGATTGGTTCCAATCTGCAGGGTTGCCTATGAATACTTAAGATTTCTTTTAATTGAGGTTCTTAATGATAAACTCAATGCACCAAAAGATATCTATTTTACTTGAATTTTTTTTTTAAATTGAGAATGTTAGTATTTTTTAGAAATGTGTTATTGCTTTGGATTATTAGCTTCTTCTTTTTGAAAAATGAAATAATCTGAATAGATTGGTTCTAAATCAACCCACTACATCCGTCTCTAATGAACTGAAAAACAGGTAGTCTCAAAGTCTATTTTTGAATTGTGAAATTTTTGGGTGTTCTTTTTCAGTACACAAAAATTTTTCATAAGAAAGTATATTTTATTTCGATCTTTAAGTAAATTCTAATATAATCTCGGTCGTACGCCACACTATTGTGTCATCAAAACAACAAAATCTACCATTTAGTCCCATTGATTTTTATGCAATTTTGGAAAAGAATGAAAAAATGTCTATCCTCATTTGGATTCGAGCCCATGACAGCATTACTAGTTAAGTTATACCCTGCTGGAATATACCTGTAAATCAAACGTTTTACCACTTAGCCACGCTGCTTCCAATTGATGGAAATCCGATTTGTTTATACAGATCATGTAACATTAATATAGAAAATTAGTTGTTATTCAACAAATAAACAATCTAACAATATTTTTACAAAAATAATTATTATTACTATTGATACCGAAGTCCGATTTCGAAATTCCATGACTTTTTCAGGTTTTCCAGGTTTCTTTTTGAAAAAAATTCAGGTCAAAGTTTTTTTTCCAGTCAATTCTATTCAATTTCAACACATCCTACTGGTCGAAAACTAATTTACTAAGCATTCCTTGTATAATTCGTACACAAAGCAAGCCCTGGTGGAAAAAGTTTATAGGCCAAACTACATCGTTCTATAAAAATGTCGTTTTTACAAATAATTCTACAAAATGATAAATTTTGTAATAGTTCTGCATAGAGAACTGCAAAACAAAAAACCATGATTTTTAATGAATAATTATGAAATTTTATGATTTTGTATAAAAATAAAAAGTTTGCAAGAAATAAAAATGTACAACAAAAAAAGACAATCGTACTTTTTCATAGTTTTTTGTAAAAAATTTTGAATTTCTACAAATATTTATGAACAATTACACCTCTTAGAAACCCTTATGTTTTCGGTCGGGTGTCCGTCCGTCGTATAAAAAAGGGGAAGCAAGGGGAAACGAGGGTTGATACGGGGAAGTGAGGGAAGGATTTGCGAGGGGATAAGGGGAAGTGAGGAAACGGGTGAGGGGAAGTGAGGGAGTACAATGAAAAGTGAGAGAGTAGTATGAAATGTCGGGAAAGTGTGAGGGGTTGAGAGGGGGAGGGAGTAGAAGTAAGGGAAAATTAGGGGAAATGAGAGGCTGGGGTTAGGGGGGAGTAAGGCGTGTTGATAAGGGGAACTAAGGGGAAATGAGGGATATGCGGGGCAGTGAAGGGAGGTTAAGTAAGGTGGTGTTAAAGTGAGGGTTGAAGAGAGGGGAAGTGATGAGATATAAAGGAGGAGGGGGAATAAGGATAATCAGGGAAATGAGGGATGGTGCAGGAAAGTGAGTGGAGGAAGAGTGAGGGTTGGAGGGAAAGTAGAGGTAGAAGATAAGGGGAAGTGAAAGGAAATGAGGCGAAAATGAGGGGTAGTGCGGGGAAATGAGGAAAAAATTTGAGAGGGTTGAGAGGGGATGGAAAAAATGAGGGGAGGGGAGGGGAGGGGTAAGGGGAAGTAAGGGTATGTGATAATGAGAAATGAGGGGAAATGAGTGATAGTGGCGGAAAGTTAGGGGAGTATGAGGGAGGGGTTGAAGAAAGTAAGGGAAACTAAGCGGGGAAGTGAGGGGTTGAGAATGGGGAGGAGGAAATGAGGGGAAAATAAGAGGTGGTGAGGGGAAGTGATGAAAGAGGGTGATCGGAAGTGAGGGGGTGAGGGGAAATGATGAGAGTGATGAGTGGTGAGAGTGATGAGTGGTGAAGAGAGGAGTGAGAAGAGGGGGTGGAAAATAAAGGGAAATGGGAAGAAGGGACGGAAATGGGAAGTGAGGGGAGGGGAAAAATGTAGGAAGTGAAATTCTTAGAAATTTTCGTAGAAATTCATACAAGTTTTGGTACAAATTCATGGAAATTATCCTCACCAGAGGATGTGAAGATCTTTTCAATAATTATTGAATTCTGAAACATCCAGTCATTGCTTTCAAATCCCATGACTTATCCAGGTTTACCAGAACTTTTCAAAAATTCTATGATTTTTCCAGGTCTTCCAAGTCTTCCAGGTCCTGTAGCAACCCTGTATAAGTGTAGTACTTATGCTACCCAATTTGAAACGTTGGTAGCGTCTAACCATTTGCAAGCACTTGTGAATTACGTCATCCACTAGAAAGTTTCAAGTAGTTTGGTAAACACGTGGCGGGGTAACGTCGTGAGGTTTGGCCTCTCGACCAATCGCAATTATCCCTAAACACTGAGCTGAGACTACATCTGTTCCCCTATAGGCCCAGTATTGCGACGCGAAGCAACAACTACAGCTACAAATGCACTTCACTGATAGATTGACACACATAAACATATACAGAGGCAACCTAGCTAGGGCGACGCGAACTTTGTCGAGAACCATCACCCACCAAGCTTGGTTCGAATTCGCTGCGGTTAATCCGAGTTTCGAGAACAAGTTATCCACTTCAACTGAAGAAAAATGTTCTCGAACGTCGTTACCGAGATTTAACTTGGAAACTTCACCTGCTGTTGCTTGCATCGCTGGTTCACTGATGAATTACATACTTACAAACTATAGACTCTTTACGAAATTATCGAGAGTTCTGCGTTCTTTATTATTGCGAAAATTTATTGAATGATTTTAAGGAAAAATGAACCTTCAGGTTAGTGCAGGATTAGTCTTTCGATGTTCTTTAAACTGCGGTAAATTGCACTACTATAGGACCCTGTTGTAGATGTAAATCCATAAACTACCATACCTCATGATTATCGAGATATAGGGGATGGAAGTTGGTACACTTTAGTCTGCAGACCAGTTTTCAATGAAATGCTATTGCATCGAAACCAAATCGAATAAAGTTTGTAATTAACAGATTCAAAAAGAAATTTGACAAGCTACACGATGGTGATAACTATTTCTCAAAAGTATATGTCCCTTATATAGTTTTTTGAAATCGAAAATTCAAATTCTATATGAATATCTCAAAACATGTATCTTCAGATCTTGATGATTTGCAAATGTATATTAAAAGAAAGCTAAAAATATACTATACAGTTTATAACCCTGAATGGACATACTCGTAATGTACATCTCAGCTTATTTTGAGTTATTAATTAAAATCATTATTTAATTGCATAACTTGAGGAATCTGAATTCAGAACCTAGCTCCCACTTGAATCACATTCCGAGTTCTTCATTTATTTTTCATTCCATTCTGTTAGATTCTGAATTCAGACTCCTCGAGTTTTTCAATCGAATAATTATTTTAATTAATATCTGATAATACTCTGGAATGTCCATTTTGTCCATTCAGGGTTAGAAACTAGAAATTTTAATCTTTCTTTCAATATGCATTTGCATTTCATCAAAATATAAGGATACATGTTTTGAGATATTCATACAGAATTTGAATTTCCAATTTCAAAAAACTTTAGAAGGGACATACACTTCTGAAAAAAAGTTACCACCATCGTAAAGCTTGTTAATTTTTTTTCGAATCTATTATTCAGAAACTTTATTTGAATTGGTTTCGATAACATTTCAATAACAGTTCATTGAAAAATGATCTGCATACCAAACTGTACCAACTTCCACTCCCCATACCTTGGGAACCATGAAGTATGGTGGTTTTTAGTTTTGCTCCTACAATCTGAACATATAGTACTGCAATTCACCGCAGTTTGAAGGACAGCACAATTGTTTTTCGCAGTAGGCTCATATGAAATGGTGTGCCCTAATACATGTATTTTATTAACAATAAATACAACGCGAAATTTGAAGAGAATGTCACACAAAAAAGAAAAAATTGCATGTCCACTAAACCAGACCACCATAACCCTATATATTTTTGGGGTTGCTGAATCCAAATCTGGTGTCAGATTTGCTCAAACACGTCAGGTTTTTGAGAAAATGAGCTTTTTTTAAAAAAAAACATAGAACGTCAGGTTAGCACCCTATATTGACTAATTTTTTTCAAAATCTGACATAATGAAGCAAACCTAATACCAGATTCGGATTCAGTGACCCCTAAAACATAAAGGTATGGTGGTCTACTTTAGCAGACATGCAATATTTTTTTTATGTGTCTGCATTATTGATGAATTCACTGCATATTTCTCACTTTCACACTGTTCACTGCTTTTAAATTTGAAAAATGGGGGGAAGACAGTTTCAAACTTTGGTACAGTCCTTAGAAAATTCTTTATTTTTTAGACTTTTTTCTTTTGCACTTTTTCGTTGTGTGCGCCACTTTTATGTCCACTAAAATTAGACATTATAGAGCTGTGCTGCTCTACCAAATGACAAATTTTATCTGAGGAAGAATGGTACTTAGAGCTATAGCTAGGCTATAGCGGCTATAGTGGTTGAAGGTAGCAAAACTTTTGAGCCAGAGTTCGATCCTGACGTGCTGGAGTTTTTTGGACCTTGGATTCGGATTCAGCGACCCCAAAAACATATAATAAACATGGTCTGA
>JAUMHM010000085.1:8123644-8136587 GCA_032362435.1 Melikaiella ostensackeni | reverse complement strand
TGTTTTATCTTTTCGCTGTAGAAGGTCAAGTGAATTTGAGACTGTTAATCAGTAATCCAAGAAACACAATTTTCACTGACACTTTTGAGAACCGACGTGAAAAATCTTTCAAAAATATACTACCCTGTCATAAAGAGGTGAAAAATTTGAGAATAAGTGGGCCACTGACCCCCTATGTTCTCAAGCGACTCGAGTGTCAGGTTATGCGAAGACAGTCAGCCTTACTACCGCGACACTTTAGAAGAATTAAAATATCTCTTTTTCGATTTTCTTCGAATTTCGAAAGTCGTTAAACTATAGAATGTCTGAGGATGTTTTTTTCAAATTTCGACGTGATCTGATTCATAGCGGATGTCAAAACACTCGTATTTACGTTGAAAGCTAACCTTATAAAATAAAAAGAAATTCCTTCTTTCAGTTTTACATTTGGTTGTGCCTTTCATCTGAATTTCAACTTCCTTTCAAATTAAACAATTGTGTGATTAGTGCTGCGTGAAGTGTCAGTAAAAATTGTGTTCCTTGGATTACTGACTAACAGTCTCAAATTCACTTGACGCTATCCGAGGCCGAAACGTTTGCCAATCTCATAGTTATATATTTTACTGCATGTTGTGTCACATAATCATAAGACCCTATTGCCAATACAAAAAGTTTCTAAAAACAATCATAAGAATAATTTTCATAGAAGTGCAAGATATTATTTGGTCCTTACAAAACATCGACTCACACATGGGCATGACTTTAATTGGGATGATGTTGAAATTTTGTATCATGAGAGAAATAAAAAAAAAGAGAATTCATGGAAATACTATTTATGAAGAGAGAAGGTAACAACGCTATTAATTCAAGAAGAAATCTTTCACGATACAACCAAATTTAGGATGGAGTCATTAATTGGGTACATTGACTATAGTTTTTGTGAGAATTTTGCCTATGTGCAAATCAATTTCAAATTAAAGAATGAGATAATTGACTTGGGTTTTTATTCACAATGTTTGCTTATGTGAAAATCATTTTCAATCAAGGAATGATGGTTTTCTAATCTAATAATGTTTTCATTAGTTGTCCCTGTTGTTTTCCCATGAATTACTCCTGATGAGGAAGTCTGAATTGGCTCCGAAACATGTTGGTCCCCAGTAGTATAAAAAAGACGGAGAAAAGGATGAGTGAGAGGTTGGTTTGGTTGACTCTTTCTTTCTCTTCCTCTTTTTACTTTTTTTTTACATTTATTGTACATTTGTCTCTAATGAGCTGTTGAAGTGGGTAGTTTCGAAGTCTATTTTCGATTTATAAACTTTTTGGGTGTTCTTTCTTAGTACACAAAAAATTTTCATTGGAAAGTAGATTTCATTTCGATCTTTAAGATATATCAAAATCGAAATGCTTTCGGAAAATATTGATAATTCGTATCAAATCACTTATTTTTCGACCAGTTTCAATTGAGGGGTGGTGCAGTGCCCATTCGTGAGAGAAGTGAGCATGAGTGCGTACACACTACACGTGTAGGTACATGTACATGCGAATGGAGTTATGAATGGAGGCAGTGTGCGGTCACGTCAATGCGTGAAGCGTGCGTGAGGTTAGTTACGCACCGCTTGTCGGCCCCAGGGGTGTTCACTGTCGGGTGTAGTAACTTACACCGAGAGAGACAATTTAAGGGTGCTGTCACAACGAGGCTCTTACTCATATTCACAAAATTAAAGTCATTATTTAATTTAACATCCAATGAAGGAGTATAAGTCATCTTACAGAAAACGGGCGCTGTCAACTCTACACAAGTAAACTCTACACAATTAATTAATTCGACAAACTTCAAAACTCTGCGCGTATTTATTTCAATTTTTATTTTAATTTTTATGATTAAATCCTAAACTGCAAAACTCTACACAAAGTTATAAATCAAATTTTTCAGATCTAAATAGAATCTGCACAAGGTTTGTTCAAATATCATTACGCAATTCTAATTAGCCCTTGGAACTTTTTCGAATAAATTGTAAATTAAAATTACATTTTTTTAGAATAAAGTATTAAGTAATACTTGAAAGTCCCTCGAGAAATTTCTACGGAGAAGAACTCTACAGTAGGGTGGTCCTTATTTTCGATCCTTAAAAATGTTGCGCTCCATGTCGATGATTTCGTGAGGCTACATGAGAAAAAGATGCCCATCATGTTTGAGCTCAATCGGATCATCTCATTTTTCATCCATCCACCTCAATTTTTGAAAAATTGTCGTTTTTATACTTTCCTACTAAATTACGCCAAACTTGATCAAAAGACAAAGTTTCATAATTGAAAAAAAATTAGTAGCATGTGCAATGCCGCTATCTTTTTGTTGTGACACATACAACTAATTGATTTTAAATTATACTTTTGTTTTTTGACCAAATTTGACGTAATTTTTTCGGAAAATATATAAAGATTTAATTTAACAAAAAAATGAGATGACTACCATTTTGAATTTTCTCAAAATTATCAATTACGCACATTATCAGTTTTTTCAGAGTGCTAAAAGCTGCCACTTCTTAGACGGGCGTTATTATTAATAATTGATGACAAATGATAATTCGGAAAAATAAAAATTATGAAAAATGGTAGTTCCGAAAAATAAAAATTATTTTAAGCAGTAATTCGGTATTATAAAAATTATGTCGAATTATAATTCGGTAACATAAAAATTATGTCGAATTATAATTCGGTAACATGAAAATTATTTCGAAGGATAATTCGGAAATATAAAAATTATGAAAAAAGATGATTCGGAAAAATAAAAATTATGAAAAATGGTAGTTCCCAAAAATGAAAATTATGTTAAATAATAATTTGGTATTATAAAAATTATGTCGAATTAAAGTTCGGTAATATAAAAATTATTTCAAATGGTTATTAGGAAATATAAAAATTATAACAGATGATAATTCAGAAAAATAAAAATATGATAAATGGTAGTTCCCAAAAATGAAAACAATGTTAAATAGTAATTCGGTATTATGAAAATTATGTCAAATCATAATTCGGTAACATACAAATTATGTCAAATAATTATTCGGAAATATAAAAATTATGACAAATGGTAATTCAGAAATATAAAAATTATGACAAATCATAATTTGGAAAAATAATAATAATTTCAGATTGTAATTCGGAAATGTAGTTCCCAAAAATAAAAATTAAGCTGAACATTAATTTCGTATCATAAAAATCATGTCGATTTATAATTCAATAACATAAAAATTCTTTCAAACGGTTATTCGGAAATATAGAAATTATGACAAATGATAATTCGGAAAAATAAAAATATGAAAATGGTAGTTCCAAAAAATAGAAATTATGTTAAATAGTAATTCGACATTATAAAAATTATGTCGAATTATAATTCGGTAACATAAAAATGATTTCAAATGGTTATTCGGAAATATAAAAATTATGACAAATGATAATTCGGAATAATAAAAATAATGAAAAATGGTAGTTAAAAAAAAATGATGTTCAATAGTAATTCGGTATTATAAAAATTATTTTAAATTATAATTCGGTAAAATGAAAATTATGCCAAACAAAAATTCAGAAGTATAAAAATTATGGCGAATGGTATTTCGGAAAAAATAAAAATTAGCACAAAAAGTAATGCGGAACAATAGAAATTAGGTAAATTGGCCATTAGGATAAATGAAAATTATAGCGAATTGCTATTTGGTTAAATAATTTTAATTAAAATAAATATTAGAGAAAATAGAATGTGGGGAATAGTCATGCGCCTCGTGTATTTTCAATTTTTCAAAAATTTAGGTTCAATTTTTTAGTGATAATAATCCATTTTTGTCTTTAATATTTTATGAACTGCGGAATACTTTTTTTTCTGGGTATAGTTTGGAAGGGGGCTTTTTATGTCGGACTTTGGTGCTATCGAATTACACAAGAACCGTGGTTGAACTTGATGGGGTCGGTGTGTAAGGGCCCATTCACGCTTTTGCCGGCCTCGTCAACGAGCGTTTGACAAAAACAAGAGACTCGGACATGTGGACGGACAGACGGATGGATGTGCACAGTGGCTCGCTTGTTTCACAGCAAGTTTCGTTATCGTTACGCGCGACCGAATCGTGCTACGCTTGGAGAGAAAACACAGGGTGAATCCGTTATCGATGTCAGCGATAAGGTTGCAAGATTCAAAGAAGACCCAGTTTCTCCAATTTTTATTAACCCGCAATATCACAATATCATTTTTGAAAATTGAGTGAAATAGTATTAAAAAATATCTGTATACCAATCGTTATCATTCCTCAGAGATTGCTACTACAAGGTTCCCATTTTTTTATGCTAACAAGCAAATCAAACTCCCTGAATAAAATATTCATTTAAAATATTATAGGTTTGGCTTATGTAAAGGTTTCAATGCAATCCTGCCGGAAATGATCCATCGTATTTCCTTCTACAAAAGAATTTTTTTTCATTTTTCCATTATCTAGAGGTTCGAGTTTCTAAAATAACAGAGATCAGAATTTTGGGATTTTTCAATTTTGTGAAAGGTGTAAATCCTAAAAAATGTTTGAAATACAGAGTTCGTACAGAGTGTTTACTCACCTGGAAAACCTGGAAAACTTGGAATTGTCAGGGAATTTTTATATACCTGGAAAAACCTGGAAATGTCAGGAAATTCTTTCTTGAGCCAGGAAATTTTTTCGAGCTTGCTAAATTTATTTTCCAAGTTGTGATATGAAATTGAATATGATTATTTTTTTGTATTTAAAAGTGACTTTTATAGTACTGCATTTATACTGCTCTAAATCAAACTTCTTGGGGTCATTTTCACTATTCTCAGAAAAATATCTTTCATTTAAAGAATTAATATGTTAAATATGCACTGAATTTTCAGTATGAAGATAAAATAAAAATTTGTCACAATTATTATTCAAATTCATGTAATTTAGGAACAAATTTAAGAAATGAATAATTACGTTTATAGTATTATTAATTTATTTACTCATTCGATGGTGATTATTAATATATTTGAGAATATCCTGTGATCATTTTTCAAAACTTCCTGAAGTAAAGACAAGATTAATTTCCTACCGAAAAAGATGAATTGATAACAAAATAATTGAATCATCAACAAAAAAAGATTATTTTACAACCAAATAGTTGCAGTTTTAACGAAAAAAGATGAAATTTCTCCTAAAAGAAATAAATTTTCAAACCAAAAAGACGAATTTTCAACAAAAAAAGTTGAATTTTTAACCCGAAAATATGAATTTTCGAATTAAATAATCGATCTTCAACCAAAAAATAGAATTATTAACAAAGTAATCCTATTCTCAACCGAGTAGTTCAATTTTCAACCAAAAAAGATTAATTTTCAGCGAAAAACGTGATAATTGATATTTCAATGAAAAAATATTTCAATTTTAAATCAAAAACAATTGAATTCAACTAACAAAAGACGAATTTTTAACAAAATAGTTAAATACTGAAAAACAGATTAATTATCAACCAAACAGTTGCCAATCTCACTAAAACGATTAATTTTCTACAAAAAAGACGAATTTTCAATAAATACATAAATTTGCAACCACATAGTTGAATTTTCTACTAATGAAATCATATTTCAACTAACAATGAAATAGTTAAATTTTAAGTTGAAAAAATTAATTTTCAGCCAAAAAAACAAATTTCAACAAAATAGTTCAATTTTCAAGTGAAATAATGAATCTTCAACCGAAAAGATTAATTTTTAACAAAACAGTTCCACTTTCAACCATGTAGTTGAATTTCCAACCAAAGAAGGACGAATTTTAAACAAAACAATTAAATACTCAATTGTACAGATTGATTATTATCAACGAAACAGTTGTTTTTTCAACTAAAACGATTGATTTTCTACCAAAAAAGACGAATATTCAACAAAATACGTAAATATTTATCAACATAGTTTAATTTTCAACCAAAAACGATTCAAATATTAAATCGAAAACAGTTGAATTCAACCAAAAAGACGATTTCTTTCTTAAATAGGCAATTTTATAACCAAAAGACGAATTTTCAACAAAAGTTGAATTTTCGACCCAAAAACATGAGTTTCCAGTGCAAAAGTTAATTTTTATTAGGACACTTAAATTTTCAACCAAATACTTGAATTTTCTACCAAACTATTAAAACTTCAAGCCCAAAAGACGCATATTCTACAAAACAGTTGCATTTTTAACTCGAAAATATACATTTTTCAACAAAAAGCTAATTTTCAATAAAATAGTTGAATTTTCAAAAAAGTAGTCGAATTTTCAGCAAAGAAGTTAAATTCTCAATCAATGAAGATTATTTTTTAACCAAACAGTTGCATTTTCAATCAAAAAATATGAAATTGCGGTCGAAAGAGATAAATTTTCAAACCAAAAAGACGAATTTTCAACAAAAAAGTTGAATTTTCAACCCCAAAATGTACATTTACAACATAAAAGTTAATTTTCAACCAAGTAGTTGAATTTGCAACAAAGTAGTTAATTTCTCAATCAAAGCAGATTATTTTTCAACCAAACAGTTGCATTTTCAACTAAAGAAAATGTAATTACTGCGAAAAAAGATAAATTTCTAAACGAAAAACACGAATTTTGAACAAAGGAGTTGAATTTTCAAGCCAAAAATATGAATTTACAATAAAAAAGTTAAGTCTTAACCAAATAGTTGAATTTTAAATCAAGCTTTCGGAATTTCAAGCTAAAAATACAAATTTTGTACAAAACAGTGGAATTTTCAACACAAAAGTTATTATTTCACCCATGTAAATATTTACAATGACTAAAAAAACATTATTTATAATAAACTCGCAAAATTGGATACATATTTCGATTTGTTCATGTTAATAACTTGAAATTTAACCATTCATAAGTGGATAGTAAATTTAAGTTATTCAAGTATTATGAACTTGAATGGCTCCATATTGAGAAAAATTATGCCTGGAAAAATCTATAATTACCTGAAAAACACCTGGAATTGTCAGGGATTTTTTTCCCAAGATTTAAGTAGACACTCTGTCATATATTTTTAGAGCTGCTTTGATGAACAAGATATTAAACACGTCAGAAAAAATGTAATGAGAGCAATAGGGTTTCAGTAGAAAAAACCTCGATATAAGTCAGGCGCTACCTCCATACTTTGAAATCAGGTCTCGCCCACGCACAGTGGGCTCAAAGACACCTAAAAGTGGCCAAAAACCAACTCTGCTTCGAGGACTACACACTCAGTCCAGTGAGGTTCCAATTTTTTCATTTCTTCAGTTGAGTATGGTTTCTCGAGGTCTGCAAAATACGCATTTACGGCATCGATTACTTCGTCATTGGACGATAATTTTTTTCCACCGAGCCAAGTCTTCAAGTTGGGAAACAGAAAGAAGTCGCACGAAGCCTGATCTGAAAAATAGGGTTGATGAGGAATCAATTCGAAGCCAAGTTCGTGCATTTTTGCCTTTGTGATATCGGAGGTGTGAGCCGGTGCGTTGTCCTGATGAAACAGCACCATTTGTGCGCCAATCGTGGATGTTTTCTGGTAGCTCAGCTTTCGAACGGTCTAATAATGATGCATAGTACGTTTCTGTTATAGTTATACCCTTTTCCAATCAATCAATGAGGATAATTCTTTGGGAATCCCAAAATGCTGTGGCCATCCCCTTCCCAGATAAAAAAATAGTCTTCGCCTGCCTTGGCGCAGTTTCATCAGGCAGTACCCTCTGTTTTGACTGCTGCTTTGTCTCAGGTGTATAGTGGTGGATCCACGTTTCATCCTCAGTCACACTTTTGATCGGGAGTCAGCGATCGCGGCACCCATCTTGCACTTTCGACAAAGCGGATCCAATATAGCTGTCAAAATAAAAAATTTGCTGCAGTATTGCTTAAAACTTGATACAAGAGAGTTTTTGAGGTCGCTGATTTCGATTTTGACGTCAAAAGTTACAAATTCGAAAAAGTGGATTCAGAAGCTGGACCTGCTGGCTGAATGTTTAGGACTTGATAAAGAACTTCTTGAAAACGTCAAATCAATCCTTATCGCTATGTCTATTCAGATATTAGTCAATTCTACTCTGTTTGGCTATCTTTGCTCTTCCACCGCCGAAACGACGTAAAGTACTGCTCTTGGTACCCCTTGCCATCGACGGCCCAGGAGATTCTTATATACGGTGTGGACATAATGAGAAACAGCTTGTTGCCTGTGGCTATCCTTGGTGAAGAAGCATCCGCAGCAAATGACAAACACTTCAAACAGAACAGACGCAATCTTACGAGAAAGCAAATCCGTTTGGTTACTCTAACTGATCTCTTCTATGGTATCAAGGATTCCTCTGATCCGATAATTGGAACTGCCAGCTTAAATTCGCGACTTGAAAAAAAGAAGCACTTACCACTCCCTGAGAGAGTGACAAAGTTGTTACTTCATTCATCATTGACATCGTCGGGGACTTCAGATGAGCAAAACATGGCAGACATGGAAGACGACGAAGCCGAGCAAGGCTTGACTTGTCTTCCCGAAACGTATGGACTTATTCTAAAAAGCACCCCTAATTGTAAGAGGCTAGGGAACTTACATTTATCAAGCACCCCAAAATAAGTAGTCTTAAATACTATAACACTGCAACCTCCATGTAGTAGATCATGAATAATACCATTTTTGTAGGCTAACTCTACAACTAAGCTAACTTTTTTGTGTAGGCTTTTTCTGTAGGCTAACTCTACTCTAGGCTGACTCTTGGAAAATCTAAGTTTCTTAAACAAACCTCACCGAGATACATTGAAATATTCAAAAAAATTTCAATTTCCTCTCTTATAGTATCACTTTTCAGTCTTCCTTGATTCTCAGAAAATGTAGTCTTGTTCATTCAAATCAGTCCCATCTTTGAGTTTTAAGCAAGTGAAACACAATTCTTTAGATCTGAGGAAAAATTTGTTTTAAGTATCGGTATAAAATATTTGAACTTATTACTCTATAGATTATCTGTTTTGAGCAATTATAAATTATTACAATTCATAAATATTGTTTACCAACGTTAATAGTTTTTCTACATCCGGACATATACACTCTTAAATTAGGGATGAAAGAAAGACCTTATTGAATAATAAGTGATCCTTTTTTCGGAATAAATTTGATAACTGAAGAGGCATTATAGGGTTTGGAATTTGCATACATAGTCTTCGACTGGTATCAATGATGGTGGTCTATGGCAATGAATCACTGCAGGCCTGCCTTGGTTTAAGAGGCGGGCGACCCGCCGCCGGATGCGTGCAATTCGTGGCACGCGAATGCCAAACATGTGCTACCGGCAGATAAGGGAAATTATCGTTAAAAACATTACGGCCTCCATTCACCACCCTCTTTATCCCTCCCTCCCTTTCCTTCTCTTTCTTCTTCGTTTCACATGCCTGTGCTTCAGTTTTTGTGTCCAAGGAGCACGTGGACATTAAGTCTACACAAAGAGGCCGCTTGAGGAGTCGAGGACTCAGTATAAGATCGTAAGTTGATGCAAATTAGTATCACTCTTCAGCCTTCCGTAATTCTCAGTAAATCTAGTCTTATGCATTCAAATCAGTCCCTTCTTCCATTACTTAATTATAGTAGTTTTAACTTCCAATTATTTTTTATTTTATCATACCATTAAGCCTTATCTCTTTCTAGGTAAGCGTAACTCGTTCGGTTCTAGCCTCGTTACACTGCCGAGGATCAATTTATAGGTCCTTTCTTTTGTTACTCCCATGACCTTGCCTATAAGTATTTTGGTAAATATTTTTCCTACGGTACTCAGTAGGCTAATCGCTCTATAATTAATACATTCACCTTTATCACCCTTTGCCAAATGTCCGCGACCGCTCTTGAGCATTTTAACTGTGATACCAGCCTCACCAGCATCCTTACCAAACTTAAGTTTTAAAATTACGCATATAATTTCGCGGATGTCGATTCTTCTTTCGCCGCCTACAACGAGATTTTGTAACGTGTCCTCTTCTGTGTCACAATTATTATGCTCCACTGCTTGATCTTCATACAATTTCTTTAAAAAATCACTCATACATTCTTTCACTTTGTCCATGTCCCATACTATTTCACATCCATGTTCCCCTTACATTTTCATTGCCCAATCCCGTCTTGCAGTATTCTTTATGATGTTCTAAATACTATATATATTTATATTTTCGCGATATACCATTTGTACTTCTAGTTTCTGCAAATTTTTTATTTTATTTCCCACCTGCTGCGACTTACTATCAATATTTTTTCTCCTCCATCCTTGACCCAGGTCCATTTTTGAAACTATGAGTTAGTAATCCGTTCTACATTCAAGGCCTCTCATAACCCTTGTATCTCTTACTAGCCCTCTCAGTCTCTCACCCGCTAAAACAAAGTCAATCATACTACGTACAAGTATTTGTAATAAGGAATCATTTTTCTAAGCATAAGCTAATCAATTTCTCCCCGTTACCGTTCGTTTTTTGTGTTTCCGAAATGACCAAGTATCCTATCGCTACCTTCGCATTTCACACCAACCGAGTTATCTATACCTCCGAGTAGAATTATTCTTTCCCCAGGATCGCAAGTACCTATGATATCATTTAACGAGTCTCAAAATGTATCTTTTACGTCACTACTGTCTTTATCAACTAAAGCGTGACATGCTATTATAAATAGCCTCCTGATTTCCTCTTCCATTATAACCCATTATAATCAAGGAGATACACATTTATACTTTTTGACATGCTGTTTTGCTCTCTTATTCATAATCAGAACAAAATCAGTACAAATCAGTACAAAATCATATCCAGACTAAGTAGCTTAATCATCATAAGTTGGTGTGTCCATTCATAACGTTTGTCCCCCCACCTTCGGTCATTCAAAAGGAAGTATGGAAACAAAAACAGCAGCATAGGAGTTATGATCGGTTCGAGTTGTATCCTGAGGAGAGCATTAGCCTCCTGCAGTTTGGTCTTTGAAATGGGAAAAGACGTGGCATTACTTCATACATGTGATAAGAATTCTCAATCCTAAATAGAACTTGGCAAGCTTTGTAATTTCCATAAATTCCCATTAGCCTTCAAAAGTGTTTCAGATTTCCAAAAGCTGCAAGCATTTTCATAAATATTCATTACTTTCCAAGAGCTTCAAACATCCTAAAACATCTGTATCAACTTTAAAAAAATCCCATTAGTTTCAAGAAGCTTCAAGCATTTGAAAAATTCCCACAGTTTGTAAAACTTTCAAACATTCGCATCCATTTTCTAAAATTTCCATAGGTTCCTGAAAATTCCCGTACATTTCCGGCGATTTCCAAAAAATCATAAGTTTTCATTATTTTTTTCTGCACTAAGCTTGTCACAGTTTACTGAGGCTCGCGAGTAACATTTTAGAACCGAAAGTTTCAATGTCGAAGGTTCATTACATCTGCTGAAAAATGCCAAAAAACACTGAGAATATTAAAAGATAAATGCGTGAAAATATACTGACATATTTTTAAAATGTATTTTTTATTAAATCGTTGCGAACTAACCCGGATCATGGTTTCCGTGAAACTGTCTGAGTTGAGAGAAAATGCATGTGTCTCTACTTGAGAGAGAATATGATACCTTTTTTACGAGCTGAATCTTTGTCAATTGCAAAGAACTTTTAAAACTTTGGACTTAAATCTAGAATCCTGTTTAATTTTGAAAACTTAGCTTTCTGAATAATTCATCTTGTATCGAAAATACAGTGGTACAAATAAAATACTCATTGTTAATTTTGTTACTGAAAACAATTTTTTCTGGCCAGTTTTTATTTTTCGTTCCATTAATATTTTATGCAGCAGGGTAAAAAATTATAATAAACTTTCCAATAATTTCTTTAATAATCATTTTACTGACAATACGTACTTGCAAAAAGTTCTCAAAATTTAATTGCCTCGAAATTTATTAAAAATCCGTGAAGCTTCCTGATGGATCAAAATGCAGTGCTTAACTTCAAAGAGAGCGAAAGTCTTGGCGTAATCTCTAGTAATCCTGAATACTTTTATGGGCAGGGGGAATTACTTCGCTTCTTCCCAAGTTCTTCCGATAATCGAGGGAGACTCGTCTAGGCTGCAAAAACGGACGGGTTCCATAATTGATTTTGTTCCCCGGAAGTTGGCATGCACTCCAACGTCGTACGTGCAAGACGGGAAAGGATCGCGGTAACGTGAAAGTTACTGGAGAGTAGAGAACTTCGAGAAAGGGCCTCGAGCCCGTTAAAAGTTCTCCACGATTCGTTCCCAGTCTGGAAAATCACCGAAAGTTTCAAGCGATTGGCGAGGCTCTTGCAGTTTTCTTCTTTCCCACCCCCGGGAAACTCAATCGCAAAATTTCTCAAGAGTCTCGTCATTGTTTTGACAATTATGAAAAAAAAAAAAGATTCGAGTTATTGGCACTAATTATTACCATTGTTACTAAGAAAATTGATGAATTTATTTCTTTGTGTGGATCAGCAACACAAAAATCCGCCATCGCTCTTAAGCACTTCAGCGGTGATACCATCCACACCAGCGGCCTTACCATTCTTAAGTTTCCTTATTGTGGATATAATGTCGCGGATATCGATTCTTCTTCCGCCACCTACAACAGGATTGTTTAACGCATTTTTGTAATGCAGTCAAGCGATCTGACGAGGATGATATGCATAATTTGATATATTGGGCAGTCTGGTATAATTCTTACCCCATAATCCTCGGGCTGGGTTGTAACAAAGTGCATTATGGAGGAACCTACAGCTTAAGGTGGAATCCAAACCACTACTATCGGCGAGAAAATTCAAGTCCTCTGGCTTTGATGTTAAAAAAGTAAGTGAAGAAAAAATGGTAGCTCAATGAATGAAGGATCATTTTAAAGGTTAAAATGTTGTACGTTAGTGAGCCAAAAAGCAATATGCCAAAAAATTTTTTATAGCTGACAGACCTGAAAATCTGACA
>JAUMHM010000085.1:8104944-8116949 GCA_032362435.1 Melikaiella ostensackeni | reverse complement strand
CCACCATGAATTTTTTCAGATTTTTCATATTATTTTTTCAATAAAAAACTATGCTCCAAAGTTCACTGTCGTTAAAAACTGTCAAATTTCCTTACTTTTTATGAGATTTTCAGGTTTGTAAGCTATAAAAAATTTTTTGGCATATTGATTTTTGGCTCATTAACGTACAACACTTTTAACTTTGAAATGATCCTTCATTAACTGAGCTACCATTTTTTCTTCACTTACTTTTTGTACGTCAAAGCCAGAGGACTCGAATTTTCTCGCCAATAGTAGTGCCTCGATAAAAGTACATGGAAAAATTTCCAGAGGTACCGACTCAGGGATCAAACCCTGAACCTCTAGTAGGAAGTACGAACGCTTAACCGCCTGAGCCACCAACGTTCTGGGTCCGCCTGATTATTATTATTATATTATTATTATGAATTATTATTAAAACACTTATCAAATTTTTTTTAGAACTTCTGAATTATGCGCATTCAGCTGGAATGGATATTCTTGAAAAGTTCGGATTCAAAGACCGGTCTTATAAAATTCTTTGCGGGCTCAAAGGGACTGGATTGGGAATGATTTGGAAACAGATTTCGCATTCACACGGAATGAAACGAATTCATTTGCTCGGAATCAAATGGATCCAGAAGGAATTATTCTCATTCCGAATGAATCCGAAACTTTCACCAGGGTGTGTAAAGTGATTGTACAATATTTCTTCAAAAATTGAAAGCTGAATATGATGTCTGAAAGTGTCTTAAAATTATTAGGAATTAAGGCATTCTGTGGATTTAAAGCGCGTGTCAGAGAACAATATCCTGATTTTCCACCCACGCATTTTGTTGGCAGTTATCATATTAGGTGTGCATAAGTCGTAGGTGGAATGAGTACGTAAACGCATCGTGCAAAGTGGGATCGTATATCGCTGGTTCCTCGTCAGCGCTTATGCAAAACCTGCCGTGGTCTCCTGGACCTTTTGAATAATGCATGCGGTTTTGCACCGTCACAAACGAAATACGTATGCGGATACGTTTTGGCAGACTGCAGGTGGAACCGCACGGTTATTAGAATGATTTATGCGAGTTGTGGACTGTCGAGTATTATACAGTAATACTATTGCAGAATGCACGTAGATCAGTCCCAGTTTTCTTCTGAAGTCTATGTAGACGTCTCTTCAAAAAGATTTAAATATAGCCTTTCTTGTTACTCAACATCAATTTCCTACCGTGAACCAAGTTTAAGAGGAAGTTGCGAAATTTCAATACCACTCTTTTTTTATGAAAATTACAATAAAAGAAAAACCGTGAAGCACTTTTTACTCACTCAATGGATTAAAGATCCGTATAAATTCATGGTTATGTAGGAACCAAAGAACATAAAAGAAGCTATTGAAGGCGAAATTGTTGACGTTTTTTATACAAATCAACGATTGTTCAAGGGAAAAATCATTCAGCGAAACGTTGAATTCATATTTATAATTTAAATTTATATTGAAATGTATAATAATTAATAATAATTTATAATTTGTTGCTTGGAATCATTATCAGGAAGTACACTTCTTCGACGAAGGTAAGCGAAAGACACCCGGACATCGACTTGATACCTGATGTCGACCTGGTGTGCGTAATCATTCCTAGGAAGTAAACATCCGCAAGAAAGTTGAGCGAAAGTCACCCGGACATCGGGATGACACCTGAAGTCGACCTGGTGCACGGAATAATTCTCAGGAAGTAAACTTCTTCGAAATAGTTCAGCGAAAGACTTCTAGACATCTTGACGATACCTGAAGTCGGCCTGGGTTTCGGAATAATCCTACGGTAGAAACTCATTCCAAGAAGTTCCGTTATACTATACAGATCCCCGGACATCGGGACAACACCTAAAGTCGACTTAGTGTTCGGATTAGTCGTCCGGAAGTAAACTTTTCCGAAGAAGTTGAGCGAAAGACACCCGTACATCTTGACGACACCTAAAGTCCACCTGATGTTCGGAATAATTTTCAGGAAATAAAATTTTTCGAAGAAGTTTCGTTACAGATAACCGGACATTAGGGCAACACCTGAAGTCGATCTGGTGCAAGGAATGATTCTCAGGAAGTGAAGTTCTCCGAAATAGTTGAGCGAAAGTCACCCGGACATATGGATGACACTTTTTCGAAGAAGTTACGTTACAAACACCCGCACATCGGGACGACACCTAAAGCCGACTTAGTGTTCGGAATAATCTTCAGGAAGTAAACTTCTCCGAAGAATTTGAGCAAAAGACTTCCGAACATCTTGACGACACCTGGAGTCGTCCGGGTGTTCGGAATAGACCTACGGTAGGAAACTTTTGCCAAGAATTTACGTTATACAGATACCCGGACATCGAGACGACACCTAAAGTTGCCCTAGTGTTCGGAATAATCCCCAGGAGGTAAACTTCAAAGAAATTGAGCAAAAGATATCCGGACATCTTGACGACACCTGAAGTCGGCCTGGTGTTCGGAATAATCCTACGGTAGTAAACTACTTCGAAGAAGTTACAGAAACAGTTATAGACACTCAGATATCAGGATGACATATAAAGTCGACCTAGTGTTCGGGAAAATCCTCAGGAAGTTAAATTCTCCGAATAAAGTGAGCGAAAGACACCCGGACATATTGAAGACACTTGAAGTCTACCTGGTGTTCGGAATAATCCGACAGTAGTAAACTTTTTAGAACAAGTTACGTTACAGACACCCGGATATTTCGACGACACCTAAAGTCGACCTAGTGTTCGGAATAATCCGCAGGAAGTGAACTTCTTTAAAGAAATTAAGCGAAAGACTTCCGAACATCTCGGCAACACCTGAAGTCGGCCTGGTGTTCGGAATTATCCTACGATAGGAAACTTCTATCAAGAAGTTACGTTATACCGATATCAGGACATCGGAACGACACCTAAATTCGACATAGTGTTCGTAATAATCCTTAAGAAGTAAGCGTCTCCAAAGAAGTTGAGCGAAAAATATTCGGACATCTTAGCGACACCTGAAGTCGGCCTGGTGTTCGGAATCATCCTACGGTAGTAAACTTCTTCGAAGAAGTTACGTTAGTCACCCGGACATCGGGACGACACCTGAATTCCACCTAGCGTTCGAAATAATCGTACGGTAGTAAACTTCTTGGAAGATGTTACAGACACAGTTATAGACACCCAGATACCAGGACGACATTTAAAGTCGACCTAGTGTTCCGAGAAATCCACAGGAAGTTTAATTCTCCGGATAATGTGAGCGAAAGACACCCGAACATATTGGAAACACTTGGAGTCCACCTGGTGTTCGGAGTAATCCGACAGTAGTAAAATTCTTTGAAGAATTTATGTTACAGACACCCAGATATTGGGACGACACCTAAAGTCGATCTTGTGTTCGGAATAATCCTCAGGAAGTAAGCTTCTCTGAAGAAGTTGAGCGAAAAACACCCGGTCATCGTGTTAAATACATTTTTTCTAAAAAATTATTATTTCACGAGAAAAATTAGATTTTCCAAAAATGATGCGTACGCGTAGCCAATGAGAAGAACTGGAAAAGGGGAGGTGATCTGTTGAAATTAACCCTCCCTCCCTAAACATTGGGAAGTGGTAGGGTTTTAACTTAAACTATTTCTGCGACCAGTCACACGGATGCCTGCCTCCCCCACGAGACTTTGAAAAGGGGTTGGGGTGTAATTTAAATTATTTCTGTGATCAGTCACAGGGTTGCCTCCCCCCGCGAGACATTGAAAAAGGGGTAGGGGTGTAACTAAAGCTATTTCTGTGATCAGTCAGAGGGATGCCTTCCGCCCTACACGAGAAATTGGAAAGGGGTACGGATGTGACTAAAATTATTTCTGTGACCAGTCAGGGGTGCCTCCCACACGAGAAATTGGAAAGGTGTAGAAGTGTGACTCACATTATTTCTGTGACCAATCACAGGGATGCCTTCCTGCTCTATCATGAGGTATTGGTATGGGCGTAACCTAAACTATTTCCGTGGTTAATCAGTAATCACAGAAGTACCGCAAGTTCCATTTCACGGATTCTACAGTTTTTATCAACATTTTCATTTTTTTCTCGAAAAGTAATATTTTTAAAGAAAAAATGTGTATTACATGATAGGTGCATTTGTACTTGTTTTGACCTTGAAAATCAAATTAAGAGTGAGGGATAGAGCGGGAGGGGGTAGTGGCTGACAAACGCAGAAGATCAGAATGAGCAAAAGGGGTGAGGTGAATATTATGAGGCGTTTACAGAAAGTAGAGAAGTGGGATGGAGTTTAGGGTGAGATCTTAGAAGGTAGAGGTGTAGGCTGGACAGCATAGAATGGAATGGATGACGAAGGGATGAAAGAAAGGTAGTGAAAAGCAGAAATGCGCGGTGGGAGAGAGAAGAGGTGGTAAGTTCAAGGTGGTGTAATATGTATATAATGTGGTGGAATATGGGGAAATTGCGTGGAAGGATGAGATGGAGAAAGAGAGGGAAATTACTTGTAAGGAAGTGTAGAAAGGGTGATAAGATGAAAGGGAGAGGGGTGAGCCAGTAAGGAGGATGTGGGTCTTGGGGGTAGATTAGGAAAAGTAGATGGTTGGTAACGGTATGTGATAGAGGGCAGATAGAGGTTGAAAGGTAAAGAAGCAGGGATATGGGGAGGGTGGAGGGAGGAGATCAGTGGTTGGTCATAAAAAGGCATTGGGGGGGGGGGGGAGTGAGACATTAATGAAGTCTTTAAGAAAACATTAGTACCAACGTATTCAAAATATAAATGGTCTTTAGAATGATCCGATAAAAAAACAGTGACTTTTTTATTGTTTTTTATTTTACGATTGAAGAAAGGCTTGCCATCAACATATCATCATGTCTTTTTATTCGAAGGTCGATATATTGTCAAAAAAGACATAGAGGCTCACATGGAGAGTTTTTTTAGCATTACCTCGTCGCAGGTTGGCTGTAATCCTAGCAACTGATAGGAATCGCTCTCTTATTGTTCTGCACGTGGTGGGTCGTTGTGGCCGATCTCGCGGCAGTTCTGGAGAAGGCATGACTGAGTTCGTTCGTCGGCATAATAATACACGTACGGCACACAGCCGCCGGCTCGAAAAGCGAAAACCGCGAATCGAACCAGTGAGGAAACGAAAGAACGCCGCCGGAGAAGAGCGGTAATGCATGCGATTATGCGGATCAATGAGCTATAGCGCTATTTATGACTCTATCAGCTTCGCGCTACCACCACATTAATCCACGATCCTCTTTTCCTCTTCCTCGCTCTTCCTTTTCCTCTGCCTCGCTGTTTCTTTTTTCATCCTTTTTCGCCCTCTCTCACTCACTTTTTCCCTTCCTTTCCGATCGCCCCGCACGCGCGCACGAGCCAAACATTTTTCCTCTTTACAATTAGTTTCAGTGAGCGATCTTGTGCTGTATCGAGCATAGTGTTATGAAGTAAAATTGACTTCTGACCACAGAACATGATCATCGAGGAAAGGTATACAATGTTGCAGCCTCTTTAGTTTAGTCCTGATTAATATGTGCAAGAAGTTTATCGTTTGCTCAAATTTCGCTGAAAGTTTTTGGTCGTGAATGATGAATAGGATTGTCCCTTTTTTCAAAGTCGTTTGCTACCACTACCGGGATTTATTTCCGTAGCCCAAAAACAGAAAGAACTACCAATTTGAGTTAAGTCGGTTACTATTTACTAATTGATCAGTCGTCCATTTAATAAATTATTATAAAAATGGTGGTGAACTTAGAACTGGGAAATTTTGAAAAATTCAAGATCAAAGCCAATTAAACATTCAAGGAATAGCTCATTGCTACAGTTTCTAAAGGAATATTTCCAAACTTCACCGAAAAAGAATTTAACTTTATACACTACACAGAAAACCTCAAACATAATTTTTAGCCGAAGAAACGCTGCAACCAGTGGAGAACATTGACTGTTATACAACAAAATTCAAAACTTTGGACGTAGTTGTAAAATATTTGCAGCGTCTTAGCCAATTGCGTTCTAAAATATATTTTTTGGATTCACTATTGATGTGATGCTCCGAGTCATCCAAAATTTTGAATAAAATACAGTGTTTGTCAGTCAAATTTTCCAAAATATTTTATTCCTACACTTTTCATCGAAATCGACCTAAGCTTGCCTAAAAAATCAAGTGTTGCCAAATTAAGATTCACATTACTTTATTAGTAACGTCTTCCTAATTCTATATTAGAGAGCGTATATCTTAATCTTATACGTGATACTCATATGCACAATATATAAATATGAGGCTAAATATTCATTGATTCATTTCAAATTCAGAGGACCTCTCATTTCTGGGCATTAAATTGATCCCGAAAGTGGGAGCAAACGAGTCCGAGAAAAAAATTTTTTTGAATAAATGCCACGCTATAATTTATCATTGCCTAGGAAATTATGATTTTCTCACTGGTACTGGTTCTGGTGGGCTGGATTCCACCTTAAGTTCTACGATTACTTACAATTTTTATAGACTGTACTTAACTGATGTGCCCTAGAAGAATAGGTAACATCAAAATTTCTGAATGCCTGCTAAGAGCTTTTTGGTCAGAAAGGAGTAGGGAAGCAAGAATTTTCTAAAAATCAAGAAAACCTCGTGTTTATTAAAGTCCCATCTTTTTGATATCATTTGATCTTTTTTCATTTTTTTTGTAATCTAGTACCGTAAATTACTAATATTTGGTATAACATAATGCGCTCTACACTTTTATATATAGTCTTCATTCTACTACCGCATAAGAAATATTTAGACTGTTCGTAAACTTAGTGTCAAAAGGATGACTTGGTTTGTTGTTGGTCGCTGAAACGTGAATATCGAACATGTCCCATCTGTGCAGTCGCGTGGGCGTATTCCGAGCGAGAGAGGCATATCGTTCTTATTATAAAATTCTTGCATAAATCTCTGAAACAATAAACTGATGAAAGGCGCGGCTTGCATTAATAGTTCCCATAAAGCTCGAGCCCTAGCTCACTATAAGCCAGTTCACGTAAACACGGACTCCTCCAGGCGTCGTTTGTCAAACGATGGTTATATTCATCAGAATTCTCTGATGTTTTGTACGGCGTGATTATAAAGATTTCATCTGTGGGTACGAATTTGCTTGATCTTACAAAGTGTACAAATAAATAGGTCAGTTATCGTCCAATTCAATCGAAATCCAGCAGACTTTACTGTGATAGGACTGTAAAAACCAAGTGGGATCTAAAACCAGCATACATTCTATTTATTTATTATTTCATTATACCATTAAGCCAAATCCCTTACGGGATGAGCGTACGTCATTCGATTCTAGTTCCGTTGCACTACCACTCTTAAACACTTGAGCGGTGATACCATCCACAACAGCAGCCTTACCATTCTGTAGTTTCTCAATTGCGGATATAATGTCAAGGGTATCGACTCTTCTTTCGCCACCTTCAACAGGATTGGCTAACGTGTCTTCTTCGTGTCACAGTTGCTATGCTGCATAGCTTGATCTTCATACAATTTCTTGAAAAAATCACTCTTAGAGTCTGTCACTTTGAACGTATCCAATACTATTTCACCACCACTTTATCCTTGCTTTCTTTGACTAGTATCTTTGCTTTTCTGTTTTATTCCTATAATTCTTTTCTAGCCTGGTCCTCTCCTTATTGCTTAGATCCTTATTATTCAGCTTTCTCGAATACGTTTGCTTTTTCTCGTTAATAACCACGCGGATATCATCATTCCACCAAGCATCTCTAGTCTTCATTCGTGAAAGCGCAGTACCGCACACTTCATATGCTTCCTTGAAAATGCTCTTATTAACCATTTTTGTCTTCCTGTCTTCCTTATGATGTCCTAAATAATTATCCAGCTTCATCAGGATATATTACTTCTACTTCTGGTTTCTGTAAATTCTCTATTTTAACTCGCGTCTGTTTCGACTTGTCATTAATTCCTCTTCTCCTCCATCATTGATCTTGGTTCATTTTCAAAACTATGACGTAGTGATTCGTTCTACATTCAGAGCCCATCATCACCTTTGTATCTCTTACTAGCTCTCTCAATTTCTCATCCTCTACATTAAAGTCAATCATGCTGTGGCTTTCGCATCTGCACCAAGTATACATGTGGATAATTTCATGTTGGAACCAAGTATTTGTAATAAACAAGCAGTGTTGTAAGCAAAAGTTAATTAATTCCTGCCGGTTATCCGTTCGTTTTTGGGTCCCCGAAATGATCAAGTACCCCGCCCGTGCTTCAGCGTTGAACACTAACCCAGCTATTTATATCTCCGAGTAAGATGATTCTTTCCCCAGGATCGCAGGTACATGGAATATTATTCAACGAGTCCCAAAAGGTATATTTTACATCACTGCTGTCACAATCAACTGGAGCATATCATACTATACCAATTGACCTTCTGATTCTTTCTTTAATTCTCACCCATGATAATCTAGGAGATACATATTCAAACTTTTTGACATGGTATTCTGCTCTCTCATTCATAATCAAACCAAACCTTTAACTACTATGTGATTTATTATCTACTCCTGACCGAAGTTCGAGCCCATTTTCTATCTTTCTTATCTCACATCCCTTCTTCATTTCCGGTAAACATAAAATATCTAGCTTCCTTACGCAGTCTCCATTCGTCGCTTGACTCTTTTCCGAGGGCATGCCTTTCGTCAACAAAAGTGTCAATCTTATCCGAGGCTACAGTATTATTACCCAACCCATTTTACTTTACTTTATTATACCCAACTTCCAACTTGATACGATAAATGTTTTCCACAAGTATAAAATCATGCCTAAACTAAGCAGCTAAATCGTCATAAGGTGGAGTGTGCATTCATAATGGCAGTCTCACCAAACTTCGGTCACTTATAGGATTGTATGAAAACAAAGCCAGAACCTAAGGAGCTATGATCGGATTGTGTTGTACTATATATTGAGGAGGGCACCAGTCTCCTGCAGTTTGGTCTTTAAGGTGTGAAGAGACCATTCATTACTTCGTCAATGTGATAATTATTCCCAGATTTCCAAAAGTTTCGAAAAGTCCCAAACATTTCTTGATAAGGAGTATGACTTGAGAAGAAATATGATACCTTTTTCACGTGCAGAATCGTTGTCGCATGAAGGAAACTTTTAAAATATTAGACGTTAATCTAGTATCCTGTTTTCTTTTAAAACTTAGCCTTTTGGGGAATTTATCTTTCATCGATAATATAATGGTATAAATAAAATACTCAACGTTAATTTAGTTGTCGTTTCAATTATTCTAAAATATTAGTTGCGCACGAAGCTTGTCACAAGTTATGGAACGATCCTGACAAATTAAAGAAGAAAAGCATTTCAAAAGAATTTGGTTATTTTGTATAATTAAATCTTTTCCTATGCATGGAATTACGATGTATTCATCTATTCATATTAGATCGAAGGGAAGCGATAAATTAATTTAAAGATGGATATGAAGTCACTAAATCTCGAGATGAGAAGGTGACTCGGTCTTATGTAAAATCAATATAGGCTTGATGATACGCAAGGGATAAAGAGTCAGCTACCTTGTTATTATAAATAATTGCACTTAAGAAGACGACGCAGTGAAACGCATTTTGCCACGGTGAATAATTATCGCCATTAATAATTCAATATTTTTCGAATGTCTTCCGTAGGTGGAATACCGGATGGAACCGAATATCAGCAGACCCGGCGTGAATTGAGTTGGCGTTAAAAGTTGATATATAACTACAGAAGTAGCAATTATCGAGTATTACCGCGATAGGCGTGTGTACCCGTCATTGGTATTACCATATACTGTTATTTCGAGTCTGCTTTGCAGTCAGGGCTAATGATAGCGGCCACGAGGAGGAAGGAAGTTGGGAGAGAAGGAGAGAAAAGGAGAGACACATTTCCTAATCGCGATGTGGTCTCGACTTTGTTGCATGTTACCTGCTACAAGGTGTTTCACAAGATTAGAAAATTATTACTATTTAATTTATAGGCAAATACCAGGGACCTTTAACTTTTCAGTTTTTACTGCAATCAAGTTTTTAACTCTTTTATAATATAATTAGTCATACGCTTCTTTAAACATCAGTCGAGTGACAATATTAAGCAATTTTTATTGACCTTTCCTGAATTTTGAAATTCATAATGAGTAATAGAGTATTAGTTAAGAAACAAATGAAAGTAGTTAATTGAATTGCAAAAGATGTACTTTTAATTTCGCAACAGGGCACATGTCACGACTGAAATGCATGTAATGTATCTTAAGCGTGTATCACATGTACGTAAAGCAGGCTGTAAACTTGCAGTTCAATTAGCACCGAGTAATTAGCACAGCGCCGCTCGATTAGCAAGAGACAACGTCTCGGGATCCAGGCTCGGTCATTGCTGGTAACCACGAATGATCTCGTGTTTACGCCGTGAGGCTGCACACGTGCTAACCATGTTATTCACCCTCTTCATTTTTATGAAAAAGATCCCAAGACAAAGAAAATTACTGAAGATTTGATTTTTTTATTTATTCTTTCCATGCATACTTTTTTAGGTTTTTACATATACCCATATCCCTCTCTTCCACAGGAGATCGACAGACATTGACCCCTCGACTATACCCCAATTACCCCGAACACCCCACTCTCAATAAGCCTTCAGGTAATCCCTAATGTACTCAAACCTGTGAATTTGTTTAATCTAGCAAATCCCCTATTGTCTGCAGCTGGATTTTTAATAGAAGCGCTTGTACTCGCATGGAAATTTTGTCAGAGGTGGAGAAAACTGCAGAAAACCAAAACTCCCGAGCACAGCCAGTTACTAAGCGAAAATCACGAACGTTCACCCATCCGAGTGTGAATCGCGTCCATCCGTGCTTAACGTTCAAGATCTCGACGAGTCGAGAATCACTACCCAGCTACTGCCGTTGGTGTATAGATTAAATTTAATTTTTTTCTCTATAATTCGCAAAAAAGTGCTAGTCTTTCCACCTGTTTTCTGTGTAAAAAATGACCGATTGAGTGTCGATGACATGGCGCATGCGCAGTGTCGACCTTTCCATGTAACAGTGAAAAAAATAGACGGACGCAGTGAAAAAAGTAGATGGACGCAGCGAAAAAAGTGACGCACAGTGAAAAAATTAAATAAAGTGCGAACTACTGAACGAACCCTGTGGCCTGCTTCAGTAAGTGTAGGTGAACTCACAATTATTGCGTTGTATCTAATTCCACCACTCCTAACCTTCCTGACCAAACATTGCTACCAATTTACTGTTACGGTCATATTATTGCCAAGGTTTTGACAATTGCCATTGTTACAGTTGTGTCAATCGACAACAAATCGCCTCCTTTTTAAAAAAAAAACAGGTAAAAAACAGAATTAAAAAAAAATTATAGAAAAAGCATTGTGTCCCATATGTTGAAAGAGCGACGATTTGAAACTCGTGTGATAGCCACTCAAGCGGAGCTCACTTCACACTCGTCTTAAATCTCTCGCATTTTCGACTTGTCGCATAATGTACTATCTTTTTCAAAATTGATACTATACTTGCGTGGTGAGACACATTTTGTATCCTTTGAAACTCTATAATTAGCATTTCTTGCAACATTGTTTCCTGCTAATTTAAAAACGCTAGGCTTGATTTTTGTTTATCAAAATCTTCAGTGGAAAGGTATTTATTAAAGAGAAATTGAATAGAGACATGTACATAAAAATTAAGAAAGAAGAACAAAAATGTGCTCTGCAGTTTTTGAACTTTCCGGAAATTTTGCCTGTTAATCAGTAATCAAATTTTGGGAAACAAGAATTTTAACACTCTACTGTGTTTTTAAAATTATATATATTTTTAATATATATATTAATAATATATAATATATTTTAATTATATAAATATTTTCTTATAAAATTTTTTGCAGTTGTAAACTTTCATAACTTGCTAGTTTTGAGGACGAAATACGAGGTGTGACAATTAAGTAATGAGACTGATTATACAAAAACCATATATTTGAAAATTATTGTACAACTCTT
>JAUMHM010000085.1:8075549-8091831 GCA_032362435.1 Melikaiella ostensackeni | reverse complement strand
TATAATTAACCACATTACAACTTAAAATTCATGTAATTTGGATAAATTTTCGACTTTTGATCATCTTTTTGTCCGTCTGTACCACTGTGCGCCGATCGGTCCTGCGCTCGTAAAATGCAATGGCATGTCAATGAGTACAAGACCTAAAAGACTGTCGTCCCGGCAAATAAAGTCCAAAGTATGGACCTCGTGCTGTGGTCGGATTCGCGCCCAGAATCGTAAACATGCACCGCACAATCGATTCTGACTAAAGGGGCGAGAATCCAAGCGAATTTATTGAAAGCGATGATCTTTTGCAGATAAGGACAAGGCAACATGAATATTGTCGATACAGTGTTGGAGATGATAATATCTCCATCATTTTTTTGAATCTGTGATTTATCGATGTCGTGGAAATTTCATAATTTTTCCTCATTCCTTGGAGACGTTTTTCGTATGCATGATCTATTTTATAGTACCCGTAATATCAGGGATCACAGTCAAGTCGCTGATAATCGCAACGTTTACGAACGAAAATAAAATTATTATTTTTTAAATTACGGAAATAAATTTTTTAGCAATAAAATAAAGCAATACATTATTTTAGACGGTAATCACGCTACAACTACGTTTTAGCCATACACAAATTCTAAGGTATCACATTTTTTTGTTTAATTATAATTTTCCCTTAAACGCTTGGTGGCCGGATTTTATTGCACGATTTACTTGCATTTGATGCTGGGCAACAGGAAAAAAATTCCATTCCAGTATCGTTATCGGAAGACTGTTACTTATACAAATTTATTAAATTTAAAAAAAATTGTAAAAGTTTGAAAAATTCTAATTTTCCTCTAAAGGCTCGGTTCTCGAATTTTATTTGATACATTACTTGTATCCGATGTTGGAGAACTGCAAAAGAATGTTTCATCCCAATATCCCTGTCGGGAGACTGTCATTTGACCAAATTTATTGAATTAAAAAAATTGGTGAGAATCAAAAAAATTCTAATTTTCCTGTAAACGCTCGGTTTTCAGATTTTATTTCACAAATTATTTGTATTTATTGTCGGACAACAGTAAAAAAAGTTGCATTCCAGTATCCCTATCGAAGACTGCTATTTAGACAAATTTATTAAACTGAACAAAAAATTGTGAAAATTAAAAAAAAAAGTAATTTTTTTCTAAACAGGAAAAAACAGTTTCATACCAATATCCTTATCGGAAGACTGCTATTAAGACAAATTTATTGAATTTGAAAACAAATTGTAATAATTAAAAAAATTATTATTTTCCTCTGACAGCTCGGTTCTCGGATCTTATTTCATAAATCACTTGTATTTGATGTCGGAGAACAGCAAAAAACTGTTTCATACGAATATCCTTTTCGGAAGACTGCTATTTAGACAAATTTATCAAATTTGAAAACAAATAGTAATAATTGAAAAACTTATTATTTTCCTCTGAAAGCTTGATTCTCGGATCTTATTTCATGAATCACTTGTATTTGATGTCGGACAACAGCAAAAAACAGTTTCATACCAGTATCCTTATCGGAAGACTGCTATTAAGACAAATTTATTGAATTTGAAAACAAATTGTAATAATTTAAAAAATTATTATTTTCCTCTGAAAGCTCGATTCTCGGAACTTATTTCATAAATCACTTCTATTTGATGTCAGACAACAGCAAAAAACTGTTTCATACCAATATCCTTATCGGATGACTGCTATTAAGACTTGATTGAATTTTAAAACAAATTGAAATAATTCAAAAAATTATTATTTTCCTCTGAAATCTCGGTTCTCGGATTCCATTTCATGAATCACTTGTATTAGATGTCAGTCAACAGCAAAAAAAGTTTCATTTCAGTATCCTAATCGGAAGACTGCTATTTACACAAGTTTTCATAAATTTTAAAAGAATTGTAAAAATTTTAAAAATTCTAACTTTCCTCTAAAAGCTCCGTTCTCGAATTTTATTTCACAAATCACTTGCATTTAGTGCCGGGCAACAGCAAAAAAAATTGCGTTCCTGTATCCCTATCGGAAGACTGCTATTTAGACAAATTTATTTAACTCAAAAAAATTTGTAAAAATGTTAAAAGTTCTAATTTTTCTTTAAACGTTCGGTTTTCGAATTTTATTTCACAAATTACTTGTATTCGACGTCGGACAACAACAAAAAAAGTTTCATTCCAGTATCGGTATCTAAGACTGCTATTTATACAAATTTATTAAATTTAAAAAAATGGTTAAAATAAAAAAAAAATCTGATTTTCCTCTAAAGGCTCGGTTGGCGGATTCTATTTGAGATATTTTCAACCAAATAGTTTAATTTCCATCTAAAAAGATGAATTTTCATTCAAGTAATTGAAATTTCTATAAAAAAAGACGCATTCTCAATGAAAAATGTAAAAGTTGATATTTCAACCAAAATAGATTTCATTTTTCAACATCACAGTGTAATGTTAAATCAATTAGATGAATTTCCAACCAAGCAGTTGAATTTTCAGCCAAAAAAGATGAAGTTTTTATCAAAAGAGATGAATTTTCAAACCAAAAAGACAAGTTTTCAACCAAGAGAGATTTTTCGGTTAAAAACGGAAAAAGTTGTTAACCACATTGTAGAATTTTTCACCTGAAAACATACATTTTTCACAAAAAAGTTAATTAAAATAAAATAACAAAAAAATATAATAGTAGACTTTTCAACCGAAAATTTCAAGCAAACTGCGTATTTGAAAAAAATGTTATCTTCATAATATTTTTACTTTCGTGAATGAAAATTTTGTTTTAGTTTTCGTTTTTTTGACCTGTAATCTTCTTTGATCTAAGATTTATAAATTTTTTGCACATCTGAGAGTTTTCGACTGATAAAAATAGATTAGAAAAAAATTAAAGTTCAAGGAAACGAAAACAGAAAAAGTAAGTTTTTCAAATAGTCATTTTTGTGTTTTTCAAATTATGTCTTTCTAACTTACATACCTAGAAAAATACATTCAAGCATTTCAAACATGCATTTTTCATGCACTTTTCATTCTTGTTGTTTATCTATTTTTCAATCTTTGTTATTTTCGAATTTTTTTTTTGCTTAATTTTCATCAGTAGAAAAAAAAACTTTTTGAGATATTTTGTTCTAAATGAAACCACGATGAACATAAACAAAAGTAGGCCCGATGCATTTTAATAAATTTAATTCATTTTGTAGTTCATAAAAATAGAAGTTCACCAAATAGGCTGGGATTAATTATAAATTCTCAGATTTTTGTAAGTTGATAGTTTGAAAAACTTTTTACAAATTTGTTCACAAATATACAAGTATGTTACTTTTTTATTTGCAAATACTTGGTAAAACATACACATTCATGGAAGAATAAGTGGAACTTTCCTGCACCAGGATTCGATCCCACAACAGTATGGCTAATTATGGTGATACTGTAATGTAACCCAAGCGTGATATCATCTTAGCCACGCAGCTCCCTGAATATATTACTTTATTTTCTTGAATTCTTTTCCAGAATTTTTTTATTTCAAAATACCTGAGTGAAGTAAAAAAAAATCAAGTTTAAAAGGGTCTAAGTTTTAAGTTGCTTTAAATTCAAATCATAGAAACTCGAACAGCTTATTTAAATCAAAGAATGTTAAAAAATTTTAAATTCTTTTGTTGAAATCCTTCTAATTTGAAAGATTTTATATGTAAGCATCATGAAATATTTATTTTTAAAATTTCAACCCTCGCGCCATTTAAAATAAAATTTCAACAATTCATTTGCAGATCAATTTTACAAACTTCGAGTTTTTCAAGTTGGGTATCATATAATTGTAAGTCATTCATGTTGGTAAACCAAAAAATTTATTTTCTGAAGGCTAAGAAATTGAAAAAATGTTCTTTTATTGAATTCAATATTTTCATTCGAAATTAGATTACTTTTTCTGTGAATGAGAAATGTAAACTCAAACTCCTTCGTGGTAAAAATGATTTCAAAAACAAAATTTTAATGTTCATACTTTCCACTTTGCTAAAACTACTATATTTATACTTTAATTTAATAAGTTAATTAACCTTTTAATTGGAAAGCATTTATATTATTATTGTTCTGCTTGATTGAAAGTAATATTTTTAAATTGAACATTATTAAACTTGACGATTTAAAAATTTTGAGCTTTTATACGAAGCTTTCATCGCTAAAATAAGCTTATCTTGTCGAAAGTTTTTGAATCAGTTGACATTTTAAAACTTTTGACATTCGAAAAGTTCAAAATTTAATTCATAGCCTTTAAAATAAAAAGCACTTGAAATAATAGGATAGAAAACATCAAGCTACAAATCAATTTTGAGTTCTTAAAGGTAAAAACCTAAGAATTAACAAAATTTCAAATTGGTAAATATAATAAAAAAATAAAATAATAAAATTCCTTAAAAATAAGTAAATATCTACAGTGTAAGTTTAATAGTGGAGATTAATCTAATCAAATGCTCTTTTGTTTCAGGTGAGTTCACTTAAGTATTCTGACTCAAAATTCCTGTGAGTATACAATCTCTATTAAAGAAAAATTTGTCATATGGAGAGAAAAGTCATCTAATTTTATAGAATTCCAACTTATCTTTAGGTTTTTTTCTTCTAATTTTATTCTGAACAATTTGTTTGAATATTGTAATGCAACAAATCTAGTATTTCATACAAAATAATACAAATCCCATTTTCTTAAGAAAAAGCGTGCAATTTCAACCTTCATCAAAATCATACATGACCGATTCTAATTCAAATCATGCAGGACAACAGGTGATATATTCAGGATTGGCTTGCCAATGAAATATGTTTTTGTGAGTGAAAAATAGGAAAAACGTTTTTTTTTTTAAATTAAAATCGCGGAATTTTTACATTTTGTACGATTATTTTAAAATTCTGAGGGTCAAATTTTACTTTAATAACCATGCCACTTTTGCAATTTCAGAGATATTAACGTTTTTCTTGTTTCAATTTATCTAGTTTTTCGCACTCTATCCAAATCCATAAAAAAGTAAAAAATGGTAAAGTTATTTTGATTTTTTAAGAAAAAAGAAAACGAAGTTTTCTGAAAAACCCCACTTATTCCTGAAGTTTTTAGGTATAGTAGGTACTAATATAGGCTACTTACCACTACTTTCCCAATTGATATTTTTTTTTTTTTGAAAGCAGAAAATTATTTTTGATTTTTCTTTTAAAATCCTTGCCCTTTGTGGAATTTTTTAAATTTTAAGGTCTTACTTGTTCCAGTTTGTCCAGTTTTTTTCACTCTTTCAAACCCGATAATAAAAACGAAAAAAGAATGAAAAATGGTAAAGTTATTTCGATTTTTTGAAAAATGAAACACGAAGTTTTCTCAAAACATCTAACTTTTTTTACTGAAATTTTTAGGAGTGATATGTTATGTATAGTTAACTTACCATAAATTTTAAGCCTAGGATGTATTTGTATTTCGAGAGAAAGAAAATTCTAATTTTTACTGTTCTTGCATTTATTGTATTTTTTGCTGTTATTTTTTACTTCAATTCAGAAAAATCTTATTTTATTGGACATAAAAATATGATGCGTCAAAAACTACAAAGTTGATTACTTTTTTTTTGAGCTTCGTGTTGGAATCTGCTTTTTCTCTTTTTTTTCTTCTATCACTCCTAAAAATTTCAGCGATAAAAAGGTAGTTGTTTTGAGAAAATTTCGTATCTTAGTTTTCAAAAAATCGAAATAACTTTACTATTTTTTATTCTTTCTTTGTTTTTCACGTCGGATTTGAAAGGATGGGAGAAACTTGACAAACTCGAATAAGAAAAACCTTAAAATTTCAAAAGTTTCTGAAAAGGCAGGGTTTTGAAAAAGAAACAAAAAAAAACTATATTTTTTCCCCGAAAAGTAGAAAAATACCGAATAAAAAATTCATGGTGAGTATACTATATTTGTACCTTTTATTCCTAAAAATTTCAGGAAAACAACGGTGGAGTTTTTGAGAGAATTTCTTGTTTCAATTTTTCAAAAAATCGAAATATCTTTACCATTTGTTATTCTATCATCGTTTTTTTTTTCATCAGTTTTGAAAGAGTGAAAAAACTTAACAAACTGAAATAAGAGAAACCTCGAAATCTCAAAAATTGCAAAAGAATCAAGGTTTTGTAAAAAAAATCAAGAATAATTTTTTTCTACCGAATAACCCGGAAAGACAGGTGGAGGGAAAGGAAAGTGTATAGAATGGGGACCTCAGACAACATTTACGTGCTCAATTTTCTAGTGAATAAGAACTTAGGGCAGAGAAAACGGAAACTACACTTAAACTCCACTATAGAGACCGTGTCGGGGGTATCCTCAATGGCCTTCGTTTTATCTCGGAGCTCTCCAAACCAAAAACAATCAGGGCCGTATGAACCATTTCTGTTCGAGTTTTGTCTTTAAAAAATTTTTTTTAAAATATTTTCTCCCTTGGACCCCTTGTCTTTTATACTGTGGGAATTTATAGTGAAGTTGGAATGTAGGCGTAATCTTTGTGGATTTTAAAGCAGCGTTTGATTCCGTGAACAGAAAGGTGCCATGGAAGGCCATGAAAGAGAGAGGAGTGGATGAGGGTTTGATAAAGAGGATAAAAGAGAAGTTTATTGAGACTAAGTTAAGGGTGGAAATAGGAGAAAGGTAAGGGGAGGAATTCTGGACAGAAAGATGACTTAGGCAAGGGCGCCTGTTGAGCCCTCTTCTGTTTAGTGTCCTATTGGCAAACTTGAAGGAATAAGATGGTGAGTAAAGAAAAAGGGGAGATAATGTTGAAAATAGGCAAAATGTTTTCACTAGCATACGCAGACGATGTAGTTCTAGTAGTGGATGATGAAAGAGGGATGAATTTGATGATGAGAGAGCTCGAAAAGTGTGTGAGAGAAAAAGATTTAAGGGTGAATGTGAATAGGACTATGATGATGTGTTTAAGAAACAGAAAGTGTAGCATATGAATGGAAAGTAAATAGGGAGGTGGTGGAGTTAGTGGAGGAGTTCTACTGCCTAGGATTTTGGTTCGAAGCAGGAGGTGGAAACGAGCTGCTGGTGAGGAAGAGATTGGAATGTACGAGTGAAGTACTAGAACAAGTGTGGGGTATAGGGAAGAGAAAATTCAAGGACGACTGGAGAATGAGAGTGTGGATAGTCGACGTGCTAGTGTGTTCAGTGCCAAGTTATGGAGTAGTTTGGGGATGGAAGGAGCATAACAGTGTGGAAAGTCTGCATGAGAGACTTCTCAGATGGGTCATGGAGTTGAGCTAGGGCTGCACAGGTTAAACGCTGAGGGAAGGAGTAGGACGAGAGGAAATGGCGGTCAGGCGACTGAGCAGCTCAGGTTATACGCTGAGGGAAGGAGTAGGATGAGAGAAAACAGTGGACAGGCGACTGTAAGAATCCTGAAACTTTGAAGAGAATCTGTAAATAGAGGAGGGAAGCAAGATTGCACAAGCGTGTGCCCGGGTAATTAGGGACAAAGAAAGGAGAGGTGACGTGGGAGGTACGTAATGGAGGAAGAGAGGTGCGAAACGATGTTTCAAGGTGATATGCAAGTGAGGGGTAAAAAATAGCAGGAAATGGAGGAAAAGATGGGGGCAGGGCAAGGACATGAAAATGTGGAAAAATCTGATGATGATGATGAAGAGTGAGGGGGAACCGGATTACCTGAGAAAGATCAAAAAAGAGGTCAAATGGAATAGGAATAGTTTCAAGGTGATGTGCAAGTGAAGGGTAAAGAGTGGCAGGGAATAGAGGAAAATATGAGGGCAGGGCAAGGAGATGAAAGATGTGGAAAAGTTTCGGAAAGATACAACAGCTGGTATAGGATGGTGAAGAGTGAGGAAAAACTGGATTATCTGAAAAAGATAAAAAAAAAAGGATCAAATGGAATAGGAATAGTTTCAAGGTGATATGCAAGTGACGGGTGAAGAGTGTCAGGGAATAGAGGAAAATATGAGAGCAGGGCAAGGAGATGAAAGATGTGGAAAAATCTCGGAAAGGTACAACAGCTGGTATAGGATGGTGCAGAGTGAGGGAGAACCGGATTGCCTGAAAAAGATCAAAAGAGAGATCAAATGGAATAGGAATAGTTTCAAGGTGATATGCAAGCGAGAGGTAAAGAATGGCAGGAAATAGAGGAAAAGATGAGGGCAGGGCAAGGAGATGAAAAATTCGGAAAAATCTCGGAGTCAAGGTACAACAGCTGGTATATAACGGTGAAGAGTGAGGGAGAGCCGGATTACCTGAAGAAACATTAAAAAAGAGATCAAATGGAATAGAATGATGAAATTCAGAATGGAAGAGGAGTTAAGAGCATGTACATAGGTATTGGATGATTGAAGAGGAGAATCTGTGCAGAGTTTGTATATATGAGTAAGAATCATGGTTGCTTGTATTAGAGAGGTGAACAGGTGTCGATGGAGAATTGGAGAGTATGGAAGAGAGAATAAAGTGGATTTTGAATAGAAATGCTCATGATGAGGAATGAATGAAGAAGCTGGAAGAATTTAAAGAGAGAGAGCTGTATGCAAGAAGTATGGAAAAGTGAAAAAATGACTCCTAAAGAAGAATAATAATAAAGTAGTATTGTGGAATGGAGCTACAGTTTTCAGATTGGTAGTGGTAAGAGGAAATGGAAGCCGAGGGCAACATCTCAAGCGTTTGAGATTAAGAATAGTGGAAATAGTTATTTAGGTAATATATAAGGTTTGTCGATAAGAAAACTTTTAATGTTTCTCCACTGACTCTCAAACCCGTAAAAGGGAGAGAATACATACAAAAGTGAAGAAGGTGGGGTTTCTGAGAACAAGCCTAGATCTTCTTTTTAAAATATCGAAATAACTTTACCATTTATGATTACTTTCTAACTTGTTTTTGGATCTTCAAGAGCAAGAAACTATATAATCTGTAACAAGGACAACCTTAATATCTCAAAAATTGCAAAAATGGCTGACCTGCAAGATTTGAAATGCATCCGGTGACATATAACTGTCGAAACTTATCCTACCTTTCAATCACAATAATGCAATACTTAATAATAGTCCCCGTAAGTTCAGAAAATATTAAAAAGTCCAGTTTACTTATCTACATCAAACACTAATATTCTCACGTCATTTTTTGTTGTCTGAAAAAGAGTCGAGCCGCTCGTTCTTTGAAATGCAAATAGAGTGAAAAGCAGGGTCCCAATTTCTGTGTCCGTGTGTCCTGTTGTCTCCGAAGAAATCCAATTCAATTATCAGTAGGGGGGCGTGTCGAGGGCCTTGAAAGGGCGAAATACCTCTATACAGGGTGACTCGGTGATTATTGAAATCTTGTCGATCGCTCGCGTCACCCTGGCACTATATATAGAGGCGCCGCAATTGTTTCGAAGCTGGTCCAACTCGGGTTGGAGCCGGTAACTCATCAATATGGAGTAGCCCGGTGTCCAATCCCGCGGCAGCCCTCGGGAAGCCCTTTTGAAGGTTACGAGGCGGTCTTCGGACTGTCATTCTTTGATTGGCTTTTAGAGTGGGCCATCTCCTTTGTTTTTTTAATATACCCGCGCCTCGGGTAGACGAGGGACAGCCTTTTTAGCTAGTCTTTTTGCTCATCTCCGTCGCCTCGTTTGCCGAAAGCATCGGCCACGAATGGGTACCAGGAAATCGCTGATTGTACCAGCATATACTCGAGAAGATCGCGACGATGAAAGAGAAAGAGGAACGGAATCTGTCGTCTTCCAGGATCAGGTTAATGACTTCTGAATTTCGGGTTCATGAAGATTCAAATACTTGCTGACTTAATTAGGAATACCAGTATGAAGTGAATATCATTACGAACAGAATAATGGAAAAGGGTGTCTAGGTTTTAGAGGGATAGTTTTGTAGTATTTTTTATGAATAGCAATGTTAAGAACGAGTTTTATAAACAAACTTTTTACCACTGACTTGTTATATTTGAACTGAAAAATAGAAAAATGTATGAATGTAAAGTCGTTGATTATACCAGCATATATTCGACAAAATGACGTTGATGAAACAAAAAGAGGAACGGAATCTGTCGTCTCCCAGGATCAGGTTAATGACTTACGAATTTGGGGTCATGAAGATTCAAATACTTGCTGATTTACTTACTTGAGGATACCAGTACGAGGTGAATACCAGTACGAACTGAATAATTGGAAAGAGTGTCTAGGTTTTAAAGCGATAATTCTATAGTATTTTTTTGTGAGTAGCAATATTAAGACCGACTTTTATAAATAGACTTTTTACCACTGACTTTTTATGTTTGAACTGGAAAATAGTACTACTTATCGTATTTAACATAATTTTTATATTGCTAAATGAATTTTGCTGTGTTTAAATTCATGGGCTTCTTGCAGTTTGTCAGATCAAATAGAAATTGTACTTTAAAGTTTGGACTAATATGTAATATGAGATCTTTTTTTATTTTCTAAAAATTCTTAAGAAAATTATATTTATACTTTAAACGGACTGATAATACTTATATCCTGATATTCTCAATGACTTTTAATAAATAAATAGTTATTCAAAATTTTTATTCTGTATTTTAAAACTATTTTCGTCGACATATCAAAGAATTGTCCCACTTTTGGAAGTGATTAAGTTCTTTTTTTTTTATAAAGAAGTTTTTTTTTTACCAATACTATATTTTACTGTCTTCTTTAATATTAAATACAGTGGCGTACTATTGTACTTATGTAAGAAAAATTGTTCCTAAAAAAAATTAATAAATGCAAAGATTATACAACTTGGAGGAAAGTTCAGCAGAAATTCGATCTGTTAGACCGAAAGTGAATTTTCTCTTGAAAAAATGCGTCATTTGTTGCATTATAAGTTTTTTGATAATGTTAAAAAATTTAACGTGAAACTCTTTAAATCACTGAAATTTTAAGTAAAATCATTGCATTTTGAACAAAACAGATGAATTTTTATCAGAATATATTTTCAACTAAAAAGATGAATTTTCAATACAGAAGGATAATTTCCTACCAAAAAAGTCGGTTTTTCAACAAAATATAAGAATATTCAACCAAATAATTAAGTTCACCAGAAAAACACGAATTTTCAACAAAATAGTTGAATTTATAATGTAAAGTGATTAATATCCAACCAAACAGTTGTATTTTCAACCAAAAACATGAAACTTGACCAAAAAAGATGAAATTTAAAACCAAAAAGACGAATTTTCAACCGCAGGGTTGAATTTCCAACCAAGAAATATTTTTCTGTCAATAAAGAAGAAAAATTTAATTCGAAATGTTCAAGTTTTAAGTCGAAAAGACGAATTTTCTAAAACACAGTTGTATTTCCCCTCCGAAAATATGAATGTCCAACCAAGAAGATTAATTTTGTGAAAAAAAGATGAATTTTCAATTTGCAATTTTTATCAAAGAACATGAGATTTCGACCAAAAAGAGGACAATTTCAAAACCAAATGAAATTTTCAACAAAGATTTGAATGTTCAACCTAGAAAGATTTTTTAGTGAATAAAGAAGAAAAATTTTATCTAAAATGTCCAATTTTTGAGCCAAAAAGACGAATTTTGTACAAAACAGTTGTATTTTCGGTCCGAAAATATAATAGATAGAAGATAGAATATAATAGAAGATTAATTTTCCACCAAAAAGATGAATTCTCAACAAAATACATACATTTTCAACCAAACAGTTGAATTTTCAAACAAAAATATGTTATTTCTACCAAAAGACGAGTTTTCAATTGAATAATTAGATTTTCTACTGAAAAATATAAATTTAAAAAAACGAGTTTTCAACAAAACAGTTGAATTTTTATTCAAAGAAATGAATTCTCAACTAAAATAATGAATCTTCAGCCAAAAAAATTAATTTTTAACATATTAGTTCAACTTTCAACCAAGTATTTGAATTTTCAACCAAAAGAGATGAATTTACAACAAAAAAGGTAATAGCTGATATTTCAACTGGAAACGATTTTAATTTTGAATGAAAAACACTTGAATTCCACCAAAAAGACGAACATTTAACAAAATAGTTGAATCCTCAACCGAAACGTATTAATTTTCTACCAAACATTTGCATTTTTGTCCAAAAATAATGAAATTTCCACTGAAATAGATGAATTTTCAAACCAGAATATATGATTATATATTATAATAACCAAAAATATAATAGTACACTTTTCAAATAAAAAGAAGGAACTTTCAAACGAAAATAGATTGATTTTCTTATTGCGTTCTTCTAATTCAGTTCACATTTAAGTTGAAAATAAGAAAAATTGCTGAAGAGGGGAACATGAGGAAGAGTATGAAGCATGTGATAAGTAAAGATATGAGTTTTGATAATTTATAGGGTAAAGAATAATAGTTTAAATAAACTTTGAAGTTTATATTTTTAATACTTTTGAAATATTATTTTAGAAATCTTGAAATTTTCTCTTACAAAACTAACTTGATTAACGTTCTACGTTTACTCAATTACCAGAATTTAAATTTATGTTCGTTCCCTAAGTTTATAAAATTTTAGTAATATTTGGGGAGGGGGGCAAATCTTACGGTATTATATGAATTACTCTTTTTTTTAAAAAGGAACCCCCTAAAAGATTTTTCAGCGGGCCTCTGCGTTTCTAGCTAAGCCACTGTTTAATATGTATGTTATTATTAGAAGATATTTTTTATGGATAACCTTAGAAAAGTTACTTCGTTTAAAGTGCCACCCTTCTACTACAATAAAAAATTGCATTTTCATGTTAAAACAGCTCCACATATTCCACTTTTATTTTAAAATGACCTGCTAACAACCATTGACAAATTGCTTAAAAATCTAAAAGAAAATGTGCTTCAAGTTTTGAATGTTCCAATGAACAAATTTTTATATTAATTGCTTTCTAATCTTATAACAGTGAAAAATAGTGGTTCATGACATTTTAAGTAGTTCAATTATAAAGAAACTTATAATGGGTATTATTGTTCTTGGGGGTACCAATATTTCTATGGAAAATAAAAAAATTAGCAAAATTTATCTAAATTCAATTAAAATTTGTCTAAATTTCAGGAATCACAGTCCGTCGCTTTTTTTATCTAATCCCCTCTTCCTCTTTTTCCCTTTTGTTATAAATTTGTCTATAATGAGCCGGAAAAAAGTAGTGGAAGTCAATTTTGATTTGTGAGCCTTTTTGTGTTCTGTTTTTGGTGTATGAAAGGGTTCTTAAGAAAGTAGATTTCATTTCCATCTTAATAAAAAAAAAAGACGGAGAAAGAATAGGGAAAGAGTGACAGGTTGGTTTTGGTTTACTCTTTCCTTCTTCTTCCGCTTTTTCCTTTTTGTTATATATTTGTCTCTAATAAGCCAGAAAGGAGGTACTTGGAAGTCTATTTTTGATTTGAACCCTTTTTTTTCGCAGAACCGAGCAGAAACCCTTATCCTTATAGTTTCGTCGGGTGTCCATTCGTCCTTCGAACTTTTTTCCGGGAGGGGAAGCGAAGGGCGACGAGGGGAAGCGAAGGATGGTGAATGGTGGTAAGAATGAAGGGAAGGGATGGATAGGCAAATGAGGGGAAGAGTGAAAGGTGTGAGGATGGGAAGCGTGGGGAGAGGAAGGAAAGTGAGGACAGAGAAAGGAAAGTTAGGGGTGAGGAAGGGTGATGAGGGGCGAGGAAGTGCGGTGAGGAGTGAGGAAGGGTGGTGAGGGGAGAGGAAGGGTGGTGAGGGTGAGGTAGGGTGGTGAGTGAAAGGTTGGAGGGGAAGTGAGGGGAAGGAGATGTGGATAGCAAGGATGGTGAGTGGAAGTCAGGTGAAGGATGGCGAGAGGAAGGGAGGGAGGGTAAGAGAGTGGAGGGGACGTGGGTGACAGTGAAGGGATGATGTGGAGGTGAAGGTGTGAGGGGAAATTAAGGGAAGAGTAAGAGGGAAGGCTACGAAACCCTTTTTTGTAGGCGCAGTCGTCTACATTTACTAATTTGTGTGTTCTGTTTTTGGTGCATTGCGTTCATAAGAAGGTAGATTTCTTTTCGATCTTAATAAAACTAAAGCTGTAACCAACCTTCGTCTTTAACAACTTTAAGAGGTTCTGATTGGTGAGTATCAAGACGGATTTGCTAACGTCCACAATCATCCTCACAGTTGGGAGTGTCGTCTGGAGATTTTGTGGATGAGGAGGCCTAATTGTAACTGGAACGGCGCCAACGTAGAGACAGCCATAAAAAGCGCAAATTAAATCAGTTCCTGGTGGAAAAATCAGAGCGACGTGGTCTCCAGTGTTAATTCTGCCACGATCCAACAAGAGGTTCCCAATTCTTTCTGCCTTTTTGTGCAACTGAGAACAAGAAAGTGAGGCTGCAACTGCTCCCTTCGAATTTAAAGATGTGAATATCACGTGGTCGGAGGTTCCAACAGCTCTCCATCGTAGAATCTCGGAAATAAATTGATACTAAAACCGAAAAGAAACGAGATTAGTAAAGATGAGAAAGTAGAGAGTTGGAAAAATAAATGGCACTCGAGGGATAATAATAATGATCCCTTGAAATCCGTAAAAATCCCTTGGAACCAGGTATCCGAACGAAACGAAGCAAAATAATACATTCCTTTTCGTTTCGTTACGTTAGTGTGTACCGAAACTTTCGTTATTTTTGTTACTGTTATTGCTATCAACAACTAAAATCATTTCTACTTTTGTTTTGTTTCGTTACTAATAGGAGAAAACTAAATTGAATAACGAAATTAACGTTTCGAAGCAATGACTATTAATAATTGTATTAATTGAATATTCGAGAATATAATATACTAGAGGACTTTTAATATTCACTAAGAGACTCACCAGATCGATTTGACATTCTTTGAAGGCATTTCGAGGCAAACTCTTCAAAGGGATCTAAAAGTCGCAATTATATGAAAACTAAGACAACCCGGGTGTTCCAGGGAATTCACTAATCTCTCAAATATATTCCTTCAGGAATTTTGAGATCATGCGTTCCTGCAAAAGCTGAAACGCGTGCCTGAGAAAGCGAGGATGGTCCGGATTCACCAGAAGGCTTACCAGGTCGAGTTTTATCATTCCTCGAAGGAACTTCGCCATTATCACTCCTAAGAGATCTGAAAGAGGTAATCATGAGATCTACGACAATCCAGGTGCTTCAGAGGATTCACCAGGTCGCTCCAACATATTCTTTGAAGAATTTTGAAACTCTGTATCCCTGCGAAGCCTAAATTAGGTATTTGCGAAAAAGTAAAGATGGTCTAGGTCCGCTCGAGTGCAAACCGGGTCGAAACTTAAGTTTCCTTAAAAATACTTGATAATAAGGCCTCCTAACCTTCAGCAAAAAACAAAAAAAAAACAAAAATAAAAAAATTCAGTTTCTTTTTTGTCACATAGGCTCTGAACTTTTCAAGACGAAAGTTATGTGTTAAATTTTAATAAAGAATTTCGAATTCAACCTAGTAAAATATGTTTCACCGACCTACTGAATCGTATATAGCCTGATTTTTGTCCGCTGATAATCATGAATTCCGTTTGAATCGATCGCCTTTTGTCTCCGGAATTGAGTTTCATGACGGACCATGGTGAATCAAGCTTAATCTTGCTTTAAGGAATTTAACCTTCGCACGAACGCAGGATCTCAAAATTCCTCGAAGAATGTGTTTGAGTGACCTGGTGAATCGCGTAGAGCACCCGCGTAGTCTTAGTCCTTATAACTGCGATTGTCAGATCCTTTAAAAGGGTTTGCCACGAAATATATTCAAAGAATGTTAAAATTCCATCTGGTAAGTCTCCAAGTGAATATCCTAGACATCCTCCACTATATGATTTCCTCTAGTATTCAATTAATACAATTAATTTGATTTCGTTAATCTCATTATTTAATTTAGTTTTCTCCTTTTAGTAACGAAACGAAACAAAAGTTCAAATGTATTTTACTGTTGATTGCAATAACTATAACCAAAACAACGAAGCATTTGTTCCATCCGAAAATAACGTACAGTAATGTAACGAAAATTTCATAAGAATCCCTACTTGAAACCTTTTAAATATCATTGATATCCTGTATACCTTTTTAAAATCCTTTCAAATTTTCCGAAATCTTACGCAATTCTTTGAAAATCCTTACAAATTTTGAAATACTTTAAAATCCCTTTTTTTTCAAAAGATCAAAACAAAATCCACTCTCTTATAAAACCTTGTGTGCACCAAAAAGGAACACTCCAAAAATTTCACAAATCAAAAACGGACTTTTTGACTACCCATTTTTTCGGCTCATTAGAGACAGGTGCACCTTGAAATTTATAAAATCCCTTAGATTTTCTCAAATTTCTAGTAATC
>JAUMHM010000085.1:8044388-8066206 GCA_032362435.1 Melikaiella ostensackeni | reverse complement strand
TTCAGAGTGTGACCGAACTAGCATTTAAATTCTAGAGAATTAAAAAAAAAGCTATGATGAATTCCGAAGAAATCTAGGTTCACTTTAATTAATCTGGAACTCACCCTGAAGTCTCTTAAATTCCCTTAAATTTTTTTTAATTAACTGCAATTTTACTGAAATGAATGGAATATTTTGGATTTTTAAAATTCATTTGAACTCATTTGGAATTCACCTGAATTCTTATTGACTTATCCTAAATTCTTTTGAATTCTTTCGAATTCTTGTAATTTTTTTTAATTCTCCCTGAAGCTTTTCAAATTCGCCTTGAATTCTTAGGCATTTCCTTAAATTCTTTTGAACTCCGTTCAATTTTTCTAAATTCTCTTAAAATTTGATGATTTTTTCAATATTTTTGAAATGTTCGCAGTTCACTCGAATTTTTTATAAATTCACCTTGAATTCTTATGGATTTTATCAGATTCGTATTCACTCATTCTATTCACTCCCATTTATCAGATTTCAATGGAATTTTTTTGTATTTGAAGAATTTTGTTGCATTCAGTTGGATTATTTTTAATTCGTCTTGAATTTTTGTGATTTTTTTTTTGATTTTGTTAAATTATTACTCCAATTTTACTGAATTGAATGGCATATTGGATTTTTAAAATTAATTTGAACTCATTTGGAATTCACCTGAGTTCTTATTGACTTATCCTAAATTCTTTTAAATTCTTCTGAATTCTTGTGATCTTATTAATTTTCCTTGAAACTTCTTAATTCACTTGAATTTTTTATAAATTCTTCTTGAATTCTTATGGATTTTATCAGATTCGTATTCACTCATTCTATTCACTCCCATTTACCTAATTTCAACGCAATTTCTTCTTATTCGAAGAATTTCGTTGCGCATGAATTTCTCCAAACTTTGCTCAATTATTACTCGAATTTTACTGAAATAAGTGGAATATTTTGTTTTTTTTTAATTTTTTCAATTCATTTGACTTCGTTTGGAATTGACCCTGAATTTTCTCGAATTCCATGTAATTATTCTAAATTAACTGCAATTTAACTGAAATCAATGTAATAATTCAGATTTAAAATTTTTTTTTAAATTCATTTAAATTGCTTTGAAATTCACATAAGTTCTTGTCAACTCATGTGACAGTAGGTGACAGGTGACAGTAGGGATTTAAAAGAATCTCTTAGTGAATCATTGAATGATATTCTATGTACTTGCGATCCCGGGGAAAGAATCATTATACTCGAAGCTATGAATAGCTGGGTTTGTGTGATTATCTTATGCTTAGAGAAAGGCTTATTTATTACAAATACTTGGCTCAGACATAAAAGGATCCACGTGTATACTTGGTATAGAAGATTAGGAAAGGAAGTACTAATACTAATTTAGTCAGAATTAAGAAGATACGTTAAACAATCTCGTTGTAGGTAGCAGTAGAAGAATCGATATCTTCCCTATTATTGTCCCACTCTACAAGGGAAAAGGTATTAAAGGTGACTGTATTAATTATAGAGCGATTAGCCTGCTAAGTACCGTGGGCAAAATATTTACCAAAATACCTACTGCGAAGATCATGGGAATAACTAAGGAAAGGGTCTGGGAAGTCCAATGTGAATTTATGCCTGGAAGATCATGTGCTGATCAGATATTTAGCTTGAGACAGATCATAGAAAAATGTTTGAGAGTAAACAAGAGTTTTCTTTGCATTTATTGATCTGGAGAAAGCTTTTTGAAGTCCTGAAAGGGTATAGAGTATATGGTTGGCTCCTAAAAGCAATGAAAGCAATATATGTATAATGGTACTAAAGCGAGTGTAAAAGTAAATCAACAATTGAGCGATTGGTTTGATTTTAAGCAGGGTGTTGGGCAAGGCTGCGTTATGTCTTCCTGGATGTTCAGTATATACATGGACAAATGTCTAAGAATGGTTCTCTTAGACGAAGAAGATGCTGATCTCCGGCCAGTGGAAGTGCGTGGACTGGTGTTTGCAAATGATAATATTATTATGGCAAATTCATTCGACGATTTGCAGAGAATGATGAGCAGATTAGATACCAGCATAAAGAGTATGGGTCATAAGACTAACGTGAATAAAATCAAAATCATCGTGTTTAAAAGAAGGGGTCAGAAAGAAGTATGCAACATTGCTTTAAACGAAGAGAGGATAGAACAAGTTGATGAGTTCGTGTATCATGGAAGTTAATTGACTGCTGACCTCTCTTCGCCCCGCTCACCCATGTAACAGATCGTAATATTTTCCCGAACTGGTAATCTTAAACAGTTTACTGCTCCTTATACGAAAACTTCCTAAAGTGATGTCTTGACTTGCTTCCCCGAGGTACATATAGTTAGATATCTTCGTAAATCGCACCCACGCGATTCGTACCTGGAGATCAAAGGAGGTGCGGTAAAACTCTCTGCTGGACGCTGGACGTTGTCTTTATTCCCGAAGGCGCGAAGCTTCGAACACCTTCCCTGGTCCATCCCTCACGTTAGAGGTTCTGGTACAATATTCTCTCTTACATACGAATTATATCTGTATATCAGTATATCTCACTACATGTCCATATAACCATATGGTATATGACTATATGACTACATACCATCCACGTAGTCGAGTTGGAAAGCATATCACATCGGACTCGCGTCCCACGCATCTGAATTGAAGCCCGCGCGGCTGGTTAGTCTTGATTTATCCCCGAGCATCGGTCTTCCTTCTTCTTTTGTTTCGTTTCCGCGCTAAGAGGCCTCCATCTCGCCCCTTTGACTGCGATCATACACGGAAGATACACTCTGTCCGGTCATCTCCACTAACAAATGCGCTGTTTTTAGCCGACACGTCATCTGTCCAGGTCCGGGGCGTTTGATGAGGCAACATTAGTTTATGAAACGCCATGGTAGACCCTGGTAACAAACACTGTTGTGACTTGGACGAGGTGAAACCAGGGATCCGTCAAGCGGCAGCTTCCACCACAATCACTGCGGTATTGTCGAGTCTAAGATATTGCCCTCTTCGACGAAGAATTATGGTTAAGTTAGGAACGCTCTCCTCGCCTGTCTGCCGGCTGTCATGTCTCATATACCTGAGAATAGATTCAGTCCATTGCTCTAAAGTCTAAACTCTAAACTTGAAACTCAAATCAAATCTTCGAGAGTCTATCCAACTTCTTCCTACGTATACGACCTAAACCATCACTAGCAGACCCGTGGCAGTTTCTTCAAATTACAGGGGCCATTGTCCGGACGCCGATTTAATCACACTCAAATTAGACCTGGACCGAAAGGGTATTAGATTCTAATAAGCAGAGGATCTAATCATCTAAAAAAATGGATTTGGTAATCATAAGAAAGAGGAACAATGTATTTAAGTGTCTCTGATTAATTAAGGGGGTATATTGTTTGATAAATGTGGTTGGAGAAATGATAAACGAGTGTTTTGTATTGTATCTGAATTTATAATCGAGTGTATATCACTTGTGAAAGAGATTCGATCTCACTAAGTTTAATTTAGTTAAATTTTAGTAATGCAATTTCAATGATAAGTACCATAATCATGATAAATTGTTTTTATTGCTTTTAGAAGCCAACAATTCAGTCCATACTCTTTCAGGACTTCCCAAAGTTTAGTTCTATTCACCTTATCGAAAGCTTTTTTCAGATCAACAAATGCAACAAAATGTTTAACAAATTTCTTTTGTTAATCCCATGTCCTCACCAATAATTACAGGGTGTCTAGCGACCCGGGAAAGCGTGAAAACTGGGAATATTGTACACCTTGGAAAATACGGGAAAATGCCGGGAATTCATGAAAAGCCCCGGGAAACCTGTAGTCATGAAGAGGAGTAAGCAGTATGGTGGTCCAAAAATCGCCGAGTTTGAAAAGTGCAATGGGCCTGCAATAATTTTATAGAAAAAAGATGTTTAGATACATTTTTTTACATGGGCTATTTTTTATTCTCATGTCTGAGACTCTTAGTGTACCTAGGCTTGTAGATATTTTCGATATGAAGTCATATCTTATAAATTGTTTTTTAATTATAATAATGATAATTTTTTCATTCAAAGATGAATAAAAAAGTACTAAATAAACATGAAAAAAATTTATATGGTACCAATGAACAATATCGAAAATATCTACAAGTTTAGTTACACTAAAAGTCTTAATCTTAAAAAAAAAAGTAAATTATGTAAACAAATGTATCTAAACATTTTTTGCTATAAAGTTACATAATACCATCAAATTTTTCAGAAAATATTAGGCTTAGATTGTTGTAAATATTGTGACCTCGATGGGGGAGTGCAAGATTTCATCCGATTGAATTATATTTTTTTAGGAATTTTCTTTTTTAAAAGGAATAAGTATTCCCACAGGCCTATTGTACCTTCAAAGTTGGCGATTTTTGGATTACCCTAGTAAGCAATGAAAACGTGATAAGTCCATTTTTTGAAGAAAAAAATGGGAATGATTTTTCCTGTGTGTTTGGAATATCATCAATTCGATTATCAAACTTAAGTTAGCGACAAAAAAAATGTCCTTCTCTGTTCTAACGTTTATCCATGAAACAAAATGTATTTAAACTTGTATAAAAAATTACCCGAATTTTCAAAATCCCAAAATTGGTAAATTCTCGATATCAGCCAATTCCCGAAAAAATAATAATATATTATTTAGACAATATTTTTCTTCTGTTAGAATGATATTTCATCTTAAGCAGGTGCATACTGGATAGTTTGAATTTAATAGAGTTCTTTTAAATTTCAAACTATGCACGTATATATAATAAAATATTATTCTAACAATAGATACAAAATTTGAAATTTCGAAAATTTAGTAATTTCGTGAATCTGCCAATTTTGAGAATTTGAAATTCCGTGATTTTGAAAATTCGGGTTTTAAAGATTCAATAATTATATCCTTTCCTGAATTTAATCATTTCTGGAATTTGAAATTTTTGAATTTTTTAGTTGCATTAACTTTTAATCTCAGAATATTCCAATTTAATAATCGAGATTTTTGTTAGTTTTTTTTATAATTTAAAATCCGAAAATTTTCATTTTTCGCTAATTTGAAATTTCGATAATTATATTTTCGGTAATTTTCAACATTTGGGATTTTTGTCAGCAAAAGTGTGTCATTTCTTCCGAACTTTTGCAAAGGATTTAATAGAATTTTATGGATGTTGTATAGAATATTAAGGGATTTTTATAATTCTGCTAGAATTTATAAAATTTTGTACGTCAGACACATTATTTTGTAGAATATCAAGGGATTTCTATAATTTAATGAGATTTTGTTGATTTCAAGGAATGTTGATGAAATTTCGTAAGATCGCGTAGATTTTTATTGGTTTTTGTAGAATTTTAAGAGATTTAGAGAATTTCAAGCTATTTTTTGTAACACTTATCACAAACCGGTCCTCTTGGTAAAATCATGACGATCCTCTTGATAAAAGAATCAATTTTGTAAAATTTTCTAGTATCGTTTAATACTTTTTAAATAATAATGAAAATCGAAATTAAGTCATATACATCACAAGAGAAAACCGGGAGAAACGTTATTTTCGATTCGGGAAATCCCAAAATTTTCCGGGAATTTGAATACGATATTTCGCTAAACACCCTGAAGTATTAAGGTAAATATTTTCCTATGGTACACGCTTTCATAAATTTGCTCAGCTACACAAAAAAAAATATTCGCCACCGCTCTTAAGCATTTTAGCGGTGATACCATCCACACCGGCATCCTTACCGTTCTTTAGCTTCCTAATTACGGATATAATGTCACGGATATCGATTCTTTTTTCGTCACCTACAACGGAATTGTTTAACGTATCCTCTAAATTCCGACTAAATCAGTACTAGTACTTCCTTTCCTAATCTTCTTCGCCCATTTCCAAATAATTTCCTATTTCCTTCAAATTCATTTTGCATTTTTGATCTTCTTCCGCTTTGATTTTATCCTTGCTTACTCTGACTAGTATCTTGACTTTTCTGTTTTTATCCTTATAATCATTTTCTAATCTAGTTGAGTACACTTGCTTTTTCTCGTTGACAATCACGCGGATTTCACCATTCCACCAAGCAACTCCAGCCTTTCTTCCTACAGCCGCAGTACCACACACTCCAGATGCACTCTTGATGATGCTATCCCGTAGTATTATTCATGCACCCTCTACATTTTTATTGCCTAATTCCATCTTCTGATCTTCTTTACAATGTCCTAAATATTTATTCAGCTTTTCACGGCATTCCACTTGTACTTCTGCTTTCTGTAAATTCCCTATTCTAACTCGTGCCTGCTTCGACTTATTATTAATTTTTGTTCTCCTCCACCCTTGACCTAGATTTATTTTTGAAACTGAGAGGTATTGATCCGTTTCGCATTCAAAACCTCTCATAACCCTTGTGTCCCTTACAAGCCTTGTCAGTCTCTCATCCGCTACAACAAAGTCAATTATACTGTGGATTTCACCTTTACACCAAGTATACGTGTGGATCCTTTTATGCCTGAACCAAGTAATTGTAATAAACAAGCCTTTCTCTAAGCACAAGCTAATCACACAAACCCAGCTCTTAATATCTCCGAGTATAATGATTCTTTCTCCAGGATCGCAAGTACATAGAATATCATTGAATGATTTCCAGAAGGTATCTTTAAAATTCCTGATGTCACCATCAACTGGAGCATAGCGCGCTATAATAAATATCCTTCTGATTCCCACTTTCATTTTAACCATATGATTTGTATTTTAAAAAAATCACTCTTACAGTCTTTCACATTATCTGCGTCCCATACCATTTCAACATCAGTATTTTTAATTCCGACTAACTAAGTACTAATACTTCCTCTTCTAATCTTCATAACGCATTTCCAAAATAACTTCTCATTTCCTTCAACATCATTTTGCTTTTTTGTTATTTTCTTCCGCTTTGATCTTATCCTTGCTTTTTTTGACTAGTATCTTTGTTTTTATATTTTTATCTCTATATTCGATTTCTAGTTTAGTCCTCTCCTCATGGCAATATTCCAAAGATCAAAATGATTTTCCTCCGATAAGCAAAATAAATAATTTTTTTAAACTGTAAATGGGTGTTTGCCAAAAAGTTGACCACTTTATGTACCAGTAATTTTCCATTTTTCCCTCAAATAATCAATTTTTTACAAAACGATCTCGGTGAAATATTTACATCAAAGCACAATTTAGTAAAGTTTTAAAACTTTAGATTATTTCTCTCAGATATTATAAGTGAAAAATTACATAAAATGTCTCGTTACACACCTGTCCCGAACTACAAATTTAAAATGTAAAGTTGCTAAACGATATTAACAACATTTCTTACATATTTTAGAATTACAGATATCACTTATATTAAGTTGAAAATGAAGAAAAATCAAGAGTAGAGTTAAAGCTTTTGAAGTTAAGGATTTCAAAAATCACTTCAAAGTCTGTCCCACAAGTTTTTTGTCTAGTCACGCTGCATTGAAATTTTAGGATCAAACTCGAAAATAATTATTCAAACTATCCATAATGCAGGCTAAAATTGTCAATTTTATGTTTGCGAAGATTATTATTATTATGTTTATACATTTATATTTATTGAAAAAAATGTTATATTGTGAGTTAGAAGAATTATTTGGTAAAGGTCTTTAAGCTTGAATAGTTTCAAATTGAATCTCCCCTAAATCTACCTTTTTGAGATATGGATCCTTTGAAATTGATAATTTTTAATTTCAAAGTTTCTACATTTTTTTATTAGTGAAATTCGCATTTTTCTTCAAGTTGAGTTGAGTTCTAAATGTTTTTTTTTCAATTTTTAATATTATTAGTTAGAAATATTTCAAATTTTAACGTACATTGTTAAATCGCAAAGACTTTCAAATTTGGTGGTTTATCAATTGTCAAATATTTTAATTTCATGAAAATTCATTTCAAATTAGAAGCTTCAATAAACTTCCTCAAATTGGGAGTTTGAAGAATTATTTGGTAAGGGTCTTCAAATATTAATAGCTTCAAATTTAATTCCCTCTAATTTTTCTATTTTTTTTAAAGATACGGATCCATTCAAATTTAAAATTCAAAATTTAATAGCTTCTCCATTTTTTTATCAAGTAAAGAGCTTCAAATCTGTAAGCTTTTTTATCTAGAGCCCTTGGAATCTAAAAGCTCGAGAAACTTACCTCAAATAAAATCAATAACAATATCATCATGTTTATACATTCATATTTATTGCAAAAATTTCATATTGTGAGTGAAAAGAATAATGTGATGAAGGTCTTCAAGTTTGAAGAGTTTCAGATCAAATTTCCTCTAAATTTTCTACTTTTTTAAGGTGCGGATCCTTTGAAATTAAAAATTTTTTATTTTAAAGTTTCTACATTTTTGTATTATTGAAATTTGCATTTTTCTTCAAGTTGAGTTCGGTTCTAAATTTTGTTTTTCAATTTTTAATATTATTAATTAGAAATCTTTCAAATTTCAACGTACATAGTTTGTAGTTTTAAGGAAACGTATAAAACATTCATGCGGGAGAAAATTTCTTTCTATGTATTGGGATTTGAACCCGCGACAGCGTGTCTGCTCGACTACGATAAATAATGCAATATAATCCAAGCACGTTACCATCCGAGCCAAACGGTGTCCCACATTTTTATATTGTAGAGATGATGACTATGTCTGTAAGAGGAATCAGATATTAAGCATTTCGAAAGTGCCAAGAATGAAACATACGGATTTCCTTTAAACTACATTAAAAAATGTTTGGACCAAAAAATATGGAAAGTGTCTTATAATTTTTATTTTGACAGTCTAATTTTGCCCTTTTACAAAATCGAACGTGATTGAAATTGGAATCATTCAAATTACTATTTGGAATTATTTATCAAATTGTATTTACAAATCACGTACGTTTAAATCATAAAACACTACCGACGGATAGTATTGCACCACTAACCGGGTGACCTATTAAAAATTAGCGTTGACTTTGAAAGGTGATAGCGCTGTCTAGAATGTAGATAAAAATATTTTTCAAACTCCATTAGAAAGCTTATTAAATTCTGCGTTAAATGAACCTTAGCTGAAGTAATTTGGTCATGCGTGTATTAAATTATCACGTGAGGAAGATAAAAATAAAATTCCGGTTTTGGAGGAATTTTGCACTTCAACTTCAACTCTTGGCAGGAGCTGGGAAAATGAATTTATCAATTTGGTGTTTCACAAAAGTTACCTTTAGGATTTTACTTTTCATTTGTGTCATTAAATATTAAAAAATCTCTGCGGGTTTTTGAAATATTCATTTTTTTTGTTCGAGCATGCCAAATTCACAGGGCTGCCACACAGTCACTTAAGTCACTTAGAGTCACTTTTTTTCTTTCAAATCACTTTTTAGTCACTTTTTTATGATAAAGTCACTGAGGTCATTTTTTTCGATGAAGAGATCATTTTTGTTATTATTTATTGAATGAACTAAATTTAAAAAAATAATTATTGAATTTTTTTGAATTCCTTCGAATTCTTTTGAAATTTTCTGAATTCACTCTAGTGTTAAATTTTTTTCAATTAATTTTATTCAATTTAGGATTCACCCTGAACTATTATTAATTCATCCTGAATTCTTTTCAATTCTCCTAAATTCACTCAATTCTACTTAATTCAATGGATTTTTTAGTTCTATTGAATTCACAATAATAAACTAAATTTAAAAAATAATAATTATTGATTTTTTTTTTAATTCCTTCGAATTCTTTTGAACGCTTCTTAATTCACTCAATTCTACTCAATGTAATAGATTTTTTTTAGTTCTATTGAATTCACACTGCAGTCTTCCAAACTCATCTTGAATTTTCATGAATTTCACCAGAGTCTCGTGATTCCCTTGAATTCTTGTCAATTCATTCCAGTTTTACTGAAATCAGTGTCATGTTTTTGATTTTTTTAATTCATTTGAATTTCATGAGAGTTTCTTGAATTCCCTTGAATTTTTCTAAATTCATTCCAATTTGACTGAAATCAATGGAATATTTTTGATTATTTTTTAAAACCATTTGAATTCTTTGGAATGTATCCTGCATTTTTGAAAAGTTTAAGTTGAATTTTTTGAATTCACTCTGAATTCTTATACATTTAACATGAATCCTTTTGAATTCTCTTGAATTCCTTTGAATTATCTTGAATTCTTTTTAATTCATCTTGAATTCGTATGAATTTCATCGAATTCTTTTGAATTCCCATGGATTCTTCTATACACACTCTATTATAACTCAAGTCAATGGAATATTTTGGATTTTTTTCAAATCATTTGAATTCTTTGGAATTTATGCTGCATTCTTTAAAAATTCAAGTTGAATTATTTTGAATTCACTCGGAATTCTTATAAATTTAACCTGAATCCCTTTGAATTCTCTTGAATTATTTTAAATTGATCTTGAATTCGTATGAATTTCATCGAATTCTCTTGAATTCCCGTGAATTTTTTGGGATTATCTTGAATTTTTCAAATTATCCGGAATTCTTCGGAATCCCCTTAAATTTTCTCGAATTCACCATGAATACTTTTGAATTCGTTTAAGTTCAATCGATTCTATTTAATTCAAAGAAATTTTTAATTGATTTTTTAGTTTTATTGAATTCACTCTTATGCATTTCATCAAAATCACTTGATTTCCCTTGTATTCTTCTAAATTCACTTCAGTTTTACTGAAATTAAAGTCATATTTAATATTTTTGGATTCTTTCATTTAATTTGAATTCTTTTCAATTGGCCCTGATTTTTCTTTAATTTAACTTGAATTGTATCGAATTCACTCTGAATTCTTATAAATTTATCCTGAATTCCTTTCGATCCTTTTGAATTCCTCTGAATATCTTGAATTTCTTTGAATTCTCTAAAATTCCTTCGAATTATCTTGACTTCGTATGAATTTCGTCGAATCCTTTTGAACTCCCTTGAATTCTTCGAAATTCACTCCAATGTTACTTAAATCTGTGGAGTATTTGAGATTCTTCAATTAATTTGAACTCATTTGGGATTCAGTCTTATTAATTTTTTTTAATTCTTTTGATTCTTTGGAACTATTTTGAACTTTTTCGAACTACCCTCAATTCTTTAAAATCCTCTTGATTTTTTTCGAATTCACCCGGAATGCTTTTAAATTCTTCTGAATTTAATCGATTCTACTGAATTCAGTGGATTTTTTTCAATTAATTTAAGTTATGTTTAACCCTGAATTTTTTTTGAATTTATCTTCAATTGTTTCGAATTCACTCTGTATTCTTATACGTCTATTTTGAATTCTTTTGAATCCTCTTGGTTTCTTTTAAATTCATTTTGAATTCATATAAGTTTCATCGAATTCTCTTGAATTACCTTGAATTCTTCTAAATACACTCCAATTTTACTAAAATCAATGGAATATTTTGGATTTTTTAAAATTAATTTTAATTTATTGAATTGAACTTTTTACTTGAACTGCTTTCAATTCTTATGCATTTATTTTGAATTCATTCAAATTCACCTGAACTTCTTATAAATTTCATCTCATTGCATTAGTCACAATAATAATGCAAATTATTCACTTCTTGCGTTAAAAATAAGTCACCTTTGGTCACTTTTTCGGTATAAGTAGGTAACTTTTTTCGCTTTTTCAAGTAAATTAGGCTGTGGCAGCCCTGTGAATTCAAAATTGCTAAATTCTGTCTGCATGCTGTGGTTCGACGGTGCGAAAAGGTATTTTTAATTCAGCATGCGCGCACAAAATAATTATTATCTCATGAACCCCTGAAGATTTTTGAATCTTAAATGGGTCAAATTAAAGACGAAATCCTGAAGATCACTTTTGTTAGATATGGAATTTATAAAATCATTTACCTAGCTCCTGCCAAGAGTTGAAGTTGAAGTACAAAATTCCTTGAAGATCGGAATTTAATTTTTGTCTTTCTCATGTGATAATTCAATACTCACAAGGCTAAATCACTTCACCTGAGACTCACTCAACGCAGAATCAAATTAGCTGTCCAACGGTTTTTGAAAAATATTTTTATCCATAATCTGGAGCGCGCTATCACCGTTCAAAGTCAAAGCTAATTTTAAATAGGTCAGCCGATTAGTAATCCGATACCATCCGTCGGTAGTGAGATTATCAAAAATTGTCCAAAAATGTATTGGGAAATGATGTAAGCCTCATAAATTGAAAAAATCTCACAATTCAATTACTGGTTATCTTCGGCCGGCCTCTGATTGATCAAATTCATTGAGAAAGGGTGCCGAAAAGAGGAACAGCAAGTATTGGCGCACGCCCGGTAGCAATTTATTCATTGCGCGGGCTAACTGGCCATGTATTGAAACCCCGCCACCGTAATTTGCATTAATTTGAATAAATAACCGATCAATAACCAATAAGTTGGGCAATCGCTGGTTTGTCATCTTAGCCATCTACTCATTTGATAAACTACGTACGAATTTATCGATGACCAGGTGGTGAATAAATAGCTCTAAAGAGTCAAACCACATGACATTTACTATTTATTTATAGAAACTCAAAGGAACTTGTGATTTTATTAATTTAAAAAGTGTGACAAGGTAAAGGCGCCGGTTCGTAATCTAGTAAGAAGCTGAAAAGAATAAAATCCTATTCGAATGCCTCAAGCAATATTTGAATGCAATAAATTTTCTTCTTACGTAAAGAATAATCCTTTTCAATCGAAAATTTCATTGAAAGCAAGTTTGAGGATGTATTAACCAAACAATTAAGAATTTGAACGAACATACCCGATGTGTCGGTTCGTAACCCCCGAAAGTCCTCTTTGAGCCAGTTCGTAACGCAATTATGAGCCAGTTCGTAACCGGAACATCAGTGCAAGTTCATTCGGAATCATAGGCTATATTTAATTGATTTCACAATTTTGAAGCTTTTGTTTGAAGGGGTAACCGACTCAGAAATGATTGGATTTTAGCATGGAAAGCTACTTATTCAAATGATTGCATTCGAAACAAGACGAACGTTTTCACTGTCCACTGGATTGCCACTTTTTTTACTCAAAACACGCCGACCTATTCAGTTTCGTGGAGTCATTTCAGTGCTGGTCTTATAGTCATCTGGTCTAAAAGTACATTGTGCCACAGTGGAGGGGAGAGCGCGACGTTTTTATTTCTTTTGGAATTGATAAACGCGAAATAATGCCTACCATCTCATATCAGTTTTGTACATTTTCATTTTTACTTTGATAAGAAATTCACAACAGCCAACAGTTTCTTTTGTATTATATAAAAAATCAATTTATACACTTGCTGAGTTACGAACTGGTCGGGGATTACGAAACAGGGCCCTTACCTTACACGCGTAGGAGGAGAAAGAGAAACGGTAATTGACTATGTGATAGTGGACGACGAGGTAAGAGAGAAGGTGATGAAACTAGAGGTAGGAGATCATATAGATTTGGATTACTTCTCCATAATACTGTCAATAGAAGGTGAGAATAGTAATCAAAATAAGGATAAAAAAACAGTAAAGACCAAAAAAATAGAAAGAGGGATTTGTGAATTGAAGGAAAAAAAATTTAAGGAAAAGGTAAGGAATATAAAAATGGGAAAGGGAAGTGTAAAGGAAGAGATGGAATTAATGATAGCAGAAATAAAGAGTATTAAAGGGCACATGCAAAAAAGAAGGTAGTAAAACAGGAGTTAGAAATGGATAGGATGAGGAGTGTAAGGAGAAGAAGAAGGAAGTGAGAAAGGATATTCAAAAAATGGAGAAAAGGTAAATGTAGTGAAGAAAAATGTAGCAGAAAAAAGAAGAAGTATACTCAGGGATGCCACACAGTCATTTAAGTTACTTTTAGTCACTTTTTTTCTCAGATCACTTTTTAGTCACTTTTTTACGATAAAGTCACTGTAGTCACTTTTTCAAATCGAAAGATTACTTCATTCCCTTTCTGTTTAAGAAATTAAGACAGAGAAATTACATCCATACCTATTTCTGTATTTTTATAAATTCTTTCGAATTCCTATGAATTTCATTGGACTCTCTCGAATTTCCTTGAATTCTTCTAAATTCACTCCAATGTAACTGAAATCTAAGGCATATTTTGAATTTTTTTTAATTCATTTGGAATTTACCCTGAATTTTTATTAATTTATCCTGCATTATTCTCAATTCTTTTGAATTCTTTAAATTCACCCAATTCTACTCAATTCAATGGTTTTTTTTTGGTTTCATTGAATTCACCCTGAAGTCTTTCAAGCTCACCTTTGATCACCTTGAATTCATAGGAATTTCATGAAAGTCTCTTGAATCCCCTTAAATTCTTGTAAATTCACTCAAAGTTTACTGAAATCAATGAAATATTTTTGATTTTTTGCAATTCATTTAAATCCAATTGGAATCCACTCTAACTTCTCATTAATGAATCCTGAATTCTTAAAAGAAAAATCAATTCTTTCGAAATCTCTTGGATATTTTCGAATTTACCCTGAATGCTTTAGAATGCTTATAAATTTTTTGGAATTCGCCCTCAATTCTTTCGAATTCTTGTAAATTCACTCAATTCTACTCGATTCAATGGATATTTTTGATTTTTTTGTTAGTTTTATTGGATTCATCTTGAAGTCTTTTAAACTCAACTTGAATTCTTATGAATTTCATTGAAGTATCTTGAATTCCCTTGAATTCATTTAAATTCACTTCGGTTTTATTGAAATCAATGGAATATTATGGATTTTTGGATTCATTTCAATTAATTTGAATTCTTTTGAATTTACCCTGAATTGACTCAATTCTGTGCAATTCAACTGATTTTTTTTAGTTTGATTAAATTCACCCTGAATTTTTAGAACTCACCTTAAATTCTTATGAATTTCATCAAAGTCTGTTAAATTCCCTTGACTCTTCGAAATTCACTTTAATTTTTCTGAAATCTATGCAATATTTCTGGTTTTTTGATTTTTTCAAATCATTTGAATTCATTTGAATAGACCCTGACCTCTTATTAACTTATCTTGAATTCTTTACAATTCTTTTGAATTCTTATAAATTTATCCTGAGTTCCTTTGAAGTCTCTTGCAGTCCTTTGAATCATCTCAAATTCTTTTAAATTCACCCCGAATTCTTTTTAATTCATCTTGAATTCTTGTGAACTTCATCGAATTCTCTCGAATTTTCTTGAATTTTTCTAAATTCACTCCAATGTAACAGAGTCAATGAAATATTTTAGATTTTTTTCAATTCATTTGGAATTCTCCCTGACCCCTTATTAATTCACCCTGAATTCTTCTTAATTCTTCGGAATTCTTTAAATTTTTTCGAACTGACCCTGAATTCTGTAGACTTTTCTGCAATTTTTTCAAATTCACCCTGAATTCTTTTTACTCTTATAAATTCACTCAATTCTATCCTATTCAATGAATTTTTTTATTATTTTTATTAAATTTATCCTGATGCATTTCAAACTCACCTTTGATCACCTTGAATTTTTATTGATTTGATCATATTTTCTTGAATTTCCTTGAATTCTTCTAAATTCACTCCATTTTCGCAAACTTCAATGGAATATTTTGAATTTTTGGATTTTTTTAGTTCATTCGAATTCTTTTGAATTTATCCTGAATTTTTCTCAATTTAACTTGAATTATTTTGGATTCACTTTCCTGATTTTCTTCGATTTTTCTTGAATTTCCTTGAATTATCTTGAATACTTTCAAATTCACCCTGACTGCTTTTAAATCCATCTTAAATTCGTATGAATTTCATGGAATTCTTTTGATTCCCCTTTCTTCTTCTAAATTCTTTTCAATTTTACTGAAACCAATCAATTATTTTGAACTTTTGGATTTTTTTCAATTAATTTGAATTCTTTTGAATTAACTCTGAATTTTTTCTATTTAACTTGAATTGTCTTAAACTCACTCTGAGTTATTCTAAATTTATCCTGCATACCTTTGAATTTTCTTGAATTCCTTTAAAATCATCCTGAATTCGTATGAATTTCATCAAATTCCCTTAAATTCTTTTAAATCCACTCCAATGTTACTGAAATAAATGGAATACATTAAGTTTTTTTCATTTTATTTGAATTCTTTTCAACTTACCCTGATTTTTTTTATTCAGCTTATAAATTGTTTTGAATTCTTATAAATTTATTCCAAATTTGTTACAATTCAACTGGACTTCTTATAAATTTTGTCAAATACTTTTAACTTCAGAGGAACATTAGGCACATTATTAATGCATGCTAGTCACTTTTTGGGTTAGAAGTTAGTCACTTTTGGTCACTTTTTTGTTTAAATAGGTTACTTTTTTCAAGTAAATTAGAAGAGGCGGAGAAGGCCAGGACGGAAGAAAAGGTTTAAAAAGTAGTCAATAGAGCGGGATAAAGAAGAAAAAGAGTAGACCACGATATTGAGATGGCAGAATGGAAAAAATATATTATCGTTCTGCTAGGAGGGGTAGAGAGAAGAAAGGGGAAAGGGGGGACGGAAAAGAGACGAGGAAGAGGATATAAGAAGGGAAGGAACAGTCAAGGTGTTAGGAATAACGAAAGATGAGAAAGCTCCTGGGAAAAGGTTTGGAAAGTAGTCAATAGAGCGAGATAAAGAAGGAAAAGTGTAGACCACGATACTGAGATGGCAGTATGGAAAAAATATTCTATGGATTTGCTAGGAGAGGTTGAGAAGAAAGTTAGGAAGGGAGGAAAAGGTGGAAGAGAAAGAGGCGAGGAAGAGGATATAAGAAGGGAAGAAACTGTCAAGGTGTTAGGAATAATGAAAGATGAGAAAGCTCCTGGGAAAAGGTTTGGAAAGTAGTCAATAGAGCGAGATAAAGAAGGAACAGAGTAGACCACGATACTGAGATGGCAGAATGGAAAAAATATTCTATAGATTTGCTAGGAGGGATAGAGAAGAAAGTTAGGAAGGGAGGAAAAGGTGGAAGGGAAAGAGATGAGGAAGAGGATATAAGAAGGGAAGAAACTGTCAAGGTGTTAGGAATAATGAAAGATGGGAAAGCTCCTGGCTTAGATGAAGTCCCAAATTAAGTCTGGGAATATTGAGAAAAAGAGTTCAAGGAATGGACATGGATAATATGCAGTAGGATATGGAGAGGAAAGAGGTGGCCGGAGTTATGGAAAAGGGGTAGTGGTACCGATAATGAAAAAGGCAAAGGGGAGGAGGCTAGAGATTATAGAGGAGTGACGCTAATGCCAACATTGCATAAGTTATTATATGTAACTTCTTATCGGAAAGGTTCAAGAAAGAAATTGAGGAAAAACAGATAGTGCCACCGAATGAGACTGGGTTTAGGAAAGGAATAGGGTGATGGACAACATATGGGGTAAAATTGTCCAAGTTTCCCTGCCTATAATTTTGTTGCCTCCTATCTTATTCAAAACCTGCCAGATTGTAGTGCTAGTGGGCCTTTTTGAATTTTGCAAAGGGGACGCACCTAGTACAATGGGTTGGCAAGTTACAGGGGCCTGAATTTTCGATGATTCACCCCGACCGCTAACTTTCAATTATACATAACTCCTGATACAGTTATCCAATTTAACTTTTTTATCAAGGTTTTCGAAAGGTCATTTAACAAGGTTCACAATCAAAATAATCACTGTAGAATAAAAGAATTATTTCGCCTGGGTTTTCAATTTTTAAAAGCGTTTTTGAGTTTTTCTCCAAATGTGGCACTTTTGATTTTTTTTAATTAGGCTAGAAAGGAAGCTTGATTTTTTCTTGCGAAAAACACCCAAAACGAATATGGGATGAAAAGTATTGGTGGAGTTATATGAGGTCGTACGAGCGCGGGGCACATAGTGTCTCATTGGTTCTAGTACTTGATAAAAATGATTTTTCTGTTTTGTGTAATAAATATTTTATTTCATTCTTACTTTTATGTAGCTGAGAAATGGTTTAGATATTCTCTAAATTGTATTTTCAATACGGTTCCAATGTACGAAAATGGTAGTTAATAATAAAATAAGAAACGATTTTAGTGGACGGTTCTTCTCGCCTGTTACATTTCGAGATGGTTTCTGAAAAGTCCCCTTGTCTTTCACGTTTTCGGGAGCTTTTTTATGGGAGTCGCCTTGCCTCTCACGTTTTGGGGAGTTTTTTTGGTGTTAATCTCTTCGCCTCTAACAATTTGGGGTGCTTTTTGATGTGAGTCTCCTTCCCTTTCACATTTCGTGATGGTTTTTCTATGTGAGTCCCCTTGCCTCTCACGTTTTGGGGTGCTTTTTGATGTGAGTCTCCTTGCCTCTCACGTTTTAGGGAGTTTTTTCAGTATTAATCACTTCGCCTCTAACAATTTGGGGTGCTTTTTGATGTGAGTCTCCTTCCCTTTCACATTTCGTGATGCTTTTTCTATGTGAGTCCCCTTGCCTCTCACGTTCACTTTGCTGTTCTCTTTGCGATCTCTTTACGATCTCTCTCTTCGGAAAAATGTCATACTGTGGACATTACGAATACTTCTTCAAAATCAGGGTCGATTCTGAAGAGGATACAAAATAATGATATTCCTGTGTGCCCGGCACAGTTTTTTCGGAATCGAATCGAGTTTTAAGGTTTTCAGCAGTGGCGGCATGATTTCCTTTGGAGATAAAAAAATATTACCGTTTCAGGCAAGTTTTTCTTCCGCCTAAATACCGAAGTCTGCTTCATGATGCAGCAGATTTGCAAAATTCTACTTGTTTTTAAAATTTTGTGCCGCACCATCGGTAAAATAGATCATTTTTTTGTGTGAAATTTTCTTTCAGGTATTTGGTTATAACTTTCTGAAATTCGTCAACAAACATTGTGTCGTGATTTAGGTTATCCGATAAAAGAGCTAGACTGCGATGTTTTAATTTATTGCCGCCTTTGTAATAGATGACAGTTGTAAAGATCGTAACCTGATTATTGTTCCAATGAAATGACTGTGTGGTATTTTGCGCTACGAATGCATAGTTTTTAGCAAAATCGCATAGAATCAGAAATTCTCCTTCTTTTAAGCTATTCTTCAGATGTTTAAAGAAATAAGGCTGCTGCTTAGCTACAAAAGAATGAGACTTACATTTAAATAGACGCTCGACAAGTTCTTTTGCAAAATCTGCATCAGTAATCACAGTACGTAATGCGCTGTAATGTGCTGTAATGCTAGTAATACTAAGATGGGAAAAATTTGAATTTTGAGAATGGCAAGGTTGAGGTAGAAGAGGAATGAAATAAAAAGGAAACGAGAGTTGCTTAGAAACGTAAAGATGCGTGAGTAATGGAGTGAACGATGAGTATTGTTGATATTTTTTTTTAGTAACAGTATGTGCCATTTTTCCCCTAATAAAATTGCAGAACAGTTTAATCCAGTGTCGCCTCTGCTCAATTGAGTCAGCAACTTATCTCCCATATCTTGATTCGATTACACCAAAGTGCTCATTCAACTTCGATCCTGATCGAAGGTCCCCAATATCGATCTCTGCACCACTTTTTCTTACAAGTATTAACAGGTGCGGTACGTGCGGATCTGTAATAATGCGCAGGGTTAAATAAAAAGGGCTCGGAGATTACCATGGACTGGGGCATATTACAGCGTCGGGCGATGTCGCGGCCATTATTGGCCCCTGGTCTTTTTGCGAGGTGGAGAAAGTGGTGGATCCATCGGATCGGTGGGCCATTGTCTCGAGAAGATTACAACACGTTCAGGACTGCTTGTAATATAGGGACCCAGGGCCGCCTATCAGGCTCTCTCTGATCCTCTCTGGGCCTCGCACAGAGACACACATGGGAGGGCGGGACCGGGCCCCAAAGGAGAACAGGGCCTCGGTTAATGGGATCGCTGCGCGCGGATCGGTCCTTTCATGCAATGAGAGACAGAAAACGGAGAGAAACTGAAGAGGGAGGGAGAGAGAAGCGAGAAGAGAGAGATACAGCTCCCAGGGACCGACGACAACACCCAATGAACGACCGCAGAAAAACTCAAGCAATTTGAGTCCCTGTTGCTTATTACCAATCGCCTCGTCAGTCACAAATTGGTTTGGGCCTCGCTCAACAGCCGTGGTATCCAAGGCATAAACGCGTCCTATAAGAGTATAAGCGCGCTGCGGGACCTGAGAAACGCATTTGCAAGTGAGATTAAGTCCGACCAGGTTGACGAGACGTTCACACGTTCCCCGCCTCATCGCCACAACCGCCTCCAAAGACATGGAGCATAGGAGATGTTGAATTAAATAAAAATGAAGGGGATTCGATTGATTTTATAATAAAACAAGGAGGGTTAGATAACTGGAGAAGTGGTATTAGTGTCTTCTAAAGCAGGGTGGCCACTGACCGGGAAACCCGGGAATCAGACTGAATTTAGAACACCCGGGAAAGGCCGGGAAATAGTCGGGAATTTTTTTGAAAACTGAAAGATTTCAGATTTGTTTTTAGTTTTGCAATAAATATCGTCTCGTTCTTCGAAAAAAATGTGTTTGGAATTATGCTCAGTGTTATCAATCATCTCCGTAAAAATATCGAAGATCAGTTTATGTTTAAGATTTTAAAGTTAATGTTTCATTTAAAATTGAATGTTTTTAGATAATTTAACACAGTAGTTACATAGGTAATCTAAATTTATATGATTAATTAATAATAATTGGCATAATAAAGTTATAATGTCGAGCGGCAGGTTTGACGCCGAGGATGTCTCCGTACACTTGATGATATCGCATGTCTACACCCAGACTCAGCAGTCGGGAAAACCGGCTATACTCGGGAGTAGGTTTTCTGCAGTTTTCCTTTCCCCTGGCCAAATGTCCAGGCAAATGCAAGTACTTTTAACAAAGTTGGATTCAGCCGCGGGCTATCACTGGGCGTGCTAATGGCCCATACAGTGATTCTATGCCCTCCTTAGTACAGAAAAAATTTGCACAGGCTCTTAACCGTCGAAATCTTGCGGCGAGGACTTACGTCAAACGCCCTCGATTTCGCGGGAGTTTGTTGAAAAAAGGTACAGTAAAATAGGTTTTCGAAACTTCAGTGCTATAGGACTTAAGTGTCCTTGCCTTTCCGGATTGATAATAATAGTTACAATAGTAATAAGAAGAAGAAGCTCACATGATATATATTTTGTCTTCAAATATAAAATTTACCCACTTCTGGCCGTCTCGGGGACATAAGAGTATAATTTTACCAAATAGAGTACAGATTGAAGTATGATTTCCTGTCGAGAATCCAAAATCTATATTTTAGATCCTGGATCTCAAAAACGAGAATATCTCCTAAACTGCGGTCGACAAAATGTGCCCTTTCTACGGAACGTCACAATTTATATTCCGAAAAAACATCAGTTGATTCCTTGAGCATAATTTTCACTATGATTTATCAAATCACAGACTTCCCACTCTTTCCCCTATTTCACACTTTTCCCTTAATTTAATGAATTTTTCCTTTTTCTCATATTTTCAAGAAAATTCCCCTTTTTTCCTTTTTCCCCTTTTTCACTTGAATGAGAATTGAATTAATAGAACCCTATGAGAAAATCCAACAATTTTTGGCTGAAAGATAATTCTTTTCGATTGAAGAGTCCAGTATTATATTTTTGGTTCAGACTTCATCTCTCCTGTCGAAAATTGAACTGTTTTGTTGAACGTTCGTCTTCTTGGATATAAAATTGGTCCTTTTAGAATAAAAATTCATCTTTTGGTAGAAAAGTCGTCTTTTTTGGTTGAAAGTGAATTATTTTTTATTGAAGAGTCTACTAGTATATTTTACGTTCAGAACTAATCTCTTTTGGTGAGAAGTTCTAAGGTAAAAGCCCCGGTTCGTAACCCCCGACCAGTTCGTAACCCAGCAAGCGTATAAATTGATTTTTTATATAATA
>JAUMHM010000085.1:8017966-8044288 GCA_032362435.1 Melikaiella ostensackeni | reverse complement strand
TGTGCCGGCCTCGGGTCTGGTCAGCACAGTAACGGGCGCTATTAAAATCTAGTTTCAACTGGATTTAAAGCGACGAGAGCGTAAACACTCATGACTGCATATATAGTATCTGAAATTGGCGCAAGTGTAAAAGTATATGCCCAGAAAGTCGCGATGTAAACAACTTCTGATACGCCACTGACTGTCTGAGTGAAGACCTTGAGCAGAGGACGTCAAGGGACGCTCAGGGGGATAGAAGCGGTCAAGCGTGATCAACCGTGAAGCAGGTATAAGAACGGGCGGCACAGTTACGCGAGATGAGTCTATTTATAAGTTTTATTGTTTGTTTACAGATACACCAGTATGCAAGGAGGGCAAAGCAGAGGTGGTGGTAGGTGCCTTGAAGCAGGAAACTGTGTCATTACTTTGTACAGTTGATAGTCATCCTCCACCCTTGACATTCCACTGGACCTTCAACAACTCTGGGGAGTTAATTGAACGGCCTGAGCACAATTCCATCTTAAACTACACGCCTGCCACAGATATGGATTATGGAACGATTGCCTGCTGGGCGAGTAACCAGGTGGGCAGGCAACGGACGCCCTGTCTGTTCCAAGTGAGTCTCAGTCCGAATCTTCTTTTTTTTTTATTCCTCGAACAATATATCAGGGCCCCAATTCTCGTCTCTCCCTGACAAACGGAACGTCGATCTTCTTCCAGAATGAGTTATTCATTTCTCCTTCGCAGATTAATTAAGATGCTGAACAAGGCATTCGAGAAATAAACGAATCCAAAGTTTAATTCGACGATTTATCATTTTATAGTTGATGGTGATGCCAGAAATATTAATACTATTTCCCCTTTTGGAGAGAAGATAGAACATGACTATTTATTAGGATGGTTCAAAAATTTTTGTTGTTGAATTTTTATGTTCTCACCTCCCACATGGGGAGTGAAAGAGTACAACTGTTTTGTTGAAAATATATCATCAATCATAAAAAATAATTTCCTTCAAAGCGTCTTTTTTTCTAATGTCATGAATTTCTGTTTATGATTCTTGAAAAGTCAATCGACACCTTGTAAAAAACAGGAAATTCAGGTCAAAATTCTCAATTCTTAGTGCTCTAGGGAATTTTTAAAATTTGAATAGAGAAATGGGGGGAAAAGGTAAAAAAGGATTGGATAAAAAAGGGGGAGGACTGTGATCCCTGGATAAGTAGTAGGATGGTCCGAAAATGCATTGAATTTTTTTTTAATTTTCATGATCTCACCCCCTCAATTTGTTCGAATCAACAAAAAAGTAACTGCTTATCTTTTTGTTGAAATAAAACGATATTTAGAGGTTCCGCAAGCCCCATGAAGTTTAAGACACATTTCCCATAAGAAAAAAAGACGTTTTTGTAAATTTTATTCAGAATCGTCAGTGTTGAGTTTAGTGTATCGAATTTACCCTCAATATTTATTTTCATGATCAGCCATAAAATACGAATGAAAAATTACTTTTTGAATTTCACCACCATTAGTCTTTAGAATTGTTCCTCATGCACAAAGTATTACTTTCTACTCATAATTAGATGCTTGAATTAATTTTTTAAACAATTAATTATTATTTATAGCAATTTTCTCTTAAAATAGAGTTAGAAAGTCGCGGGTTTTCCGAATTTTTCAAGTTTTCAGCTAGAGTGAGACACTAGTTAATTAAAGTCAACATAAATAATTGTTTAAACCATGTCTTATTATTTATAATAATATTTTATAAGAATAATACTAAAAAGTTGCAATTGTTTGAAGAATTCACTATTGTCTTTAACTATCTTCTCATATTGTCATGCGAGATAGTTGCGGTACCTTTAAAATTTTTTACTTTTTGTCCATTTCTCACTTAGATTGAGGTAATGATTAATAAATTTCAACAAACACAAATGTTTTAATGATTCATAATTGTTTATAACTGTCTCCTGCCATATTTATGCCACACATTAGCGGGTTTTTGGGAAATTCTTCAAATTTCGCCCACTTTTCTCTTAGTGAGGTAATAATTGATGCAAGATAACAAAAATAATTGTTTCATCAATTTACGATTGTTTATATCAATCTTCTCCTAGAATCATGTTAGAAGGTTGCGGTTTTTTTATAAAATTTTCAGCTTTTCTTTGACTTTGTAGTTATGAACAAGTAATAAAGTAATATCAACCAAAATCATTTTTCAATAACAATCCCTTTCTTTTTTGAGGATATATTTTTACAATTATTCTCCTAATCATTCCATCCTCTCTTTGTATTTCTGCTGTAAGATAGTCTTTTTGTTTAAATTAATAATTTCAAAACATTAGCGAAAGTGAAAAGTACTTCCTTCGGCAGAAATAAAATACTTTTTGAAAAATTATTCTTGTTAATGTTCATTCATTAGTCATTCCTAACTTAATAATTAAGGAAAAGTTGGAAATTTTAGAAAAAAACCGCCACTTTCTGGCCTTACTCTAAGTGAAGATGGTTGTAAGAAATAATCAGTTGTTTGAAAAATCATGTTTGTAAACTTGCATTAATTATTTCTGTACTAAGTGAAAAGTGGACAATAAGTTAAAAATGTCAGAAGAAATTGCAACTATCGAGCATTACTATAGAAGAATATAGTTCTAAACAATAATTGATTGCAATAACAACAAAGAAAAAATCACAACTTTCTAGCATCATTTAAAAAGAATATTATCAAAAATAATAATGAATTGTCTAAGCAATTAGGTTCGTCAAGTTGATTTAATTATTTTCTTGTTGGGCGTGAAAATTGGAGAAAAAGTTGAAAATTTCAGAAAAAACTGAAACTTTCTAGCATCATTAAGAAGAAATATTATTGAAAATGCAACTAGATTATTCAGTCAATTATTTTTGATAACCATAACTGATAAATGCCTCGCTCTAACTGAAATATTGGAAAATTCGGAAAAAACCGCGAAATTTTTACACATTTAGTTCTGTTGGGATTACATAAAGCAGGCTTATGGGGGTGAGAGCATGAAAATTGAAAAAAAAATTCCATTGCATTTTTGGATCACCCAATTTTCGCCTTTTTACAAAGTTCCGATTCATTTTTCAAGAATTGTGAACAGAAATTCGAGACATTATACAACAAAACGCGTTGAAAGAGATTCTTTTTGGTGATACTAATTTCAAAAAGACGAATTCTTAATGAAAAATATAATAGTTGATACTTCAACAAAGAAAGATTTTAATTTTGAATAAAAAATAATTTAATTCAACCAATTAAGTGAATTTCCAACAAAACAGTTGAATTCTAAATCGAAACAGATTAATTTTCAACTAAACAGTTACATTTCTAACCAAAAAGACGAATTTTCAACCAAAAAAGATTTTTTAATGAAGAGAGGAGAGAAATGTGGAACAAATTGTTGAATTTTCAAGCCAAAAGGACGAATTTCATACAAAACAGTTGGACTTTCAACCTAAAAATATTAATTTTCAACAATAAAGTTAGGTTTGAACCAAATAATGAAGTTTTCAATAAAAAAAGATGAATTCACAACCAAAAATATTACAGTAGATTTTTCAACCAAAAATAATTGAATATTTTCATTGGGTTCTATCGATTTAGTTCGCATTTAAATGGGAAAATGAGAAAAAGGGGAAAAAAGAAGAAGAAAATATAAAATGATATGCAAAAAAAAAGTAGCGTATTAAAACTCTCTAATAAGGCACTTGAAAATATTGTTATCTTTATAGTATTGTCACTTCCGTAAATAATGATTTTCGAAAAAATCATCTATTTTAGCTAAGATTAAAAATTTTTTTGCGAATTTTTCCGTCTTCCAAATTACTACTTTCTAGCTTACATATTTAGAAAAATACAGTCAAACGAATTTAAACATGAGCATTTTTTAACTCTGTTGTCTATCTATTTTTCAATCATTGATCTTTTCGAATTTTTTCCTTATGTATTTTCATAAGTAGAAAGTGCTGAAGTGTTCATCAGATTTTTCAAAGCGAGCTGAAAAAAATTCTTGAAGCACGAAAATGACTGGAAATCCATAGGATACAAGAAGTTTTTCATAATAAATAAAATCTTTTTTTAATCCCCTTTTTCGAAAAAAATCCCCCTTGTAAATCTGAAATTGAGCTACTGAACGGCTGTGGTATTTGCCTGTTCATAAAACATGTCAATAGAAAATTATAAATCGGGATAGAAATGAATTGTTAATATTCATATGCTTCTCTATATTCGGGTCACTTTGGATAGGAGCAACTTTTTTGCGAATGTTTTTTAACGTAGGTGTTTTTTGTATTAAGCTAACGAAGCATGGTTTGAAATTATTGTTAATATTTTTCTCCCAATTTCTCAATGATAAAATGTATAAAATATTTCACTCTTTGACAATCTTTAATTTTGGGCCGTATGTAGACGAACAAAAAAAAATACTAACTTTACTTGTAAACCAGATTGAATTAGAAAGTCCATTGCAGTTATTGTTTACTATCACTCTTTCTGAAGATCTGTTAGACAAAAATTGAAATATTTGCTAAGAAGTGTCTGCTTAAATCCCCTGACATTCTCAAATTTCATGAAAATATTCCGGTACCTCTTGAATTCTTTTGAAATCCTTTAAAATCCCGTGAAGTCTTGAAATATTTCGAAATCTCTTCAACTCCCATAAAATCCGTTAAATTCCTTTGTAATACGCGGAAATCATTCTTTATAACTTAAAATCTCTCAAAATATTTTAAAATCCATAAAAATCTTTTGAAAGCCTCTGGAATTTCTCTGATCCCCTTGAAATCCATTACGATATACGACGATCCTTCGAAATTCCGTTTAATCATTTGAAACCACACGAAATCTTCTAAAATCCGTGAAAATACTTTTAAATTCTTTAAAATCCTTTGCAATCCCGTGTAATCATCGAATCTGCTCTAAATCTCTTGGAATGTATTATATTCCTCCAAATGTCTCAAAATTCTTTGCAACCCGCGGAAATCATTCTCAATTTTCCTAAAATCCCTGAAGATCCCTAAAAATATTTTAAAATCCATAAAAATCTTTTTGAAGCCATTTAAATTTTTTGAAATCCCTCAAAATCCTTTTCAATTTTCGGAAATCCTTTGAAATTCCTTGAATTCTTTTGAAATATCACGATAACCTATAAACTACGTAGAAATACTTTAAAGCTTTTGAAATTTCTTGTAATCCTTTAAAATGCCGTGAAATCATAGAATCCGCTTTAAATCTCTTGAAATCTCTTAAAATCCTTTGTAATTTGCAGGAATCGTTCTGAATTTCCTGAAAGTCTCTCAAAATCCCTAAAAATATTTTTATACACTTCAAAATCTTTTGAAGGCGATTCAAATCTTTCAAAGGCCATTAAAATTACTCTAAACTCCTTAAAATCCTTTATAGTATTCGAAAATCCTTTGCAACTCCTTAAAATCTTTCGAAATCTCATGAAATCATCGGAACTGCTTTGAATTTCTTGAAATATTTTAAAATCCCTTGATATATCCTTAAATCGTTTATAATCCACGGGAAACGTTCATAATTTCCTCACAATCCCTCAAAATCCCTGTAAATATTTTGAAATTCGTTGAAATCTTTTTAAAGCCTTTGAAATTTCTCCTCCTCTAAATCTTATCTTATGAAATTCGAAAGTCCTTTGAAATTCTGTTAAATCTTCTTAAGTCGTACGAAATCCTCTGAAATCTGTGGAAATACTGTAAAATCATTTGAAATCTCTTAAAATCCTTTAAAATCCCGTCAAGTCATCGAATCCGCTTTAAATGTCTTCAAATCTCTTTAAATCCTCCAAAATCCTCTCAAATCTTTGCATGTTTTTTCAATTTTCGTAGAATCTTTTGAAATCTCATGCAATGTCTTTAAATTCTTTCAGATCGCTAAAATCCAATAAAAATCCCCTGACATCCTCCAAAATCATTTCTAAAAGGCATTAAAATTCCTAGTAATCCCTCGAAATCCTTCACAATATGCCGAAATGCTATGAAATTCCGATAAATCTTTTGAAATCTTATGAAATCCTATAAAATCCGTCGATATACTTTGGAATCTTTTGATATCCCTTAAAATCCATTGAAATCACGTTAAACCATTGAAATCACTTTAAATCTCCTCAAATCTGTTATAGTTCACTCAAATCATTGAAAATATTCTGAAATCTTATGAAATTCTTTCAAATCTTCTAAATTCATGAAAATATTTCGGTATCTCTTGAAATCCTTCAAAATCTCTTGCTGTCCCGTGACTTCCTTTGAAATGTTTGAAAATCTCTCAACAACCGTTGAAATCCTTCGTTATCTCTTGAAATCCCGTCAAATCTCTTAAATTCTAATTAAACTCCTTAAAGTTCCTTCAAGTCTTGTGAAAATCTGTGAAACATCTCGTAATCCTTTAGATCGTTTAGAACACCCTCAAACTTTTGTAATACCTTGCAATTTCATGAAATCCCTAAAAGTCTTTGGAGGTCTCATTGAATTCCGTAAAAAATGTGTGAATTTTCAAAATACTTTTCAGTCCTTTGAAATACCCTAAAATCCCTTAAAATCTCGTTTACGGTGAAAATGATTGATATATTGTTGATATACTGAGCAAAAATATAAAATCTTACGTAAGAAAATAGGGGGAGCACAAAAATCTTACGAATCCTCACAATAGGGTGGAGGGGTCTCAAATTTTTAAAATCATCCTTACGTAATTAATAGGCGTTCCCTGAGAAAATTACTTAGTTTCACGAATTTCATCTCAATGGGAAGGTACTTCGTAGACTGGTTAACAGTCTGATCTTAAGGTACACATTCGATGTGAACAATTCCTCTGATATAAAAAAACTATCATCTCATCCGTGCTTCCTGTTGTCTCGGTGAACTGGAACTCTTCGAGTGCATGAGTTGGCGGAGCTCAGGTAGACGGTCAACTTCGATTAAAGTTTACTGTCATACTAAGAGTCGTACAACCTTGAAATGTGGTGGGTAGGGAGGGAAAGAACACAGATCAATATCAGGTCTTGCTTGTTGCTGTCAAGGTCCCAAGCAAGCGTCAAAAAAATCAATCCTATCATAAAAGCATCATAAAAAGTAGAAATAAATGAAGAACAAATTTCTTCTTCATTTCAGGTTATAGCGGCAGGGCGTCCATACGTTTTACACAATTGCACTGCCACAGAAATGTCTTCCCCGATGGAATTGGAAGAAATCGGTTCTAAATCGGGAACAGGTCTGATGGTTCGTTGTCTTGAGGGCTACGATGGTGGATTGCCAATTCAGAGTTATCATCTGGAAGTGGTCACCGATGATGATGACAACGATGGACCTATAATTTTGAACAAAACAGTTTCAGCTAGTCCGAATGGACCACTTTTTGAAGTTGCTGGTCTCACGACTGGAAAAAGTTACAAATTGTTCCTGTATGCTGTTAACTCGAAAGGGCGCAGTGAACCTACAGTGTTGGAACCAGTGACTCTAAAGGGCGTCGCCATGTACACGACAGGTGAGTGGATTTATAATCTGATTTCGACATCATGCTTGAAATTTTGGGGAGAGTAATTAAATCAGGGTGTCTACTAGATTTCGCTAGTGCAATTCCCGGTTATTCTCTGGCTTTTCCCGCTTTTTCCCGGCTGTAAATATCAAATCCCTTCTCAATAGAAGCGCGAATAGAACACACCTACAATAAGGTTTTTCTTGTGTAATTCTATGCATTGCGACATCTTATTATATTGGAAAAATATATATTTTTGATGTTTATGGTGTCCAAAACTCATAAATAAATACAAAACAATGTTGATGTCCTAACTATCTGCGTCGATTTTGTTAAAATGACAGTCGTTATTTTTTGTAAAAATAACTTTGGTTTATTATTTTTGTATTCTTATTGGTTAATGATTCTTAGATAGAATTTTAAACTTCTTTGGTATTATCATTCCAAAGAAATGCACAAAGCTTTCAATAGAATTAAAATCATTTAACAAACATTTTACAAAGATTCCAAAAGATTTCAAAGGTTTTTAGAAGTTTTCTAGCATTGGTAAATAACCTTTAGATATAATTTTTAAGATTTCAGAAGATTCTTGAGGTTTCACTAATATTTCAAAAAATTTTGAAATTTCTAGATTTTTTTTAGAAATTTCAAAATTTTGAAATTTTGAAAGATTTCTAGGGTTTCGCTAAAATATCAAAGATTTTGCAAAGATTTCAAAAATTCCAAAATTTCACAAAGATTTGAAGATCTTGCAAACATTTCAAAAAAATTCGCAAAGATCTTTAAAATTTTCAATACATTGTGAATCACATCACAAAGATTTCAAAAGATTTCAGAAAGATTCATAAAGATTCACAAAGATTTTAATGACTCCACAAAGATTTCTAAGAATTTCAAGAGATTTCAAAAAAAATCCAAGATTTTAAAAATTTCAGAAAGATTTTTAAAAAATCGCAGAAATTGGTAATTAATTCTTAGGTATAATTTAGAAGATTTCAGACATTCAAGATTTCGCAAACAATTAAAAGATTTCAGAAAGATTTCAATGATTCCAAGATTTTACAATAATTTGAAAGATTTTAAAGGGCTTCAATGATTTCAAAAGATTTCGAAGATTTGAAAATATTTTAAAAGATTTCTGAGATTTAGCAAAGATGTCTAAGATTTCAAAAGTTTTTACAGATTTCAAACATTTCAAAGTAACCTAAAAAGGTTCCAAAAGACTGTACGAATCATTTTACAAAGATTTAAATGATTTGATTTAAAAAAATGGTAAAACATTTCACAAAGCTTTCAAAAAATTGTAAATCATCAAAGATTGGTGAATTATTATTATATTTTTATTTTATATTTATTATTTTTATTATATATATTCATTAATATATTATTATTATTATATATTTATCAATATATTTATTAATTATTATTATATAATAATTATTGGTGAATCAAAGATGGGTGAATTATTCTTAGATGAAATACAGAAGATTCCAAAAGATCTCCAAGATTTCGCATATATTTACAAGATTTATAAGATTCCAAAATTTCGCAATCATGTCAAACATTTTGAAAACATTTCAAACACTTCAAAGAAATTGACCAATATTTTGAAAGATTTTGAAACAATATAAATCATTTCAAAAAGATTCAAAAAGAGTTCAAAGACTTGACTTCAAAAGATTTCACAAAGATTCATGAAGATTCACAAAGATTCATGAAGATTCACAAAGATTTCACTAAGATTGTTATTCAACTTGGTAAATGATTCTTAAAAATAATTCAGAAGATTTCGCGAAGATTTCAAAGATAAGTAAATAGAAGATTTAAAAAATCTCCAAGATTCCGCAAATGTTTTCAAGATTCCAAAGATTCCAAAATTTCACATAGATTTCAAAGGTTTTTCAAACATTTCGAACATTTTAAGGAAATTCGCAAAAAGTTTAAGATTTCAAAACATTGTAAATCACTTCAAAAAGATTCCAGGAGAATTCAAAAGATTTCACAAAGACTCATAAAGATTCACAAATATTTGAATGACTTCACAAAGATTTCAGAAAATTCCAAGAGATTTAAAAAAAATTCCAAGTTTTCGCAAATATTTTAAAAATATCAGAAAGGTTTTAAAGATATCGCAAAAATTGGTAACTAATTCTTAAATATATTTCAGAAGATTTCAGATTTTCAAGATTTCGCAAAGATTTTAAAGGTTTCAAAAAGATTTCAATGATTTCATAATTTCACAACGATTTGAAAGATTTCGAAGGGCTTTGAAGATTTTAAAAGATTTCAGAAGATTTGAAAATATTTCAGAAGACTTCCACGATTTTGCAAAGTTTTGAGAAGATTTGAAAGATTTCAAACATTCTAGAGAGTTCAAACACTTCAAAGAAATTCACAAAGATTATAAAAGATTGTAAATCATTTCAAAAAGATTTCCAAGGATTTCAAAGATTTTGAAAGGTTTGAATGTCAATATTTTCAGAAAGATTTCAAAAATCATGAAAGGGTTCAAATTGAAAAGGCCTGCGCAAGAAAGTAGAATTTCATAATCATTAATGATTGCATCTCTTAAAGAGTACCATTTGCCCAGAGCCTAAACATTGTCCTTAATTGTTATAGGATCTTTGAAATGTTATAATTTCTAAATACTCTTTTTTATAATATTTATTAAAATTCTGTTATTTATTTGTCTTTTTATAACGATTATTAAAAAATATCACATTGTCGAAAGCATCAAATGTGATTTCTGGTGTCAATTTGTATTCCCGGTTAATTCCTGGTTTTTTCAGGATTTATTTTAATTTTCGGCTATATCCCGGGTTCCTGCTTTTCTCGGTTAGTAGATATACTCTCAATATATTTCTGTGTCCGAAACTGTCTGTGTCTGAAAATTCAGTATTTTTCGAATTGAGTTAAATTGAGAGATTCAGAGAAGAAAAAAAAATGAAGATAAAATTAATATCATTAGAACCGGAGTAAGTGGTGAAATAACTGGTAAATGTTTATAATATTGCGATGTAAGTATTCGAAACAATGATTTTTGGACCATTCCGTACGAAAGTATTTTTATGAGAAACACAGGTTGTAAATTTAGATGAAATCCGTCAAAGAAACTATTTTTTCTATTCAGGTATAAAATCTCCATTTTTGGAGATTTTTCCTGGAAATTTGAAAACCTGCATATATTTGCTGCATTTGAATTTCCCAAATCTTTGAAAAATACGAGACTCCGATTAAGAACCAATCCCTTCAGACTATTTTCTTTCTCAAAAAAGAAAAAGTCAGTGATCCAAAACAATAACATATTCCTAAAAATCGATAGCTTCCTGTAATTTGTAAACCATATTTGAATTGAAATAGATAACTCTTCGTTAATTGAGTTAATCATTAATACCTCAATTAATAGAAATATTTATAGTATTCATGGGCAGCCCTGCAGAATAGAACAGATTTTTGGTTGATGTCTCTCTCTTAAAATTGCTTAGAGGCCTAAATAAAAATACAATTAATTAAAATGTTTACCTGGTACTTACCAAAAATTCAGGTTTCCAAAAGGTTCCAAATTCATTTAGGTAAAAGAAATGATACCTTCGTTGACTATGAAGAACTGTACTCGGAGGAATATGCCATATACACAATATGTGCATTATGTTATTATGTACCATTGCGTACTTTATTCATAAGAAAATTTTTTGTAGGGTTTTCGTGTTGACTTTTCCTAATCTTATGATTTTTACAGTTGTTTTTTATTTTAAATCTATTAAATATCAATTTTTTTTTGTTTCGTATTTTCAATATCTTTTATTGTTACTATTTTTTTGTATTTTTCTGTCCACTACATATTTGTTCTTTCAAATACGATAATTAAATACAATTGAAATGCAATCCTGGTACTAATTTGAAAACAAGTTTGCAAAAAAAGATCAATTGCATATCTTGAGGTAAAAAAATGATACCCTGGTTACCTGCAAAAAATTGTACCCAGAGAAAGATTCCATATACAGAGTATATGCCCTCATTTATTATGACCATTGAGTCCTGCATTAATGATTTTTCAGACTAGGTTTTTCTTTTTCCTTATTTTATATCTTTATGAATTTCAGAAGGTAAAGGCCTCGGTTCGTAATGCCTGACCAACTCGTAACCCAGCAAGCGTATAAATTGATTTTTTATATAATACAATAGAAACTGTTGGCTGCTGTGATTTTCCTTTCAAAGTAAAAATGAAAATGTACAAAACTGATATGAGATGAAAGGCATTACTTCGCGTTTATTAATTCGAAAAAAAAAATAAAAACGGCCTCGAGTCGATTGTGAGGTTAGTATACGAATTGACGCACTTGGTGTAATTTGCTGTTGACGCCAGTTAGTGTCAGCTTTGACGAGTCTCAAAAAATCAACTCGTTCAAACAAAGGCTCAAAAATTGCAAAAATTATTGAATATAGCCTATAATCCCGAATTCACTTGCATTGATAAGCCGGTTACGAACCGGCTCATCATTGGGTTACGAACTGGCTCAAAGAGAACTTTCGGGGATTACAAACCGGCACATCCGGTATGTTTGTTCAAATTCTTAATTATTTGATTAATGCATCCTTGAACTCGCATTTAATGACATTTTCGATCAGAAATGGATTATTTTTTACGTAACAAGAAAGTTTATTGCATTCAAATATTGCTTGAGGCATTCGAATAGGATTTTATTCTTTCCAGCTTCTTAGTAGATTACGAACCGAGACCTCCACCTTACTATTTCGTTGAAAATTTAATTATTGTGTTGAAAATTCAACTATTTTGTTAAAAGGTCATCTTTTTTGATCGAGAATTTAACTGTTTTGTTGAAAATTTGTCTATTTAGAAAGAAAATTCGTTCTTTCGGATTAAAAATTCATCTTTAATGGCTGAAAGTTAATTCTTTTTAATTGAAAGGTCTACTCTCATATTTTTGGCCCAGAATCATCTCTCTTGGTTAAAAATTCTACTATTTGTTTGAAAGTTTATTCATTTTGTTGAAAATTCAACTATTTCCTTATTGAGATTTTAAGTATTTCTTTTCTGCTTAGTTGGTACTCGAATTTTGAAAATCTTGTAAGCCTTATGCAGGCCAAACTATGTTTTTTTTTAAATACAAATTTTTTCTTCAAATCTTTATAACTTTCGACTTAATTGAGAAATTAAGGTTTTATTTCTTGCTTAATTTGTACTCGAATAACGAAAATCTTGTAAGTATTATGCAGGCCAAACTATGTTTTTTTAAGGAAGTACAAATTTTTTTCAAACCTTCATAACTTTTGATCTAATTAAGATATTTAGGTTTTCTTTTCTGCTTAATTGGCACTCGAATGACAAAGAAATCTTGTAAGTTTTATGCAGGCCAAATTATGTTTCTGGTCAAGAAATTTTTTTCGAAAAATTGAATTTTCGTTTTTATATACACACGAATTCTTGAAAAATATTCAATAAAATGAGAAAAGTGTGCTTTTCTATTAAAGACTTTATCTTCCTGGCTGAATTTTGAAATCATGGGAAGTTGATTTTATGGAAAAACCCAATTTTCAATTTTATCTAATATTTGTCAAAAATTTGTGCTTATATAAAGAAGTCATTTTGTTAGTTTCATCGAGGCTAAATCATTTTCGTGAATCGATCTCGCGAACGATGTGAGATATTATTAAACAGTAAGAGAAATTTTTTGTTGAAGTTTTTAAAATGTGCAAACTTTTTCTTATCATTTTATCAAGTCTGCCGTTGTTTTTAAAAAAAACTCGAAAATTCAAATTTTCGAAAAAAAGATTCTCTCGACCAGAAAAGTAGTTTGCTCAGCATGAAGCTTACCAGATATTTTTCTTATATGGGTACGAATTCAGCGAAAAAAATTGAGCAGAAAAAATGTAGGGTTTTTGAGAAAATCGACTTTGAATATTTTTGAAAAACCGCCGCCATTGTGCTAATTTTCAACGTATTGTTAACTTTCTGGCGGATTTCGAAAGAGGAGAATTAATCTCTTGAAAGTCAGCAAAAAAAACCTAAATGTCTTAGTTAGGTCAAAAGGATACAGAGGTTTAAAAAAATTGTATTTTTTAAAAAAATAACCCTTATTTCAAAAATACTCATAAATTCGCAGAAATATTTTTTTTCGGAACTGTAAAATACTTTTCGCCTTATTTCCCTTGAAAAACAACATATTTAAGAGGCGAATGATTCTGTGACTTGAAGCTGCACTGTCTGTCTGATTTGAAATGGATTCGTTCTACAGAAAATTGTAAACACTTTAATTTCTGTTGTGATTACTTTAGGCGTTGAATGCTTTAAAATGGAGAAATTCGAAAAAAAATCAATTGTTGGAATTATTTTCAACATTTTTTGAGGTGTCAGCTTGTCGCTTGGATCTTTTTCGAAAATTAAAAAGTGAAAGAGTTTTAGCAAATAAAGCATCACTTTTTATGGGGTTTTATGGAAATGTACCAAAAAATTTGAAAAAAAAAATTGAAAATTGACTCTCTTAGAAAAGGGCCTCACCGATTTTCCTAATTTTAGGCTTGAGCTACTTGGGAGACATCCTAAAAACATAATCAGAAAAAAACCGTTATGTGCAAGCCCTCCGAATAAAAAAAATGGTGACAAGTTATGTATAGGTAATTCTAAGTGAATTCTTTTAACTTAAATCGAATTCTAATATAATTGAGGTTAATTTATAGTTGCTTCATTGAAAAGTTTCGTAACGTTTATAGTGATTGCAAGTAAATTCAATTTTAAATCTAATATAACTTAAAGTGAATTCTTCTAAACTAGAATCGAATTCGACCAAACCAAATGATGAAAAAATTTCCGCGCAATTTCTGTATGAATTGCACTCGACTCTCGAGTTAGTGCAGGTCTCGGGCATCGCTTACTTTGACCGTGAGACTCTTCCGAGAATTACTACGATGAAAACAGTCAGGGCCGTATAAACCATTTCCTGTGGAAATACATAACATTAATTTACTGTATTTTGTACACATGTAGATTCTTGTTATCATGAAGGATGGACCTTTTTTAATAATGAAGACTAATTAATAAAAAGAGGATTTTCTGCGTGCATTTGATAATAAATGCGAAATATGTACGCGAGTGTGCGATCTGCCTGCTTTGTCGCTACGGTATTGCGTGATTGCCTCAAGGTCGCCGCGCGTTTTCCCCTGTCCCCCGGATTCCCTCGTCCCAGAGTGCGAGCTGGCAGAATTCTAGGGACGCAGTAAGCCGAGGCGCAGTATATCGAGAGTTGAGTGTGAAATATTTTTATTGAAAATTATTCTCTCTTAAAAATGAATAATCTCTAATGAAGGAGGGCGATTATGTAAATTTTTCACTTTCACTTTCATTTCTGCTTTTTCAAAATTCACGTTAGTTGTCTTTTTTTTAAATTTAAATTGTAACAACGATTTGAAGAAAAAAAAACAGTGTGAATTTCGAAAAAGTGAAAGCGTAAATGAAAGTGAAAAAGTTACTTAATCGCCCCACCTCTCAGCAGTATGTAAATTCTATGAAAATTTTGGGTTGCTTTTCTGATGGGATACCGTTCTGAAGATGCATGTCCTTTACTTTCTAATTTCAAATCTGATACTTAGACTCACCAAAAGGGACCTTAAACCTAGAAAGCCTCGAAATAAAAAAAAAATCCATGAATCAGGATAAAAAGGCAATAAAACTCTAATAAATCAGAAAGGTCGCAGGGCGGTAAAACTTTGATAGCGAGAGTTGAAGGCTGAAAAAATATGTAATCCTGGAAGATTCTCCGATGATTCCTGGAAGCTAGAGGGCTAATTGGTCTTGAGGACGAGGCGGGACCATAAACTGTCGCCTGCAATCAGCGGAGCGCGACTTTAGCCCGCGGCCGGTTTCTGGTAATACGAAGTCCTAAGTTTTATAAGGAGCCGAGGGGGCTGCGGTTCATATATACACCCGGCCAGGACCGTGTACGAATTTACATTTAGAAAATATAATGAAGCAGCGTGAAGCGACCATTAGTCGTTCGGAGATGACAGACTGTTTCGGACCCCCGCAGGTCCCCTCACCCCCTCCACGAGGTTGGGCCATGGGGCCCATACGCATCAGCCAATGAAACAAAGAGAAGCCGTCTAGAACTTTAGAAGGGCACCGGGCTCTAATGACAATGGCCCATGGACAGTGGTTTTCATTAGACGTCCTTATCCTTATATAGGGCTGTTAGCGCCGACCCTACATCGATCGATCTATGCAGCCAAAAAAGAGACTCGGCCTCGCAAATCGATTTCTCGTCGTAAATCATTTTACCGAGGGCGTATCAGCGTGACCAACTTGCTTCACTCTTCTCCGAAGGAAAAACTTCCGGATAAACAAAAAACCGATGAACGTGACGAGAATTGTCTCTAGGTGTTTTCTCACTTTGTCATTAACGAAATTACTTGTCTCGCTTTTTTAATTGAAAAAAATACATTACATTATTTAGTAAAAATTTCTTTGTAATTTTAATAAATGTATTAGTAGCGTATATTTCTTATACTTTTGGAATCGAGTAGCTCTTTGAGGATGTTCTAGGAGTACAGTCGAGTTTGGAATTACGTAGTCTTTACGTTGATTCATAAAATTGACAAAAAAATCCCATTTATTATTGCAGCGAATCTTAGAATAGAAGCTTAAGCGTAAATAATAAAAAAATAGTTCGGGTCATAATTGTTTATTTTAATATAGTTGTCAGAATTATTTTATTTAGAAATTATACGTACAATTATTTTTAATTAGCAGAAAGTGGACGAGCCCAGTCTGAAGTTTCGCACCGAATCTAGGCTCGTCCACTCTCTGTTAATTAGTAATTTTCTGGATTTAAGAATTTTTAAAATAATTTTAATAAAAAGGTGACAGACAGAATTGTAAAGAACCTTTCAAGAATAGATTTAACTTTTGTAGATTGAAATTGAATGAAAATTACAGCTTTTGGCGAAAACGAAAGAAGAAACACAAATATGCAGATAACTATATTTAAATAAAGAATTTTGGACTCAACTATTTTTTAAATATTTGCGCTCAGGTTTCTCTTATAAAATTGGTTATAATCTTCGATGGGCCCTTTTTGTCAACTACCAATTTTTGCCTATTCCTTCTAGCCCCCTCATTGACAACCGTATTTTAATCTTTAGCCCCCCCCCCCCCGGAAAACGCAGTCGTGGGTTAAACTCCGATAATGAATCAAAAATAATCAAAAATATTAAAATATCAGGCTTCAGAATCCAAAATGCCAGAAAAGATGACTTTCAACCCAAAAAGACGAATTTTCAACCAAAAGAATCTTTTTTAACCAAACAGTTATATTAGTGGCCAAATAGTTTAACCTTCAAGCAAAAGAGACAAATTTTAAGTAAAAAAGTTGATTTTCAACCAAGAAAGTTGAATTTGCAACCAAGAAAGAATACTTTTCTACCATAAAAGATGAATTTATAATCCAGAAAGGCGGAATTTTTAACAAAACAGTTGAATTTTCACCCAACCAAAAGGACTTCAACAAAATAGTTTAATTTTTAGAAAATCGATTGAATATCAAACAAAATAGTTGAATTTTTAACCGACAAAGGTGCATTTCCAACCAAATGGTCGAAATTTCCACAAAAAAGGAGAATTTTCGACCAAAAAAGATGACTTTAACAAAATAGTTGAATTTCCAACGAAATATTTGAATTTTTAACAAAATAGTTAATTTTGAATCAAATGACTGAATTTTTAACCTTCAAAGATGAATTTTCCGCTAAGAAAATTCATTTTTCACCAAAAGTTGCATTTTTAACAAATGAAATAGTTAAACTTTCAGTTCAAAAATTACTTTTCAACAAGAAAATACGAATTTTCAACTAGCTGAATTCATTAAAAAGAAAACGAATTTATAACGAAAAAGTTGAATACTCAACCAAACAAATGAATTTTCAACAAAAGAGAAGTCTTCTAGCTAAAAGGTGGAATGTTTTAGAAAATATTTGACTTCTAAGTTCGAAAAGATAAAATTTCAACAAAGTTTCTTTTTCAACCAAGAAAGATAAATTTGCAACCAAGAAAGAATTATTTTCTAACATAAAAGATGAATTTTTAATCCAAAAAGGAGCAATTTTTAACAAAAGAGTTGAATTTTCGCCCAAGAAAACAGGTTTTAACAAAATAGTTGCATTTTCAAAAAACTAATCAAATTTCTAACAAAGTAGTTAAATTTTTGAACAAATAGTTGTATTTCCAACCTACAAAGGTGCATTCTGAACAAAATGGTCAAATTTCAACAAAAAAGTGGAATTTTCGATCAAAAAAGATGACTTTAACAAAAAAGTTGAATTTTCAACAAAATAATTAAACTTTCAACAAAATAGTTCAATTTTTAAACAAATAACTGAATTTTTAACCTACAAAGATGAATTTTCAGCCATGAAGATTCATTTTCTACCAAAAGATGAGTTTTCAACAAATGGAATAGTTACATTTTCAGTTCAAAAAATTACTTTTCAACAACAAAAAAAGAATTGTCAACCAGCTGAATTCATTAAAAAGTAAACGAATTTTAAACAAAAAAGTTCAGTGTTCAACCAAACACATGAGATTTCAACCAAGGAGATTAATTTTCTACCCAAAAAGACGAATTTTCAACCATAATGATGAATATTCTTCGACCAAGTAGTTGAATTTTCAACTAAAAGGGGGATGGCGAAAATGAATTTTTTACAAAGTAGTTGAACTTGACACCAAGTACTTGTCTTTTCAACCAAAAAAGCGGAATTCTTAATGAAGCATCAAAATTTCCAACCAAATAGTTCAATTTTCTACCAGATTGTTGAATTTTCAAGCCGAAAAAATGAATATTCTACAGCCAAATAGTTGAATGTTCAACTAAAATGACAAATCTTCAACCAAAAAAAAAATGAATTTCTTACAAAGTAGTTCAATTCGAAACCAAGTAGTAGATTTTTCAGCCAAATGAGATGAATTTTCAACGGAACATGTTATAGTTGATATTTCAACCAAACAGGATTTGGACTTGAAGTCAAAAAGAGTTAAATTCGACCAAGAATGACGAATTTTGAACAAAATACATCCATTTTCCACCAAATAGATGAATTCTCAACAAAATAATTGAGCAATCGACAAAATAGTTGAATTATGAACCAAATAACTGAATTTTCAACCTAAAAAGATGAATTTTCAACAGATGTAGTAGTTAAATTTTCAGTTCAAAAAATTACCTCTTCACAAAAAAACGAATTTTCAACCATCTGAATTCAATGAAAAGAAAACGAATTTTTAAGAATGAATTTTTCAATTCAACCAATCAGATGAATTTTCAGCAAAGAAGATTAATTTTCTACCCAAAAATACGAATTATTAACGAAAATGGTGAATGTTCTACAACTAAATAGTTGAATTTTCAACTAAAAAAGGGATGGTGAAAATGAATTTTTTGCAAAGTAGTTCAACTTAAAACCAAGTGGTAGATTTTTCAGCCAAATGAGATGAATTCTCAACGGAACACGTAATAGTTGATATTTCAACTAAACAAGATTTGGACTTGAAATCAGAAACAGTTAAATTCGACCAAGAAAGGCGAATTTTGAACAAAATACATCCATTTCCCACCATATAGATAAATTTTCAACAAAATAATAAAACATTCAACAAAATAGTGGAATTATGAACCAAATAACTGAATTTTTCACCTAAAAATATGAATTTGTAACAGATGGAGTAGTTAAATTTTCAGTTCAGAGAATTACTTTTCAACAAAGAAAAAAAAGAATTTTCAACCAGTTTAATTCAATGAAAAGAAAACGAATTTTTAATCAAAAATTTCGATACTCAACCCGACAGATGAATTTTCAACAAAGAAGATTAATTTTCTGCCCAAAAAGACGAATTTTTAACCAAAATGAAGAATGTTGTATAACCAAGAGGTGGAATTTTCAACTAAAAGAGGGTTGGAGAAAATGAATTTTTTACAAAGTAGTTCAACTTGACACCAAGTAGTTGTTTTTCGAACCAAAAAAGATGAATTCCCAACGAAACAGTAAAAATTTTCAACAAAATAGTTCAATTTTCTACAAAGTTGTTGAATTTTCAAGCCGAAAAATGAATATTCTACAGCTTAATAGTTGAATGTTCAACTGAAATGACGAATCTTCGACCAAAAAAAAGGAATTTTTCACAAAGTAGTTCAACTTGAAAACAAGAAGTTGATTTTTCAACCAAAAGAAATGAATTCTCAACGGAACATGTAACAGTCGATATTTCAACCAAACAAGATTTGGACTTGAAATCAAAAAGAGTTAAATTCAACCAAGAAAAACGAATTTTGAACAAAATAAATCAATTTTCTACCGAATAGATGAATTTTCAACAAAATTATTAATCAATCAACAAAATAGTTGAATTTTTAACCAAATAACTGAATTTTCAACCTGAAAAGATCAATTTTCAACAAATGGAGCAGTTAAATTTTCACTTAAAAAAAATTACTTTTCAACAAAAAAAAAATGAATTTTCAACCAGTTGAATTCAATGAAAAAAAAACGAATTTTTAACAGAAAAGTTCAATACTCAAACAGATGAATTTTTAACAAAGAAGATTAATTTTCTACCCAAAAATACGAATGCAACCCAAATGATGAATCTTTCACAGCCAAATGGTTGAATTTTCAACTAGAAGAGGGATAGCGAAAATGAGTTTTTTACAAAGTAGTTCAACTTGACACCAAGTAGTTGTTTTTTCAACGAAAAAAGATGAATTCTCAACGAAACAATAAAAATTTTCAACAAAATAGTTCAATTTTCTACCAAATTGTTGAGTTTTCAAGCCGAAAATATGAATATTCTACAGCTTAGTAGTTGAATGTTGAACTGAAATGACGAATCTTCAACTAAAAGAAATGAATTTTTTACAAAGTAGTTCAACTTTAAACCAAGTACTTGATTTTTTTACCAAACGAGACGAATTCTTAACGGAACGTGTAATAGTTGATGTTCTAACCAAACAGATTTGGACTTGAAATCAAAAAGAATTGCATTCGACCAAGAAAGGCGATTTTGAAACGAAATAAATCAATTTTCAACCAAATGGATGAATTTTCAACAAATTAATGTATCTTTCAACAAAATAGTTGAATTTTGAACCAAAAGACTGAATTTTCAGCCTAAAAAAATTAAGTTTTAACAACTGGAGAAGTTAAATTTTCAGTTTAAAAAATTAATTTTCAACAAAAAAAACGTATTTTCAACCAGCTGAATTCACTAAAAAGAAAACGAACTTTAAACTTAAAAGTTCAATACTCAACCAAACAGATGAATTTTCAACAAAAAAGTTCATTTTCAACCAGGAAAGATAATTCTCAACCACATAGTTAAATTTTCTACAAAAAAAATAATTTTCAACCAAACAGTTGCATTAACAACCAAATAGTTTAACTTTCAACCAAAAGAGACAAATTTTTAAGAAAAAAGTTGATTTCCAACCAAGAAAGATGACCTTTCCACAGTAAAAGGTGAATTTTCAATCCAAAAGGAGCAATTTTTAACAAAGCAGTTGAATTTTCGCCCAAGAAAAGTGACTTTAACAAAATAGTTGAATTTTCAAGAAATTAATTAAATTCTTAACAAAATAGTTGAATTTTTAAACCAATAGTTGAATTTTTAACTTAAAAAGTTGCATTTTCAATCAAATGATCGAATTTTCAACAAAAAAGTGGAATTTTCGACCAAAAAAGATAACTTTAACATAATAGTTGAATTTTTAACAAAATAATTAAGCTTTCAATAAAATAGTTGTATTTCGAAGCGAGTAAATGAATTTTTACCCTTAAAAGATGAATTCTCAGCCAAGAAGTTTCATTAGATACCAAAAGATGAATTTTCAACAAATGGAGTAGTTGAATTTTCAGTTCAAAAAATTACTTTTCAACAAAAAAAAAACGATTTTTTAACCAGCTGAATTCAATGAAAAGAAAACGAATTTGTAGCAAAAAAGTTCAATCCTCAACCAAACAGATGAATTTTCAACGAGGAAATTAATTTTCTACCCAAAAGGATGAATATTTAACCAAAATTATGAATATTCTACAACCAAATAGTTGAATTTCAACTAAAAGAGGAATGGCGAAAATGATTTTTTTCACAAAGGAGTTCAAATTTACACCAAGTAGTTGTTTTTTCAACCAAAAAAGATGAATTCTTAACGAAACATAAAAAATATTTAACCAAATAGTTAAATTTTCTACCAAAATGTTAAATTTTCAAGCCGAAAAGATATATATTCTACAGCGAATTAGTTAAATATTCAACTGATATGTCGAATCTTCAACCAAAAAAAAACGAATTTTTTACAAAGTATTTCAACTTGAAACCAAGTACATAGTTGATATTTCAACCAGAGATGAATTCTAAACGACACATGTAATGATAGCTGATATTTGAACCAAACAAGACTTGGATTTATAGTACAAAAGAGACGAATTCGATAAAAAAAAAGCGAATTTTGAACCAAATACATAAACTTTCAACCATATACATGAATTTTCAGCTAGAAAAGATCATATTTCAATAAAAAATATCAATCATCAACCAAAAATGGGATAGTTACGTTTTCAGTTTAAAAAATTAATTTCGAACCAAAAAAAAAAAGAAATTTCAACCAAAATAGTTAAATTTTGAAATAAAAACAAGTTTCAACTAAAAAAGATAAATTTCGAACTTAAAATGGAATCATTAAATTTTCGATTAAAATAATTAGTTTTCAATAAAAAATAATTGAATATTCAGCAACAAAAAATTAAATACTCTCCAAAAATAGTTGAGTTTTTTATTGAATTTTATTATTTCAGTTCGCAATTAGGCGAGAAAAATAGAAAAGAGGGAAATTGGAAAGTTTCTCCAAAACAGCGGAAAAAGAAGTATTCTTTAAATTAGGGAAAAAGGGGAGAATAGTGAAAGAGTATCAATTTTGAAATATGAATGTCCGAATCCATTTCAAATCAGGCAGTACAATTTCAAGTCATAGAATCATTTGCCTCTAAAATATGTTGTTCTTCGGAGGAAATAAGACGACACGTATTTCACCGTTTTGAGAACAAAAAATCATTTTCGCGAAGTTACAAGTATTTGAAATTTCAGGGTTGTTTTTAAAAAAAATTCTTATTTTAACCTATATCACTTTTGATGAGGAAAATGGGTTAACAAAATAACGGCGGTTTTTCTGAAATTATTAAAAGTCGATTTTCTCAAAGACGCTACCGGTTTTTAGCTCAAATTTTTTTGCTGAATCAGTACTTCTGAATGGAATACATTTTGTGAGTTTTATTCAAGCCAACCCAATTTTTTGTGACGAGAATTTCTTTTCGAAAAATTAAATTTTCGCATTTTTCTTACAAGCAACGACCGATTCGACAAAATGCTAAGATATAACTTTGCTCATTTTTGAAACGATCTTTGTTTGTAAGAAAAATGCGAAAGTTCAATCCTTCGAAATAAAATTTTCGTTGCCACAAAATTTGTTTGGCCCTCATAAAACTCAAAGAATTCTTCCTCATAGAAGTACCAATTCAGCAAAAAAAAATTTGAGCAAAAAAAGTCGGTCTTTTTAAGAAAATCGGTTTTTAATGGTTTTAGAGAAACCGCCGAAATGTTGTTAATTTTTAACATTTTATAAATTTCCCACCGAATTTTGAAATTCGACAACTAACCTCACTACAGTCAGAAAAAACGTTTAATATCTTAATTAAGGTGAAGGCCCCGGTTCGTAACCTACTAAGAGGTTGGAAAGAATAAAAACCTATTCGAATGCCTCAAGCAATATTTGAATGCAATGAACTTTCTCCTTACGTAAAGAATAATCTATTTTCAATCGAAAATGTCATTGAAAGCAAGCTTAAGGATGCATTAATCAAATAATTAAGAATTTGAACGTACGTACCCGATGTGCCGGTTCGTAACCCCCGAAAGTCCTCTTTGAGTCAGTTCGTAACCCAATGATCAGCCGGTTCGTAACCGGCAATGGCAAACATTTCAAAAGTTTCTTTGACTATTTTTAAAGACTATATTCAATTAATTTCACAATTTTGAAGCTTTTGTTGTAAAGATCTGCCTCAGCATTTAAACGATATGGGTAATATATTTTACATTTTTAAAAGAGTTTTTGCCAGAGGGGTTACAGAAGCGTCACTGCTGAGATTTCGGTGCCGACTTTTGTATTTTTTTTCAAATGATAAACGCATAATAATGTCTATTATCTCATATCAGTGTTGTACATTTTCATTTTTACTTTGAAAAGAAATTCACATCGGCCAACAGTTTCTATTGTATTATATAAAAAATAAATTTATACGCTTGCTGGGTTACGAACTTGTCGGGAGTTACGAACCGGGACCTTTACCTTAGGTCAAAAGTTATAAAGGTTTAAAGAAAAAATTTGTGTTTTTTTTTTAAACAACGTTAAAATTTCACTTACTCATGACATCGAGAAAATGATTTTTTTTCTGAAAACGGTAAAATATATGTCGTTCTATTTCTTTTTAAAAACAACATATTCAAGAGGTGAATGTTTCTGTGACTCAAAGTTCCACTGTCTGCCTGATTTAAAATGAATTTGGTCACCAAGTGATTCTTATTTATTTAAAAATATTGTGGTTTGTAAACATAAAAAATGGATCTATTCAATCGAAGCAGAGAAGACTTAGTCACGCTCTCGTAAAAGCTGCTCAAAACTCGAATCCCAAAGAAGTTCGGGAAAAGATTGGCCCGGAGGACGCATCGACTCAGACGAATGACTCCAGTGATGTTTTTTGTGTCGGTCAGAAATATGACGTCATTAAGTGTACACATCAACGTCAGTTGGCGCAATCCGAATTGCGAGTATCCTTACCGTTCCAAGTTCCGAAACTGCCTGTTTTCATCCTCCTCCCTCTTGTATCTCTCTTTTCTTTATCTCCGTCTCCTGGAACCACTCCAATACCGAAAAATCTACCCGTCCATCCATCTCACCCGGCAAAGAGGCGTGCTCCCTAATTATTATAATTATTTCTGACCGCGGCCCGAGACCGTAATTAACGCAACCGCGCCAGGACATCTTGACAGATCCGAATTCTCCGTAATGATAAAAAATAGCTAGCTGCGAAGACGACCGATGGCACGCTCAATTACAGAACCGCCTAGCTAGTCTCGAATCGATACGTTACACCCACTAGGGTGAAGTAATTCGCGTCCAGGGGTTCCTGATGGAAATTGACCGAGATTCGCTCCCGAGTAGAAAACTCCCGTTATCCGTTATTCCAAATCGTTCGCGAAATGGATTTAACCACAGAATGGAAGAGGAATAACTAAATTAGTTCGATTTGCATTTTTGAATTTGCCGCCTAAATGAGGGTGATTTATATTTTTGAAGGCACCGTGCAAAGAGATTGATTTTCGTTTTCGAAGTTACTGCGAAATCAAGATGGTTCAATTTCAATTTCAAATTGCGTGATCCGAGGTGTAATTGCATTATTTAAGAATGCAGTGCACTTAACTTGAACGAAACGGAAGCCATTAAGGTAGTACTTAATACCAATTCGACTTTTTTAATCTAATAAAATATTTTGTTTCTTTCTTTTTCTTCGAAGGATTTATTGAGAATAATGTTTTACACTGAGCTGTGCGTGTGAGAAGTGGTCTACTTAGTCACCTAGCGGACAAGAGTTGTACTACTGCATATTTTGAATCACCTTGACGTTCTAAAATCGCTCAGATGGCAAGCATTTGCATTCAAAGCTAATCAAAGTAGGCGGCAGGTGCCTACAAAAACGGTTTCATATCCTATTAAATCGTTTATAAAGTCGTTCAAATCTCCTCCCTCCCTTCTTGTTCCCTTCTCACTCCCACTCTCTCTTAACTCCTCCCTACTTCTAATCATTTCCCCTCACTCTCCATCTCCTAATTTCCCTTCATTTTACCTCCTCTCCCCTAATTTCCCTTACTTCCCCTCATTTCCCCTCACTTCCCCTCCTCTAATTTCCCCTCAATACTCAATTTCCCCTCACTTTCCCCACCCCTTACTTGCCTTGATCTCCTCTCACTCCCCCTTTTTTATACAACTGATGGACATCAGGCCGAAACCATAAGGGCTTCTGTCTGGAACTATGAAACCCTCAAAATCCAGAAAATTCTCGTAAGTTTTCAAAATCAAGATTTTTCTCTATTTAGGACTCTAAATTGCCTTGAAAATCCCAATCATATTTTTTACTTTTGAATGAATGCTCTTCTTCGAAGATGGATATGTCCTACGAAGTGACTCGTCTCCAGGAATGATTCCAAAAGACCCGAAGGATAATAATCGACTACCCAATGAGAGCCGTCGATCGATAATTAAATCAGAGAGTTATTCCCGTCACGCGTCCGCGCAATTATAATTAAGGATTTATTAGTAGCCGTACCCGCCCCCGGACCGAAGACCACAGAAACGCCTCTTCGGGTCCTAACAACTAACAGGGGTAAGACTCCTTAAAGACCGAGAACATCCCCCCTCCCCCTCAACCCTCTGTCTTCATCTCCCGAAACTGCCTCAACCCCCTCTCACCCTAAACTTTGCTCGAGGGAGAACAAATTAAAAACTGTCCCAGTGGCCGTAAATAAAACGTGGCCGGCATTCCGCCCATCTCAATATAGGTCCGCTTTTTAAAAAAGGCCTCTAGACACGCACCTAAAGTGTTCTGTATACCGGGTGTCACAACCCATGAAAACTGAAAAAATTTCACTCTTTTGTTAGCTGATTCAGAACCAATCTATTCAGATTATTCCATTTTTCAAAAAGAAAAAGGTAATAATCCAAACCAATAACACATTT
>JAUMHM010000085.1:7997117-8017866 GCA_032362435.1 Melikaiella ostensackeni | reverse complement strand
AATCTATTCAGATTATTCCATTTTTCAAAAAGAAAAAGGTAATAATCCAAACCAATAACACATTTCTAAAAAATTACGAACGTTCTCAAAGTTAAAAAAAATATTTAAGTAAAATACATATCTTTTGGTAAATTGAGGTAATCATTAACAACCTCAATCAAAAGAAATCTTAAGTATTTATAGGCAACCTTGCAGATTGGAACCAATCTTTGCTTAATGTCTTTCTTTTAAGATTTGTTAAGGGTCGAAATAAAATCGAGTTTGTTATGCAACTCTTTTGTGTACTGGAAAGGAACACCCAAAAAGTTCACAATTCAAAAACAAACTTTAAGACTACCTGCTTATTCGGCTCATTAGAGACTTTTGGGGAAAAACATGTTTCGAAGCCACTTTAGACTTTCTCATCAGGGGTAATTTATAGGAAAACAACAGGTATAAAATTGAAAACTTGTTAGATTAGAAGAACATTATTACCTGAAAGTAAAAACAGATATAATTGATAGTGATTTCAGTTTTGGTACATATTTAATTCATTAATTGAAAATTAAAAAATTGACATAGGCGAAAAATTCTGAATAAATCCCAAATTCAGATTACTTTATTCTTTAATTGGAAGTTAATTTACACAAATTTCAAATTACGACACAAAACTAAAGTCATTGTATCCAATTAATGAGCCCACCCCAAATTCTGTTGTATCTAGCAAGATCTCTTTTTAAATTAATAGCTTTGTTACCTTCTCTCCTTATAAATAGCATTTTTTTATTGAAATGAATGCCCTTGATCAAAACCATCATCGGACAACAAAGATTTTTCTTAAAAATCATACAAATTCATTATAGCTAGTGTTATCAATAACCTAAAAGCTTTTATAGTATTTACTTCAATTACTACATCATAATCATTATAATCATACCGTCCTATGAAATTATTCGTAGGTAATTACAAAGGTAGTTTTCATGGAATCTAAAATCGTTTTTTTTTGTTTCGCGCCAATAATGCAAAGTAAAGTTTCTCTGCATTTCTTATGGCAGGATCGGACAGATCGATCTAAGAGCGTTCAGATAATATGTACTTATTAAGGGTGTCTCCGAATTGATTATAACCAATGTTTCGCATGTCTCAGTGCACTTTAAATCTTTTATGCATTAAATTCATATGATTGCTTATATCAAAAATTGGTGAGTTAGAAAAAATCATTGAGTCTGGTAACTGTAAATAGAACGGAACAACGTGTCTAGCAGACAGTCTTGGAGCTTTAAATTAGCGGCAGTTTGTTAGGCAGGGCGAGTCTTACCATATATCATTCCGCATAAGCTTAAATAAAAAATAGCAGCATGCGAAAATTCTACGTTTGGAAAGCGTAAGCCATGAGAATTTTTTGCATAATTCTGTACAGTTTGTCCCACGATTCTGATACACTGCGTCTTTTTTCAGAGACAGATATTTGAAAAACCTTTTCTGGACTGACTCCAATTCGTCGCCGTATTTTTTTTTTGAACATAGGGTTTCATATTTGAGCGACTTACTCTAATTTGGATCGCATGGACGCATTGTACAGAGTCGTCATTGTGTTGACATTTTTAAAATTTGTGCAAGAACAAATTACAAATCCTAGTGGCCTAAATGCAGACGCAGCAGTTACACGTACATGCTCAATAAAAATAAATGAGAGTCAAACATCACTCCGAGATCTCTTACCTTGAGTACCCTTTCCAGAACAGTGTTCCCTATTTTGTATTTGCATTTTATTATAGCATCATGTCTATGAAATGCCTTACATTTATTCGTATTGATCGGTATCTTATTGTTTTTACACCAGTCCACCAACTTATCAAGGTCCCTCTGGAACTCCCTAGTATCTTTCATATTCCTAATCAATCTGAATATTTTTATATCATCAGCAAATATTAATGTTAATGACTGAATATTGCCCGTTACATTATTTACGCAAACAATAAAAACGGGAGATCCCAGGGTCGACCCTTTAGGTATACCAGACGTCGGTTAATATGGTTTCGAAATGATACCGTGGTATTGAACCCTATATTGTCTGTCTGTCAAATAGTTTGATAAAAGTAATAAAAGGGTAATTGGAATGTTCATAGATAGTAGTTTACATTCAGTTATGCTGTGATCAATTTTGTCAAAGGCCTTCGATAAGTCAGTTTAGATAACATCCACTTGTAAACATTTTTGAATTGCTGAATTAACAATTTGTGTGAAGCAAGATAGATTTGTTACACATAAACGTTTTGGCAGGAAGCCATGTTGCGCATACGAAATATATGGCGATATGTACCTTTGCACATCATTCTTCACGATTTCCATGAACTCTCTCTTTTTTTGATTTCTCTCATGATACAAAATCTTAACATCATCCCAATTAAAATCATGCCCATGTGTAAGTCCATGTTTTGTAAGGACTGAGTAAAAACTTGCACTTCTATGAAAACTATTTTTATGTTCATCTTTTCGTGTTCTTAGTGATCTCCTTGTTTGCCTTCTGTGAACAGCATCACATTGTCTACATTTAAATTTGTAAATTACACATTGTTTTTCCAGTTTCTCATATTTGTCTTTACCCAGTGTAACAATCAAGTTACTTTTGAATGGACCTCTATGTATCGTATATAATCACAATTTTCCTAACATTGATTTCAAGATACTTGAGATTTTTCCAAAATAAGGTAGGACAAGCATATTAAATCTATTGTAATCTTGTGCATTGTTTCAGTTCTGATTATTACCTTCACTCTTAATTTGAACAATTCTGTTATGCATATGCTTGTCAATAAGAGTAATAGGATAATGGTTAAGAAAAAGAATCTGTTTGCATAATTCAATATTCTTTTCATGGAATGTAGGCTGAGATATTCAAGAGCTCTATCAATTAAATTCTTCACTGCTCCTATTTTGTTTTGAATGGAATGATTCGAATTAAAATTTAGTGTCCTTCCTGAAGAAATAGTTTTTCTGTGCCAATCAGTAATACTATAATGGGGTTTTTCCAAAAAAGATTTTTGATATCAACTTGAAAGTTTGATTTTATTTTAATAACAAAAGAAAGAAAGAGACATTTAATGAGACCACTAATCAATGAGGAAATCTATTTCGAATCTTGTTATAAAAGATTGCCATGCAAAATTAAACTATCTAAATGAGAATGTTAAGAAGACTCTTGATAATTTGAATAAACAAGTATCAGATTACATTATCAAAGAATATTTTGCAAGAAAAACTCAATTAAATAAAAAATCCTTTTATTATAATACAAAAATATTAACGAGAATTTGAAAACATTGTCAATATCCAAGGTGATATACAAAAATTGACTCTAAATATTTACTAAGCTCTTTTTCAAAACCCATATAACAAATGGTTTTTAAATATTTCAAACGCAAAGATTCCACAAAAAGTAATCAACATTCTAAGGTTGGGTGCAGGTTTTAGTAACAAATATAGTGAAAAACAGTATGTTCAATTCCATGAAATCATCAAAGACATTGAAGCTAATATTCCAAAATTACCAGAAAACAAAGGACAAGAATTCAGAGCAAGATTTATGGGTTTTTGGAATGAATTTTTGAATAATGGTGCTCGACAAACCTTATTAGAAAAATAATTAAGCGAAGGACTATGTGAAACTAAACTTTTTTTAAAACGTCATCCTGAATTATTGATTACTAAGGCTGATAAAAGAAGTATTACGGTTGTAATATTAAAAGGTGTTTATAATCAAATAATCGGATTAATGGTTGAAAAATGATGAATGTTTTAAATTGCAAGCGGCAATCTTAACGCTGCCCGATGCACGTGCCTCCACGGCTACTAATGTGTTGCAGCGGACGATATAAAGGTCAAGTCGGATACCAAAACAAATAATAGCAACCATTTGTAGTTCTCTTCTAAAATACTATAAATAAAGTAAAAACTAGTGAATGGATTATTTTTTAGAATCGCTGCAAAAGTATTATTATTGAGATAGGTTTACTTTAGTTGATACCATATTAATTTAAGAAAGAATCTCAAAATGAATCGAGGTAGAAAAAGAAATAGGCATAAAGAGTTATGGATCAAAAATAGGAAAAAATGTTCCAGAAATAGGGTATAATTGGAAACCGTAAATAAAAATTTTAACTAAACTTTTATTATTAATGTGATATTTGAGGACTATTTTTTATTCTTAACTTCTCAAATAATTCTATTATCGAATTATTTATAGATAGCCTACGGTAAATATTTTAATTTTTTTATGAAGAAGTTGATAGCATTATTTATTATTATTTTAAGGAAAATAATACATTGCAAAGTCTAAAACTAAAAAAGACGGTGTTGAAGATATTATAATCCGAGAGAGATTTTTCAAACCTATTTAATCCTCCTGTAAAGAAAAATGTTACCAAAAATTTTCACAAAAAAATCTGTACAATTATTTAAACGCTAAAGAAAAAGAATTTTTAGACAAGTTTTTTTTTTTAAGCGACAACTCCGAGTCCAGATGCCGCAGAAACTGAAGAGATTGACGAAAATGATTTACAGTTGTTTTTAAGAAAGTATTATTTCAATAATTTATTTTTTTAAATGTTTAATTAATAAATTACTTTAATGAAAATATCTTAAGTATTATTTTGGTATCCGACTTGACCATCATATCGTCCGCTGCAACACGTTCGTAGCCGAGAAGGCACGTGCGTAGGGCATCGTCAAGATTGCAGCTTGCAATTTAAAACATTCAAAATTATTTAACCATTGAAAGCGGCCAAAGTAAAGGATGTAAAAAATCTGTACAATTATTTAAGCACTAAAGAAAAAGCATTTTTCAAAAATCTTTTTTTTTAAGTAACATCTCCGTGTCCAGATGACGGAGAAACTGAAGAGAGGGACGAAAATAATTCACAATAGTTTTTCATACAGTATTATTTCAATAATGTACTGTTTAAAATGTCTAACAGAGAAATTACTTCAATGATAAAATCTTAAGTATTATTTTGGTATCCGACTTGACCATCATATCGTCCGCTGCAACATGTTCGTAGCCGAGAAGGCACGCGCATAGGGCAGCGTCAAGATTGTCGCCTGCAATTTAAAACATTCATAATTATTTAACCATTAAACCGATTGAACTTGAAGGTTAAAATTCATGATTTTTGCGAAGTCTCAAAAAAAATTTAGCATTTTTGTTTATTTAAATATTTCTGTTTTTCTTTCTTAAATAGTTTCAGAAGACGTAAGCACGTAATTCAGCATCAAAAAAGACAAAGTGCTGCAAATTGGCTAATTTAGCGCAAGTTGATGTAGAAAAAGATTGAGATTTTTTGTCCTCGAAAAATCTACTCGTAGCCGAGGATGCACGTGCATAGGGCAGCGTCAAAATTGTCGCTTGCAATTTAAAACATTTTATAATTTTTTAACCATGAAACCGATTGAGCTAAAACTTTTCAGAAAACTTCTTTGAACCTTAGTCAACAACTTTTTCCCTGGAAGTTTGCCATTGCTTAAAATTCGCTCTCTAAAAGAAGTGCTTGAAAGTTAAAATTCATGATTTTTGCGAAGTCTCAAAAAAAATTAATAACTTTTTTGTTTATTCAAATATTTCTGATTTGATTTCTCAGATAGTTTCAGAGACTTAAGCACGTGATTTAGCATCAATAAAGACAAAAATTCTGAAAATTGGCTAAGAGAGGGGGGAATTTTATATATATGATAACCCGAAAAGGGTGTAATGGAGTAAGAATCTACATCCAAACTCGTCTGTCGGTAACCAGCTACTCTCAAGAGTTTTGGTTTTCTACAGTTTTCCACTCCCCTGACCAAATCTTCAGGTGAATACGAGCACTTCCAATATAAATCCGGCAATTTAATTTATTATAATATAAGCTTGTACTTTTTTATTCTGCTTGTCAGGAGATGTAAGTGGGATACCATTATTTTACGTTAGTTTTGGTAATTTTGACTTCTGAGATTGCGATATCTGCTTCATATTTTTAAAGATTCGAAATCAGACGTGAAAAAAAGTTAAATTGTTATTAGAAATCTATTAGCAATGTCAAAATAAATGACAGAGTTTCAATTTAAGGCTGGAAAGGCAATATTGAAAATTCTATAGTCAAATGTGACAAACATGTTGAAGTATGACATTTAAATAGTAGATTGCATAAGGAAATAATAATTCTGTTTAAGAATGATGGAAACAATTAACAAGAGATCAGTCTTTTTGCGGATAATAATTTAAAGTAATAATAAATCTTGGTAAATGATGAACATGCAAGGGTTTATAAAAAATTCATAAATAAGCTTCCTTGTCATTTATTATTATCAGGCACGTTAATCTTATAGAGACGTGTATAGTGTATACCGAGTGTCTCGACACAATTTGTTAATCAGAGATTATGAAAATTGCAGAAACTGCCAAATTTAGTTGGAAAATAATGAGGATGTCAATAATATCTTCGAGGATTCCAAACTTGATTTAAAAAAAAAATATTTCTCATTGACTCTTGCTTTTAACGTAATTTATGTAACCTAATATCCATAAAATGATACATTGAGCTAAGTATTACTGTTGCATAAAAGTTCATTTCAAATATTTTTTCCTTTTTTTCAATTTTTAGAAATTCTTATTCGGCTAGTTGGCTTAGTTTGAATAGAATTTATTAGTACCCTTAATTTTTGTATAAACTTTTCTGAGAAATTTTAATCTTAAAGTTTTAATTGCTTTTTACTATTCTTTTATGTATATTTTTCAAGATTTCTCAACTATTTTTATTCAAATTTATAAAATTCAGCCCCAAAAATACTTCCTGAATTTTCGCTTTTTCTTGACAACGCGCTTTACCTATCCTTGTTTAAAATAAGTAAAAATTGTTCTTAGATATCTTTTTTTTCTAAAAATATAAGACTTTCATTTAGTATTCCTTTAAATTTATTAGAAGATTACGTATGCAAAATCAATTTCTTATTTTACCGCGAAACAATTTTTTTGAATTGTTTGAAATTCCCTTCAAGTCCACTGAATTCAATTTGATTTTAAAAACTTTGTTCCATTCAATTGTATTATTTTTAATTCGCCCTGAACTCTTTTTAATTATTCTGGAATTAGTATGAATTTCATCGAATTCTCTTGGATTCCTTTGAATTCTTCTAAATTCACTCCAATTTGACTGAAATCAATGAGATATTTTGGATTTTTGTCAATTAATTTGAATTTCAACCTGCATTTTTATTAATTTATCCTGATTTTTTAAAATTTAGAGTTCTCTTGAATTTTTCAGACTTCTTCTGAATTCATTCGAATTCGTCTAAATTCACTCAATTCTACTCTATTTAATGGATTTTTTTCAAAGTTTTTTTTTTTAATTGAACATTAAGTCTTTTATACTCAGCTTAATTTCTTAGGCATTTCATCAAGATTCTTTTTGAATTCTCTTGAATTTCTCTAAATTCACTCCAAATTTAATTAATTCAATATATATTTAATATTAAATTTTTTTAAATTTTATGTTGAATTTCGATTAATTTTATCTTTCGAACTCTTCACATTTCTCTTTAATTCCTCTAAGTTTACTCCAATCTTGTTTTATTTCTTTTTTAATTTACTTCAATTCTGTTGAGTTATTTTGTTCAATTTAATCAAATTCTGATGAATTTCATTAGTCTCTTGAATTTTCTTGAATTCTTCTGAATTCATTCGATTTTAATGAATTCGGTGGAATATTTTACATGTTTTGAATTATTTTCAATTCATTTGAATTAATTTGGAATTCAACCTCAATTTCTTTAAGTTCCTTGGAATTCTCTTAAATTTTTTCAAATCATCATGCATTCTTTCGAATTTATTTGAATTCTTCTGAATGTACTGAATTCGACTTAATTCGATGGATTTTTTTTATTTTTTAAATAGCTTCTTCTCCCAATTTAATGAATTTAATGATTTTTAAAAATATGTTTCAATTGTTTTCAATTCAGTTACATTTTTATCAATTTCATCGAATACTTATTTCCTTTACATTCCTCCGAATTCACTCAAATTTCATTTTATTTGTTGGTTATTTTATATTTTGAATTTTTTTCAATTCACGTAATTTCTCTTGAATCCCTTTTATTTCTTCTAAATTCATCAAATTTTACTGAATTCAATGGAATATTTTAGATGTTTTGAGTTATTTTCAATTCATTCAAATTTATTTGGAATTCAACCTCATTTTCTTCAAGTTCCTTCGAATTCACTTTAATTTTTTGAATTTACCATAAATTCTTTCGTACTTGCTTGAATTCTTCTGAAGTTACTTAATTCCACTCAATTCGATCGATTTTTTTGATTTTTCAAATAGCTTCTTTCACAATTTAATGAATTTAATGATTTTTCAAAATATGTTTCAATTGTTTTCAATTCAGTTGCGTTTTTATCAATTTCATCAAATTCTTCTTTCCTTCAAATTCCTCTAAATTCACTCAGATTTTATCGTATTTGTTGGTTTTTTTATTTTAAGAATTTTTTTCAATTCACTTAAATTCTCTTGAATCCCTTTTAATTCTTCTAAATTCATACAATTTTGCTGAAATTAATATAGATTTTTTGAATTTTGATCAATTGGTTTGAATTTACCCTAAACTCTTCTGAATTTGACTCGAACTGTTTTGAATTCACTCTGAAGTCTTATGAATTCTTCCTGAATTCGTTAAAATTCACCTGGAATCTTTACAAATTTCATCAAATTCGTCTCCGTTTTTTTAAAATTTTGCTTGTTAACTTGTAATTAAATATATAATTTAATTAATTGAGAATTTTTTATTCAGATTGAAAAAAATTGCATAAACAAGTAACTTGGAACAGTATTATCAAAAATTTTAATTGCTCTCATTTCAAGAGAGTCTGATAATAAATCACCCTATATTGTATGGCGGCACCCATCCGAGTACAATTGACCCAATCGATGCTTTTTTGCTTAACTTCGATGATCGAACGGGAATCCTTAACCAATTCCAAGTGATTATTATCAGAATCTGATAATACGGATTCTTTACCATCGTAAATTCAATTTAAGCATAAACACCCCTTTTTTTCTTGTTATATACCTATTTGTCTCCAATGAGCCGGAAATGTTTTATGGTTATACGCATACTTTTCTCTGATATTTGTTAATGTAATCTGAGTTAGTTGTGTAAATTAAAAAAATGCAATATGAAATATGAATATTTGATGTGTAGCATAAAAGTACTCATTTAATATTATGCGCCCACTAACAAAGAACCAATTGGAAAATTTGAATCGGTCATTTCCGTTAGTTATCGATTCACCACGATTTCAGATTTGACATTTTATTTATTTATTAAACATCTATTTCACGGATGTCTTATATTTGTTCAAAATGGATATGCATAACAGAATCTGACACTCTGGTACATATATAATTTGATTCACTCGCTCGCCGATTTACAATTGTTACATTTTGTGTGAAATATGAGAGCATAACCTCAAAAATTTCGATCCAATTCAAAAAAATTGAAAACAAATAAAAATACAGTAAATATCGAATTTGAAATTATTTTATACATGATTTGTAAAACCGGTACTTGGTATGTTCAAAAATGTATAAATTTAAGAACTCCAAAGTAATAAATAATAGAAATAAAGTTATGATATTGACCTGGTTTTAATTTGTTGCAATTATTTTTCTATAAATTTCGAACACCCGGTATGCGAAACCATAGTCCATGCGGCATTTTAGTAGAAGGATGAGATACTGGATTCTGGCGCCGCGCGGTTCAAAATAATGACACGGACCAGGCCATGGTCCCATCGGGGAACTTTTAATTACAAACTGATGACCAAGCCAATCCCGAAAATATTGTCTTCGAACGCGTTTTTTTTTAGAAGCCCAATGTATATCTTCGAAAGATCGATATCAGATCCAATTCAGGTCTTGCCATGACCTACACAACATTTACATCAGCTGTAAAAGTGCGTAGTTTCGAAGTATATTTTTGATTTGTGAACTTTTTGGGTGTTTCTTTTTTAATGAACAAAAAATGTTCATAAAATTTTCATAATTTTCAACCCCTGATTTTTTCAATTCTCCGTATATTCATGTCTTTTAGAATCGCTTGAGTCGCTTTGAAAATAATAAGGGCACGTAAACAACTGCTCCTGAAGTACAGTCAGCGCGGACGGTGTAGAAAGGCCTAATACTTACTGCACTCAAGCCTTTTGCACTTACTAAATTTCAATAGCGATTTTCTCAATAACTATTCATCCTAAAGGAAAAGTGTTGGAAATAAAAAATTTATATTTCAAATGAATCTATAACTTTTGTATGAAAACTTTCTCGAAATTTTTTGTATTCATCGAGATAAATTCGAAAAACCATGACTTTTATGGGTTTTCCATGGTTTTTGCCATGATAATCGAATTTGCGTCGATTTTCTCTACGATTTGCGTGATCATTGCGAGAAAATACATAAGAATACAGAGTTTAGAAAAGTTCAGGCGTAATAAAAATACTTATGTTTTTGGCAGAGCTAAGCATGAAATTTTCATCTTTATCATCAAATATCTCGAAAAATTTCACTCGTACAAAAAAAAAAAACGGAAAAAATGTGTATTTTGATAAGGTCTAGAAATTTTGCATTGATTATTAACTCAAATTTTCAATCGTTCTCGAGATACACTTGAAAAGCCATAACTTCATTGGGTTTTTGTGGTTTGCACCATGAAAATCAAGTTTGCGTCCATCTTCACTAATATTCTCGTAATTACCGCGTAAAAATACATGAATACACGGAGTATAAAAATAATCGGCTATTCGGAACTACACAAGAAAGATTTATTTTCGATCTTTAAGAATTTTTAAAAGAGAGACATTAAGCAAAGATTTGTTCCAATCTGCAGGGTTAATTATGAATACTATCAAGATTTCTTTTAATTAAGGTATTAATGAATAACCCAATTTATCAACAGATATCTATATTTATTTAAATATAGTATACAAATTCGAGGAAGTTAGCAATTTATAGAAATATGTTATTATTTCAGATTATTACGTTTTTCTTTTTTTGAAAAATGGAATAATCTGAATAGATTGGATTTAAATCAACCCACGAAATTCCGAATACATTTTTTCCGAAGAGCGAGACTTTATTTATGGCAAAAGTAAAAACAAATTTGAATAATTCCCGGCTATTTCCGGCCTTTTGCCGGTGCTCAAAATTCCAGGCCAATTCCTGGTTTTCCCGGTCAGTGGACATCTTGTACATTGTACAATTTGAACTTCTTCTGACTAGTAGAATTGAAGATGGAACAACTTCTGGGGTGTGTTATTTGAGCTTCGTCACGGGTGCCATTCATGTTACTCGTGATTCATGACGTTGAACCATGATACTGCAGTACATGTATCAACTTCGTCTGTATTTCAAGTAACTAACTGACCTAAAGACGTCAAGTGTCCATAAATTGTAACACAGCAAAAGTAGTGAAGATTAAATCAGAAATGCGTCTCAATATCTGATTGTTAATGCTGCTAATAATAAAGCTATTGTACGTAATATTATGGTATTTAAACAGCTCTAAAGTGAGTTATTTAACTAGCAAACGGTAAATAAATTATAATATATGATTAATCATGAAGGGCAAAAAAAACGTGAAAACATCTTGACAAATAAACTGAACATGATCGTATCGTTTCTAATTAAAAAAGAAATATTTGAACGTTCTCAGAAGACATGTAAAAATGTCCCTCAATATGTTTGTAGCGAAAAAGCGAGCAAAAAAGCGCAAAAATATCTTTTTCCAAAAGAAATAAGAAATGTAACCTTATAATGTGAGCCCTAAAACTATGTATAAAATTGAAGTTGATTGCTGCAACAAATATTGCAACTATACATAATTACTCGTGTTTTATTTTTTTCTAAGCAGTAATTTCTCGGAGATCTCATAAAACAAAATGTGCTGCTGAACACATGAAACCATTTTTTCATTTCAAAAGAAGCACATTTCTTTGAAGGTTTTTCCCCACAAAAGCCAAACTTAAATTTTTTTCGTGGCCACAATTTTACAATTATCTGTTTTTCACAAAATTAAGAATTCTGATTTGACATGAAAATTGAGAAAAGGGAAAAGTAGTGGAGAAAAATATAGGAGAAAAAAGAAGGAATATACTGAGATGTGTGATGAAAAACAGAGGAGGAAAATAGAAGGTTTGAAGAAGAGGCGGAGAGGGCTAGAGAGGATAAAGAGTCAAACCATACGACACTTATTTACTATTTATTCATTGAAACTCAGAAAAGGAAGTTGTGACTTTGATAATTCAATAAGTGTCCCTAGCGAAAGTTTCGGATGGAAATTCATTCCGAATCATTGCGATATCATAAAAAATAGAAATAAGGGTAAAGATATAAGAATTTATGTAAATAGTTGGTAATAGCAAGGGTAAGATAACATAAAATGTGTATTTTGCGGTAGATTGTAAGAAACGGAAGTCTCGTAAACCCGAAGGGGACACATTATGAATAAAGAAGACATGAAAGCACTTGACAATCCATAGTCACAAACCATCAATTTTTTCTAAATTTTGAAATTATTTTTACAGTAATTATTGTATTTAATCTAGAATCGAAGTAAGTAGATCTAATTTCGAAGAATCAAATTTTTTGTCCGATTTCAGTTTCATAAATCTTGAATGATCAAATTTCCACCTGGAAAAACAGACTATAATTATCAAAAATCACATATTAGATTTTAGTGAGTCTTTTGAAACTCACAATTCAGTATTATAACAGTTCCCCAATTGCACTAAGTTCTCCAACAAGGGGAGTATTCCAGGTTCTCGTGACGCGAACGCTTTTCCGCCTTATCAAGCAAAGATTATCGTTCGATTCGATCGCCTCGTTACACGATGATATTGCAGGCCGGTGGGTGTAAATGCGTTAGCCAACACGTAGGACGTAGGTGAACATGTAGAATCAACTCGAATGATCTTGAAGGGACGTATGAGAAGTGGGAGAATGGGGTGAGCGAATGAAGAAAAGGGGGAGGTAGTTGAGTGTTCAGGGCGCGATAGGGGGCTCAATTTCTGCCTCCAACCAATTCCAACTTTGGCGAAGTGGTTGGCCCACGTAACTTCTGCCCGGCAATCTGACTCGAAATCACCGTTCGCTGAATTATCGCGGTAACTGCGTGCCGTTCCTGGATTGCGGCAATTACCTGGCGTGGGTAATTATCGAGGAAAAGGACTCAAGTGTTGTTTAATCTGTGATCTGCTGCTTGCCCGAGGCCCGAGTCGGTGCCCTGGGTCCGATTACGTCAGACCCCCGTGGGCTCTTATAGTCTCATAGGCCTCCGTGTCTAACACCAAAAGATCATCGTCAATCGTGATTTTCACAATTTTTTTGCTTCTGCAATCCCAAAGCGACGAGTTGGTCAACCAAAACCACGATCGAGTTGGTAGAATTATTGGTCACGAACCATTGAACCCAGGAGGGACGATGGGATGATCGAAAGTTTGCGAAGCCAGTAAACTGTGGAACTTGGGTTTCGTGTCGATCAATCGTAAAGGGAGCAGCAAAATTTGTCGATTGCGGTTACACCGCCAAATGTCGAAATTACATACCTCTTTTGAGACACTTGACTCAAAGAACTTGTTTCCAAAGTGACCTAATTTCTACAGATGCCTACCAATACTTAGTGACTGGACTAAAGTTACCGTTTTGTCATGCACCATTGTGTATGCAGTAAATTGTGGTTTGAAATATTAACCCTTCGGTTCTCTGCAGTATACACTAAAGGGAATTGCAACAATTTACTGGTTCTAACTCCTTTATGGGTGAAGTTTCTTTAGCATAGGACTCCATACGTGATGACCTCCTATTACCTACCGAGATGTTTTCCCTTTTGAAGAAGAAGTCTTTGGGTGATCTAGTTATTGGATACGAGACAAAGGATCCTTGGGTGTAGGTAGAGATCCTGGTAAGGTAAAGAACGGTCCTTGACTGGGAGACGACTTACAGGTCCGAGGAGGAATTTTAAAAGTACGCCACCGCCAATTTCGAGAGAAACAAGGGTATACTTACGCACGCAACAAAGAGAGGCACTCGCGTAACAACGACACGTACGGAATGCCTGGCGCTCGTAAAACCCGAGTAGAAACTACATACGCCGGCGGAAAGGCGAGCAGCGATTTTGCCATGCGTATCCATCTATGTTAAACCGCAGTCATCGCCGTCAGGGGCGCATTTGACTTTATAGATGTAAGGAAAATGTTCTTTCTGAATCATCAAATTCTAGTCTTTACGAGATTTGTGTTGAGCGGGACTCCTAGTTGGAGAATAGTTGGAGAGTATCCAATCTGCTCTGCTCTAGTCAATTCTGTTATCCAGTTCTAAATATTGAATCGAGTCACCCAAATTTCTAAATGTTGATGTATCCATCTCTAGGAAAATCAACAATCAACAATTGTTGTCCTTTGACCTAGTGATCGATCAGTACTAAGGATTATGTCTACTGAAGAATCTGCACCTTATTTCTATCTAACTGATTGCTGTCGTCTGATGTCAAGAATCTTATTGTCCGATCTTGAAGAAATTTTCTTTTGATGATATCTATGAGAAGAATCATATCAAAAATAGTGTTGAAGATTTGGTTTCACTGTATCTAAAAATCTAAAACTGTCAGCTGACACAAAATCCAGGATTTTAAGGAAGTATTCGTTGAAATGGACATCTAGTTGGAGAATTTAACCATGTCGTCCAAATTGATGTGTTCTACCCAATTCTATTATCTACCCTTACTGATAGGATTTTACTATCCAACTTTCTTATTATATTAAGCGAATCATCATTTCACCAAAACCTGTTGTATATAGCCTTGAAAAATTGATTTCCCCCTATGTGATTTCGGATCATCCGTTAAACAATCTATCTTTCCGCTGGAAATATACCCTGCTCCCCGAGAGGAGGGTCAAAGTTTGCGCATAATGGAAGAGAAGCATTTTGGTGAAGCAGTTTCCTTTCCCTTTTTTCTACACATAGTTTTTCTCATTTTTCTTGTCATTGGTCCAAGTTTTACATTTATTTCTTTCTTGGTGTCCTTCGATAAATTCGGTGGAAGGGTTGTGACCAGATGCTAGCAATAGCAGCCTCAAACACCTCAACAAATCCCACCTTCACGGAAAAAATTTATGACAGGCTGCGCGAAGAGATCCAAAATTCGTCATTCGTTTAAGCCTTCTCTCAGGGAACAGAGTATAGATGCTTCTACCAACAGAAAAAGTGTTTCTTAAATTTCCTTTTATTCAATTTGTCCCATTTTTTTCCTGATTCGAAGAAGCCTTCCCTGGAATCTTGGTTCTCTAAACCGACCCTGATTGAAGTATCAAAACAAGAACAAATCGAATGAGACCGAAGAGAGAAAACGTCGCAGAAAAGATCGCGCTCTTCTCTGGGGCTGTTTTACGAGCGGACAGTCTGGCCGCTTCCACCGACTTCTTCTTGACGTTTAATTATTCCCGATTGAAGAAAGAAAGCGGGAGGCGAGGGAGAGCCGCGGAAAACGGGCGTTACGCCTGCCGCGATATTCCATGGCAATTACTATGTACGGTGTGCAAAATAAGTGGCTTACAAAAGTGTAATGCCTAGCTGCTTCGATGACGGAGAAGAAAATGTTCCACTTTGTCGAGAGAGACTCTAGGCTAGACTTCTTATAGGGTTAAACAAATCCAAACCAGACTCACATCAATTGAATTCTTCTTCACCAAATTTTCCTGCATGAAAATTGTTCTTCATCGAAGTCCCAAGAAATAAAGTCGAAGAACCCAAGAAGATGGATCCCACCATATAATTTTCAATAAAAAATAAAGACCTCGAGACTAGCGGATGCATGTCTTCAATATCACACATAGCTGTCGACGCCGAGACCGGTCTGAAGGTGGATTGCCGGCTCTGGGACGACCGGTAATTAAACTAAATGTTAATTGCATAATCGCGAGAACCGCACGCGAACCCGTCTCGTATTGCCGGGAACCGAGGATTAACTGTTTTTTCTCCTTTATAGCTCAGTCCGTTCTGCGATCGGCAGAGGCGATAATCGTTTACACGTGTAACCGTGCAGATAATAATAAAATATTAAACCCCGATGGGGTTGCGAGAATATGATAAAATAGTGGGATTTGAGATAACTGTGGTTGTAGCTCTTGAATCGTACATTGGATGAAAAACGAAACGAGTCGTGTTCAATTCACGATTGTAGGATCAAAGCGCGCAGTTCTTATTCCAGTAATTTCTAAAAAATGTGACCAGTTATCGTTTCCTTAGAAGGGGTATAAGGGCGTTTACGATGCGATCGTTTCTTCGTTTGCTTTGTATATTGGTGTGTTGATCCCGTTAGGTTCTGATAAGATAAGTCTGGTGTTGTATGGTACGGATATATTGTATTAAATCGTGGATTAGATTGGAAGTATCTGAACGTTAGGATAGTTTTTAGTCAGACAAGAAAATCAGCGTAATTCTTAAGAAACAAATCAACAAAACAAATTAATGATTCTTCAATTACTTAACCCCCAGCATCATCCTCTCTAATGCATTCAAAGTTGTAATCCTCCTCCTTGATGAAAACTTTGTTCATAGCAAACATTAAACTTGCAGAAAAAGCCTTTTGGAGAAAAAATAAACGGAAAAGTTTGATCCGAAGAAAAATTAGTATACCGTTCCCAAGAGCCATAGTGCGAAGTTCAACATCCCTGATTCTCAACGCAGCTCGGGGGTTTTCTTGTCGATCTCAAGAAACGCAGATATCCCAGGCAACCCGCGTCGAGCAGTCGACGAGGTGGGCTTAACGTGTAATCTCCTTGGTTCGCGACTGCATGTATGCCCTGGAAGCATTGAAGTCGCGACGTCATCCCTGATCCTAGTGGACGAGCGAAGACAACAAAGAGAGAAAAACGGGAGTGGAACCCGGTATATATGGTGGAAATAAAAGAGGCGGTATGAGGGAACAGAAAGAGAAAAGAAATCGTAGAGGAGTTGGGAGAGAGAGAAAAGTGGTAGCGTGAAGAAGGGAGGAGGAGGAAAGAAGAAAAAAAGAAGAGAAGAGGCCGGGAGCTATGCGTGCTCCGCCCCGCCCACGCTTTCAGAGACCCAGGACTCAACTTGTCCACCTTCTTCGCATTGTACAGCCACATGCAAGAGTGATTTGTTTCTTATAAACCTCTGCCACTCTCTAACCTTTACACCACCTACAACATTGCAATCATTCCTCTGCTACCGGTATCGACATTATCTTTTGTATCTTTCATCCTTAGTGTTTTGGACTCCGATGGGGTAGTATTTTGTGTTTTCAGTGGGGCAGATGATTGGTTTATACAGAGTTGAAAACAACGATTTCTTTATCTTTAACAGGCTATCCTTCTCATGCTTGATATTTTTTACTGTACCTGGAGAGCCACTTCAGAAATTTGTATCCTTAGCATTAATACTATCTGCAACATTAGAAGCGTTCAGCTGCTACTGTTAGAGATGACAACACTTTCCAAAACCTTAAACTTGAAAATCAGTCTGATTATTATTAGTTGTTTCTATATTGGTAGTAAGAGTAGGGTAGATGCTTGGTTAATGGATATACATTTGATTTGATTTGATTCTTTTCAAGATTGCTTAAATTAGTAGTATAAGATTCATAATGTCAGCTAATCTTAGTGGATTGTTGAAAACAAAAAAAAACTGTAACCATTTCTTTAATGGTAGTATCGATTCATTCTTTTCCACTTCTTATCCTCAGCATCCCTTGTTTCCTTAGCATCCTGATTTTCAATGGATGTAGGGTCATTATTAGATTTCTCATTCCCTCTTATATTATCTGTAAGAATTGCAATCGTTTCTTTCATACTGGCATTGCTAACATCACTGTTGTCTTGACTTACCCTTTGCTTTTTCATCCTAAGCATCTCTATTTTTAAAAAGTTCACAATTTCTATTCAAAAATTGATACTCCTTTTTATTCCTATTCATATCAGTACCCCAATGGAAATCTGTATCCTTAATGTTTTTCGAATGGAATTCTTAATATTAGCTATATTAATATACTCGCCATCAGTCCTAGGTTTTGTATAAGTTTGCTTATAAGATTTTCCATTCCTTTTACCTCATCTCCAATGCGGATGCTCCCGTCATACGTGATCATCTGTCCAGAGCGCCTACCACATAATTCCCAATCCCATATGGAGATCTAATGTGATTCTCATTTCACAAATCGCACTCCAAGAAGATGAAAATAACATCACGACATGTATGTCTGATGTCACTATTTTCGTCTTCTCATCAGCTGATCTTGATTGAATTTTCGCCGATGAAAGTGCATGACATTTATACAATAGAATACACTCCATCTACTATTCATTCGTATCTGTAGACGATCCACCGTCATAACTTTCTTTCTCAGAACAAAATCAGACAATCCTAACATTTTGTGAACGGGTAATAAATTATTCTTCCTGATGGTATCAGAATATTAACTACGTATTTCTCACCTTTGAGTTGTTTTGGGCTTGACCGTACCCACACGCCCGAGGCCGGAGGCGCCATGCCATCTTCTGGAACGCTTATCCCGGTATATGCCGGGATAAGCGTTCGAGGTGGAGGATATTCTCCACCTCGTTCTCCACTCCGAAAGTCCGTGTCCCTAGCACATTACCATAGTTCGCCCGCGAGCTCTAACTTTGCTGGCGTCCTGCGAGTCCCTGTTGAAGACAGTTCGTATGAGGAATAATATTCTGGACTACAAAAAGACCATTCTCGCATTATGCATGCACTATCGCCAGAAGGTTAATGTTACCAAGTCGGGGACCATTGAGTAAACGCTAGAGCTACAAAAGCCGGATGTGAGTACTCGTCTCGCGTTTTGAGCAAATACTAAATGTTAAACGGATTCGTTTCTGGCGTGCCTCGTGCTTCTCTTTTCTCCCTTATACGAGCTCGTGGGAGTGTTTTGAAACACTGTTAAAACGTCAGGTGGAGATTCGACGCGTCGCCATTGTGTGTTATGAACAAAACGGCCCGCGACGAGCCCCTGTGATTTTCCGCAGTTCAATGAAGAGTAAGTGCTTCCATCAAAAGAGCAGTCTTTTGTCTTTTCATCATCACCCCTCAGTTACCGCCTCAGAGAGATTTATATGGTCCTTTCAAATCCGCCATTTGGCAGGAAATCGCTTTCAATTTAACCGAAATGAAATGCGAGCTTTTATGGAACGTGTGGGTTTTTGAAGCTTATGAAAACGGATTAATACAATTATCACAAGGCCATTATTTGACATTATGATAGGAAGAGTGTGGTATGAAAATGCATGCTTTTGTAATACAAAAAAGTAACCATATTAATGGTTTTCTCTTAGGACACTCTAAATCCCAAGGTGTCAAATTTTGATCCAAATGTGGATCAAAAATTTTCACAATGGAGAGGCGGTTGACAACTGCATAACTACACATTGAAACTTACAATACTTTCACATCCTTCTATGTAAATGTCAGTTCTTTTTCCATTACGCAACATTTTGATCTGCATTTTTGTTGCACGAACCTATTTTGCTTTTTCAATAATGACTGTCATATTCATACATTCTTAGAAAAAGTTCTGACTCTTCTCAAAAAACGAACCCTGCATGATGATCTACTGTTAAGTTATCACGCTTTAAAAGGAGCGCGCACCAAATGTAAAAAAATGGCTTCTTGTCAAAATATCGAATTATAATTCTTTTTGTAATTTCGACCCTGCATATCAATAATTCAAAATAAAATTATCAGAAAAGTGGACAGTTTTTGCTCTAACAATGATCAAACTTCCAATTTTTACATGTATTTAAATTTAAAAAATCGTCAATTATTGCAATGTTATCCTTCTCGAAAACTTTTTGTCAGATTTGGCTAGATTTCCCAAATTTTGTAGTTCGGACCCACTTAAACCAAAGTTTTTCACGATTTACGATTTTCTGTATACAGAATGTTTGGCGGTAGTTCAAACATCCCCTAAACATTCAAAAGAGGAAATCGACATTTCCTAACAACAAAAATCACGCGAGATTTTTTGATTATAATTGGGGTCGGAAATCTACGATAAATGCGAGAAACATCGAGCAGGAAAAGTCGTAGAATTTATTTTGAGAGTCGTTTTAACATCCCTTGAGGATTTAAGCAAGGAAATCGATATTTCCTAACAACCACACTCACGGGAGATTTTTTTATTATACCAATGGGATCGGAAATCAATTTACAATGAATGTGAGAAATATATCCTAGCAGGGAAAGTCGTTTAATTCATTTTAAGGGTTGTTTTAACATTCCTTAAAGAGATGAGCAAGGAAATCGACATTTCCTGATTAGCAAAATTATGGAAGATTTTTTTATTATACAGGAAAAGTCATTGAATTTATTTTAAGGGTTGTTTTAACATCCGTTAAACATTCAAGTAAGAAAATCAACATTTTCTTAAATGCGAAATCACGGGAGATTTTTTGATTGTACTAATAGGGTCAGAAATTAGTTGTTATGGTTAACTCTTTCTTTTTCTCCCTTTCTGTTGTTATACATTTATTGTACATTTGTCTCCAATGAGCCGAGAAAGTGGGTAGTTTCGAAGACTTTTTTTGATTTGTAAACTTTTTGGGTGTTTCTTTTTTAGTACACAAAAAATGTTCATAAGAAAGTAGATTTCATTTCGATCTTTAAGAAATTTTAAAAGAGAGGCATTAAGCAAAGATTTGTTCCAATC
>JAUMHM010000085.1:7964826-7997017 GCA_032362435.1 Melikaiella ostensackeni | reverse complement strand
TTCGATCTTTAAGAAATTTTAAAAGAGAGGCATTAAGCAAAGATTTGTTCCAATCTGCAGGGTTGCCTATGAATACTATTAATATTTCTTTTAACTGCGGTATTAATGATTAATTCAATTTCGGAAAATATATCTATTTTTATTTAAATATAGTATACAAATTTGATAAAGTTAGCAATTTATATATATGTTAAATTAATTGACTAACCCAAAAAAAAAACAATTGTGACGTATCATATAAAAAAAGTTGAAAAAGTAATCTAAGAAATTTTTGTACCGAATTCTTTTGAAGAGAAATGAAGATATAATTATTTTTCGGTAGCTAACTTATTGTTAGTTATTGCACATTAGTCGAAATGAAAAAAGTTTCAGTGTTCAACTTTTTTTTGTTGGGTTGAATTTGCATTTTTTAGTGACATCCTCAAAAACAAGGAATTTTTGTTTATCATGAAAAACATTTGATGCTTGAGAAACTCTTGAGGTAGTCGTGCATTAACACAAAAATATATTTAAAAATATAAATACCAAAATAACTCAAGTTTAAGCAGAGTGTACCAGAATAAACAAACTGTCTTTCTTCGAGAGGAGTTACACTCACTCTTTAACTTTTCAACCTAAATTGTTGGTGAGATGTCAAACAACCTCAATCAATGAAAAAATCCAGTGAACATAGGTAAATTATATGAAGATTTCTTGGATACTACTTAATTTTCGTGCCCTCATATTTTGTGTAACTTCATAAGTTCTACATAAAATATAAAAATATTATTACTTATGTTTCATACACTGCACAATAAAAAATATCCATCGAAACGAAAGGTAACATTTTGTAAATAGTTATTTCCTGCATTGGGATTTGAATCCGTGAAAGCATGGTAATCAAATACAATTCCAGCGCTCTACCATCCGAGCCAAATTATCATAAGTGTTCGACCATATACAAAAATAAGTAATTTAAAAATTGTTTAAGTAATGAAATTAATCTTTTTTAAATTAATTTAAAGATTCAGGTGAAGTGGTATTATTCCACGATAGGCAAGGTTTTCAAACAGATGGATATCATTTCACCAATCAGGATATACTGCAGCTTATATTTAACTCTAGCTTTAAAATCCCATCAAGAAGTCAGCAGTTTTGCGAACGACCCCAATTTTTTAATTCGCACTTTGTCTCCCACAGATTATAAATCAAGGAATGTCGATGGAAGCGCTCCATTCAGTTTTTGCCTTTTGCAGTCAGTAATTTCTTGGCCTCGCCGAGATATCAATCACAGGGACAATTCATCGGCCAACCACTTCGAAAAATGAAAAGGTGATCGATGCTGCTTGTTGATTGATAGTGCGGTTATTGTACAGATACGAGTATAGTATGAAAATGGAGAACACACCATACCACGAGACAGCGTGGCCACCTATAAAACAATTTATACGGTGGCTCCCCAGAAGGCGTATTGTTTCTGTACGAGGCAACTCCAAGCCGACGTTGTTCAATGTTCACCTTCGATTTTTCGGATCGGCCACTTCGCGAAGACGTATGCGGATCACCTTTCGGAATTCGTGTTGAGCCCGCCAGGGGGCAGGTTACTTCGGAGTCCCGATAATTACCGCCCAAGGAGGCTGGCCCCTCTTTATCGCAGGAACGTGTTCCCACTCTAATAAATGCCCCTAATCAGCTGTCTGGTCATAAAAAAATAACAGGATTATAATTATCTAACATTTAATATCTGCACGAGCAACCAGTAACCACCTTCAGCTTCCAATACATGAATTATGGAAGCGAATGTTTCTACCTCAGTTTCTACTTAATGAGCGCAATAAGATAAACCTACTTTACGCTTTTCAAGTTAAAGACTTTTCAAGTTTAAATTAAATTCATGATATTGATTGTCATCATGATAGAGGCAGAGATTTTTATTTTTGTTATTTGCTATCTTAAGATACCATAACACCTATCATTAAAATTTCACTATATGTTAAAATATTACTATTATTTTCTTCTTCTCAGCTTTTTTCCCGGGTGAACCCAGTGTTTTATAATCACCTACGGACTAAGTCAAGTACTGTTGAGTTAAAGATGTCAAGAATTTAATGTGATGTTTGAAATTTCCTGCAGTGATGTTGTATTAGGTACAAAATTAGGTGTATGGTGTAGTTTAGAGTTTGTCATCTACCGCTGTTGTCGCCTCTGAACTCTTTTTTAGAGCTACCATCAAATTAAACAAAAAAAATATATCAGACTTAAGATGGTTACAGCCCTATATGTCGAAGGCACTTTTTAAGTTGGATCTTTGTACAAAAATCAATATTCTGCACGAGGCTGTTCCGGTTTATATTATCAGTCACGGACGCATTTTTGTAATACAATCAAGTGATATGATGAGAGTGATATGCATAATTTGACATATTGGGCTATTTGGTATAATTTTTACCCCATCATCCACGAGCTGGGTTGCATCCAAGTGCATGATGGGGGAACCTACAGCTTATGGTTGAATCCGAACCACCAGAACCTCAGTAAAAGTACATGAATGAATTTCCAGAGGCATCTTTCTTCGGTCTACCTCTGGGTACGCTACCATTCACCGTACCTAAATACACTTGCTTCGTCAAACGTTTTTCATTCATTCTCTCAATATGGCCAAACCATCTCAGCAAATTTCTTTCACTCTTGTCAATCAATGCTTCTTCTACACCATATTCCTTGAGAACCCACTCATAACTGACTTTGTCCATTAGCATTTTACCGCACATATTCGACAGGAATTGTGTGCCAACAGCGTTAACTTTACTCCTATTCTTATCTTGATACGTGCAGGTTTCGCTGACATGCAGCACAAAGGGTTTAAGCACAGAATTATATATTGCAATTTTAGCTATGTAAGTTACACTTTTACTTCTAGTAATAGCTCGTATACAGCCGATAATCGTTCTTTCTACCCTCCTGTGTACGTTTATATATCTCTGCAACTATCCTTCCGTCTGCGGTAAATAAACTTACAAGGTACACGAAATCATCAACTTGTTCTATCCTTCCTTCATTTAAGGCAATGTTGCGTACTGTTTTCTCACCCCTTCTTTCAAATACAATAATATTTGTTTCATTCCCGTTAATCTTAAAATCCAAACTCTTAATGCTGGTATCCAGTCTTCTAACAATTCTCTTTAAATCATCGACTGATTCTGCCGTAACAATCTTATCATCTGCAAACACCAGTCCACGCACAATCACTGTTTCGATTTCAACACCTTCTTCGTCTAAGAGAGCTATTCTTAGACATTTGTTCATGTGTGTATTAAATATGCAGGAAGACATAATGCAGCATTGTCTAACTTTCTTTGACTAGTATCTTTGCTTTTCTGTTCTTATCGCTATAATCATTTTCTATTCTAGTTCTGTCCTCATTTCTAAGACCTTTGATATTAAGATTTCTTGAATACGCCTGCTTTTCTCTTTAACAGCCACGGAGACTTCATTATTCCATCAAACATCTTCAGACTTTCTTCCTACAGCCGCAGGACTGCACCTCCAGATACGCTCTCAAAGATGCTCTCCCATAGTATTGTGCACAATACCTATATATTTTTATTGCCTAATTTCGTCTTCCAGGCATCTTTGTGATGTCATAAATAGTAAGTCAACTTTTCATCATACACTATTTGTACTTGTGGTTTCTGCAAATTCTCTATTTTAGCTCGCGCCTGCTTTGACTTATTATTAATTCTTCTTCCCCTCCATCCTTGGCCTAGGTTCATTTTTGAAACTATTAGGTAGTGACCAATTCCACATTCAGAGCCTCTCATAACCCTTGTATCTCTTACTAGCCCTCTCAGTTTCTCATCCGCTACAACAAAGTCAATCATACTGAGGCTTTCGCCTCTGCACCAAGTATACATGTGAATTATTTTATTTCTGAATCAAGTATTTGTAATAAGCAAGCCTTTTTCTAAGCATCAGCTATTTAATTTCTTCCTGGTACCATTCGTTGTTGGGTCTCCGAAATGACAAAGTACTTTATCCATACCTTCGCGTTAAACACCAGCCCAGTCATTCATATCTCCGAGTAGAATGATTCTTTCCCCAGGATTGCAAGTCTCTATAATATCATTTAACGTGTCCCAGAAGGTATCTTTTACATCATTACTGTTACCATTGACTGGAGCGTAGCATGCCATAATAAATAGCCTTCTGATTGCCACTTTCATTCAAACGCGCATTGTATTCGGTGATTCTTTTTCCTTATGATCAGTTACACCTCTAGCAATCCAAGCACCCAGTCTCCATCCATCGCCTGAATCTTTTCCGAGGGCATACCTTTCGTCGCCAAAAGTGTCTTTCCTATCCGAGGCTACATTATTATTTGTATTGTTCATTATTTAAAGGATACACCCAACTACCAACTTAATGCGAGAAATGTTTTCCACAATTGGGGCAAAATTCCTTAAGTGTCCCGCCTAAAAACTCGTCTCCGATCTTCTTTAAAGTCCACTGAATTGTAGTCCTAATGGAACTGTTTTAATTCTTTGAAAAAGATACTTCTAGTACGACTGGTTGTCGTAATACAGGAGCTGCTATTTTTCTGAACATTTTTTGCAAAGGAACGCTTGTTTCCATCCCTTGAAAATGACCTATTAGATCTATTAGATCATTTCTGAATTCATGGTGATTTTTGGTGTCGTCCCCTCGAGCAAGGAATATCATGTATCTCCACCAATATCTTTCACGCCATTTTCGCTAATGGATTATTTTCAAGAGCCAGAACGGAGTTTTTTTCAAAAAAGTTTGAGAACAATAGCTGCTGCACTTGGAGAAAACCCCTAAAAGAAGTTTAAAATTGAAAAATGAAGGTGAAATAAGTTTTTTTTGTAGTAATCATTATTTTTTTCGTAAGGCTGCAGGAAAAATGTTTTCAAACCTCTATAGAAAAGTTAAATTGGATAACTTTTGTGGAAGTTAGATTAATTGAGCATCTACGTGCGTGGTAAAATGCCGAAAATTCGAGCCCGTGTATGACGACAACCAGTCCTACTAGAGGAATTAAAATAGGTCCACTAGGACTACAACTCAGTGTACTTTCAAGAAGATTGGAGATAACGGAGGAGGGCACCAGTCTCCTGCAATTTGGTCTTGAGGATGGGAAAAGACCATTTATTCATTCATTGCTTAATAAATATGATCAGAATTTTCAAGTCTAAATAAAATGTGGCAAACCTATAAACTTCCACAAATTTTCATTACTTTCCAAAATTTTCCCAGATTTCCAAGAGTTTCGAACATTTTCAAACATTGGTATCAATTTCCAAAAATTCTGAGAGGTTTCCCAAAGTTTTAGACACTTCCCTCAATCTTAAAAATTTTCAGAAGCCTTACGGTTTTCAAAAATCCCCACAAGTTTCCAAAAGTTTCAAACATTTGCATCCATTTTTGAAAGTTTACATAAATTTCCGGCAATTTTCGAAAAGTCACAGATTTTCATTATCAAAAATATAATGGTGCAAATAAAATACTCATCGTTAATTTAATTGTCATTTTAATTATTCTGACATATTTGTATCGTCTGAAGCTTATCACAAATTACTGAACTTCACGTGTAGCATTCTAAAACCGGAGCTTTCAATAAAGAAGTTTACTGAATGTACAATAAATTCAAAAACATTGAAAATATTGAAATATAAATTCGTTAGAATCAACAGACAGAATTTTTAAGTGTATTTTTTCAGTTAAACTGTGCGAACTAGCCCGGGCCACGGTTTCCTTGAAACTGTTTGATTTACAGAAAAAGCATGTGCCTCTTCTTGAGAAGGAATATGACACCTTTTTCGCGAGCAGAATCTTTGTCAGATGAAGGGAACTTAAAATATTGGGCGTGGATCTAGAATCCTGTTTTCTTTTAAAAACTTAATCTTTTGGTCAATTTATCTTTTATCGAAAATATAATAGTACAAATATAATACTCATCGTTAATTTTGCTATTATTTCAATTATTCTAAAGTATTGGTGTTGCATGAAACTTGTCACAAATAACTGAACTTCACGTGTAACATTTTGAAACTAGAGCTTGCAATAGAAAGGTTCACTAAGCGTACAAAAAATTCCGAAACATTGAAAATAATGAAAAATAAACGTGTAAATTCGTGATATTGATCATTATCATGATACAAAGATTTATAGTTTGGTTATTTGCTATCTTAAGATAAGATAACACCTATCGTTAAAATTTCATTGGGTTAAAGTACACCTAGCACTCTCGTTTAAAACATAATTCGCTTAGAACAAACAAAAAATATTCAATTCGAATGAAAACGGAAAGCTAAACCCCAGAATTATGATACCCTTTAGCAAATAATCCAAGAGAAGTCTGCCTCTCTACTATTAATCATATTTGTGATATTCTTTACACTATCTACTGATCATCGGTGAGTATCTTTTCACTGCTGTTGACCCTCTTATGTAATCTCCAAAACATGTATAGACTCTGAAGAGCCTTCAACTTGTCTGCTGAATATTTGAAAAGTATGTGCATGAAAAATTTTCTGTATAATCACTTGACACCAAGTGGTACCGGAAGTGACTATTGCCTCGTAGAAAAATGGTGTCTATAGTATACATAATCCCCGAAGCGCAAGATCTCTGGAGGACTCTTCGGAATGCCACCGAAGTGTTTACATTTGTCTCCTCTGGCAGCTTGACTTGACTCGTATGACGGGGTCACACACAAAGACCGTTTTATAGTCTGGTCCTCAGTAGTAGAATTTCTTCCGCTCGTCATGGCATGTCGCGGCGGGCGACAAAACCTCACAAAGCAAGCCTTGTTAATTACAGCAGCCGTAACTGACTCCATCTGCACCGAGCTTGTGGGCAAGACCGTTTTCCGATTCCAAAAAAAATGCACTCATAACTCTTCCTCCATTATGGACTTACTGCGAATTCTCGTCGAGGAAGGAAGTCAATTTGTTGGACATTGACACACAAATTCTAAAATAATTTATGCTGACAATTTTAGAATAATAATTTCGTGCAGAAACCAATCATGTGTGGTGGGTTTGAGGCTAAAAATCTAATATAGTTCTTAAATTCTTCTTTGCTTCTTCAAGTGTTGAAATTGTTAATACACAAAAAATAGTAAATTATGCATCTAGGGATAAAATACGCCTGCTTTATCCCGTGGTGCATGCGATTCATGTCAAGCGAGCTGGACATTGCTGTTTATTGACCGGAGGTAGCATGTCCGATTTTTTTTCCTTCTGTCAGGAGTTTTTTTCCCCGATCAACAAACAGCCCGCTGAATATATTTTTGATAATAGAAGCTCATGATTTTTTGGAAATTTCCGGAAATTTATGGAAAGTTTTGGAAATTTATGGAAAGTGCGGGGAATTTTAAAAACTGTAAAACTTGTGGAAATTTTTTTAATTGACGGAAATATCTGAAACTTTTGGAAACCTCTGGGGATTTTTGAAAATTGGTAGAAATGTTTGGGAATGTTTGAAACTTTTAGAAATGTGGGAAAATTTTTGAACGTAATGGAAATTTGTGGAAGCTTCTAAGCTTGTCAAGTTTTATTCAGCCTTGAGAATTCTTATCGCATTTCTGAAGTAATGAATGATCTACTGGGAAATCAGGAGTTTCCGGAATCTTTTGAGACCGTGAACAACCGGGAAATAACAGTGAATTTATTTTTTGACCGGAAATTGTATACATTTTTAGAAGAAGAATTTATCCAATCACTTAGAATGTCATAAATTTCATATCAAATGATATAATGCAATTTGAAAAAAGTTCGATTACAACTGTTATTTTTTTAATGTTGTGTTCAATTGTTAACTTTTTCAATTATTAAATCATTCACTTTACAATGTGTCATTCTGAAATCTTTTATTTTAGGAATCTTACATTTTAGGTCTTTTTTTTTAAGTGTACATTCTCAGTTTAAAGAGTTTTAAAATGCATTTTTGAAGACTTAAACAATGAAAAAAGAGATGCATCTTCAACCAAAAAAACTATAAATTTTAACATAATACACAAATTTCCAACCAAAAATATGAATCTTCAACCGAAAGAATGAATTTTTAATAAAATACATGCATTTTCAACCTAATAGATTAATTTTCAACTAAACAAGATCAATTTTCAACCAAAAATTGAGTGATTAAATTTTCATTCAACAAAAATAATTTTCAACCGAAAAAAGACGAATTTTCAACAAAAAGTTTAAATTTTCAACCAAAAAGATGAATCTTCAACCAAAAGAATGAATTTTTAATGAAATACATGAATTTTCAACCAAATAGATCAATTTTCAGCTTGATAAGATCAGTTTTCAACCATAAATGGAGTAAATAAATTTTGTATTAAAAAAAATTTTCGACCAAGAAAAGACGAATTTTCAACAAAATATTAAAATTTTCAACGAAGAAGATGAATCTTCGAACAAAAAAATGAATTTTCAACCAAATAGTTCAATTTTCAACTGAACAAGATCAATTTCCGTCCAAAAATGGAGTAATTAAATTTTGTGTTAAAAAAATTTCGGCCAAGAGAAGACGAGTTTTCAACAAAATATTCAAATTTTCAAGCAAAAAGTTGAATCTTCAACCAAAAGAATGAATTTTCAACCAAATAGTTCAATTTTCAACTAAACAAGATCAATTTTTAACCAAAAATAGAGTGATTAAATTTTCATGTATCAAAAATAATTTTCAACCAAAAAAAGATGAATTTTCAACACAATATTTAAGTTTTCAACCAAAAAGATGAATCTTCAACCAAAAGAATTGATTTTGAACAAAATACATGAATTTTCAACCAAATAATTCTATTTTCAACTAAACAAGATCAATTTTCACCCAAAAAATGAATCTTCAACAAAAAAAATGAATTTTTAACAAAATACATGAACTTTCAACCAAGTAGTTCTATTTTCAACTAGACTAGATTGATTTTTCAACCAAAAAATAATGAATTTTCTAGAAAAGAGTTCATCTTTCAACCAAGAAGGATTTTATTTTCAAATAAAAAATAATTGTATTCAACCAAAAGGGACGGATTTTTAAGAAAATATTTGAAGCCCCAACCCAAGCAGAAGACTTGAGTTTTCAACCAAGAGTAGAATTTTCAACCAAGATTTTTCAGTCAGGAAGGAAAAAAATTCCTAGTCAAAAAGGCAAATCTTCTACAAAACAGTTAAATTTTCAACCCGAAAATATGAATTTTCAACAAAAATGTTAATTTTCTACTAAATTGTTGATATTCCACCAAAATAGTTGAATTTTGAGCTCAAAGAACGAATTTCCGACAAAAAAATTTAATTTTCAACCAGGGGGGATGACTTTTTAACGAAACTGTTGAATTTTCAATTAAATAATTACATTTGCAACTAAATATTAAAATTCTTATGCAAAAGTATAATAGTAGACTTTTCAACCAAAAAGAATGAACTTTCATCCAAAAATTGTTGGATTTTCTTACTGGGTTTTATCAGTTCAGTTCGCATTTAGGTGAAAGAACGAGAAAAAGTGAAACAACTTTTTAATATGTAGCAATATTTGACTGTTTATTTAAAATGAATTTATTGATCAAATATTAAAAACTAAGAAATTTCAAACTGAATTGTTTGTTGTAGAAAGCCTTGAATCGTTAAAATTTCAGAATGCTAAATTTAAAATTTGAACATTACAATTGTAATTGTTGCATTATTAAAACTTTTCAATTGTAAGTGAAAGTGTTGAATTTTGATGATTGATTTTTAAACTATTCAATTTATAGAATTAGAAAATTAAAAATTTTTCAGATTAACGGCATTCAATTAAAAATTGTTCAATGAAAAATTGTTGAAAGCTTCCATTTTAAACGTGCAAATTTTTTAGCGTTTGAAAAAAAATTTGAATTAAAAATTTTCTTGGCTTCAATTTTTAAAGTTTAAAATGCAAAAGAGTTCCACTTCGAGTAATTCAGCTTTCATTTTAGTTTTGATTACTTCGAATGAAAAACATTTCAACTTTAAGAGTTGCAGTGGCAATATCATTGACAAAATTTGTGATTAATTATATTTTTCAACCTTTCCCCTACTCGCAGACAAACCTCTCTAATGCAAAAATGCACGAAAAAATGGTTAATTTTTTCATAAAAAGATGAGATTGCATAGAAAAATTCAAAATATATGCGGTTTTTCCTGTATCTACGTTTATTTTATTTTATTTCATTTCAAAAACAAAAATAAGTAGTTTTGATGTTGTGCAATCCAAAAAATTATTATGATTATAAGTAGGAACTCTAATTAGTTAAATTTTGCTTTAATCTACACAAATTTAACTGGATTTTATCCAAAACAATCTTAAAGTGTATCAGTTTTACCGTCAACCGCGGTAATGATGAAAATCTTGGAAATTCTATCACAAATCCCTTAAATCTAATGAAACTCCTTGAAATATTATAGAATCACTTTAAATCTTCACAATCCGTTGAAATCCCATAAAATTTCTCGAAAACCCCTTGAAATTCCATGAAATCTGATATTTCCTGTCATTCTAGAAAATTTATTAAAATACATTAAGAGCTTTTAAAATCCCTTAAAATTATTGTAATCCTCAGAAATCTCATTAAAACATTTTAAATTCCTTCAAAATTCCTTTGAAATCTTTCTAAATATTCTAAGACTATCAGGTCTTATAAAATCCTTCCAAATCTTCCGAAATTCTTCAAAACTGCATGAAATTTTTTTTAATACCATAAAATCATTCAAATCCTTGAATATTCCTTGGAATCTTTTAAATATTCTAAAATCTTTAAAATTCTCTAAATCTTTGTAAATACCTTGAAATATTTGAAAATCTTTCAAATAATTGAAATCCAGCAAAATATTATAAAATTTTTTGAAATGCTGTTGAAATCTGATAATATTCCTTTAAATCTCTTGAAAGAATTTGAAGTCCTTTGAAATCTTTTTGAGATCCTGGGAAATTTATTAAAATACCTTATTGAGAGCCTTTAACATCCCTTAAAATTACTCAAATCGTTGAAAATCTTATAAAATCCATTAAAACTCCTTAAGAATCCCTTGAAATCATTTAAATTACCCTAAGATATTTCGAAACCTTTAAAATCTTTTGAAATTCCTTCAAAATTTTCTAAAGCTCCTCAAAATTTCCTGTAATCTTTTTGAATACCATAAAATATTTTAAATCCTTTGAAATTTTTTCAAATTCTTGAAATCTATTGAAAATTCCTTGGAATCTTTTAAAATATCCTAAAATCTTTCAAATTATTAAAAATCTTCGAAAATACCTTGGAATATTTGAAAATCTCTTCAAATCATGAATATCCATCAAAATATAATAAAATCCCTTGAAATCCTGGGAAATTCATTGAGATACATAATTGAGAGCCTTTAGAGTCGGCTAAAATTATTAAAATCCTGGGAAATCTTATGAAACTCGTTAAAATCCGTTGAGATCTTTTAAAACATCTTAAAACCTTATAGTTCCTATAAAATCCTTCCATATCTTCCGAAATTCAATAAAATTCTTTAAAACCGCATGAAATTTGCTTAAATCACTTAAAATGATTAAAAACCTAGGACATTCCTTAAAAATATTGTAATCTTTTGAAAATTCCTTCGAAATACCCTAAAATATTTTAAAGCATTTGAAATTTTTTGAAATCCCTTGACATTTTTTAAAGCTAGTGAAAGTTCCCTGAAATCTTTTGAATTACCCTAAAATCTTTAAAATCCTGTGAAATCCAATAAAAACCCTGGAAACCCCCATGATATTCCATGAAATCTGAATATATTTCCTGCAATCCTGGAAAATTGATTAAAATATGTTATAGCTTTCAAAATCCATTTAAAATCATTAAAATCCTTCAAAATCTGATTAAATCCGTTAAGGTCCCTTAAAATCTCTCAAAATATCCTAAACTCTTTTAGATCCTATAAAATCCCGAGAAATCCCGAGAAATTACATGAAATCTGATGAAATTCCTTCAAATTCCTTTAAACTCGTTGAAATTCCTCAAAAATCCTTTGAAATATTTGTAATTTATTTCAAATATCATGAAATCTTGTAAATCCTAAGAATTCCTTCTAAATCTCTCGAAATTGAAGGAAATTCTTTGAGGTTGCATAGAATTTTTGAAATCCAGTGAAATCCCCAGAAATAAGTGAAGGGTGCCGGGGCATAATGGCTTAAGTGCCAAACTTTGGGAATGCGTTTTATTGGCTTAAATTAATTTTTCGACCTAACTCGTGTCTCTGTAGAAGATTGTGGTCCAGTTCGATTTAGAAGTGGGTCAAAATCCGTGTTTGGTAATTTTAAAAAAATTATTACTGCTTTTCGCCTGTTCTTTCTACGATTCAATAGAGTTAAGTAATAATTCAAAATTACTTTCTTGTTTCTTTTTTAAATTGAAAAATAAGTAAGTCATGAAACTCTTTGTTTGTCAGTATTTTCGTTTTTCGGGATGCGCTATACCTTTGACAAGGGCTTTTTTCAGATTGTACCTTTCACGGTTTGATACAGCTAAGTAATAGCTTAAAAGTATTCCTCTGTAATTTTTCAATTAAAAAATAAGAAAGTTATGCGGAAATCCTACGTAATCCCTGAATTCTTGTGAAATTCTTGTGCAATTCTTCGCAATTCATTAAAATATTACAATAAGATTAGAAATTTTTCACATCTATTGAAATTCGTTAAAAATCACTTGAAATCCCATAGAAATCCTTTGAAATCTTTGACATTCTATAAAGTCCCTTGGAATCATTAAAAATACCCTCAAACCTTTCAAATCCGATAAAATGGAAATCTATTGAAATCCTTCTATATCCCTGGAAATCTTTCAAATCTTTTGAACTCTTTCAAAAAATGGCGAAGAACGTCTTTTAGGGTCGGTTTGCAAGACTTTCACCGGTCCGTTTGGCAAATCACAGTCCGCTTTTGTGTATATCCTAATATTATTGTTTATAAAATGTTCAGCAAGTCTTATTACAGAAAAAAAAGAAATTATAAAGTTGCAGAGCATAAACGTTGATCCATATTTACCCCAAAAATGATCCACAATTGCCTCGGTTTTGGTGTTTTTCTTTTATCTAAGTACCATTGCTGAATTTTCTAAAAAATTGTGATCCAACGATAATTCAAAGAAATCTTTTTGCTAATGCTTCGGTCTTTGGTCAGGGAACTTTGGTCTTTGGTCAGGGAGCTTTGCTCTTTGTGCTTGGCTGCAGTCGATGCCAGATATTCTTGAGCTGCCTGTCGCTCTTCCAATTTCCAACCCGTCCGGCACCTACATTTCTTCGAACCTCTACAGATTATCGACATCGTTCTATTCTCGTCACACGTCTGCGCGACGTGACTCCATGCTCTGGCCTGCAAGACATTCGTCTTAAGCTCCGTCCATTGGAGCGACGTAATAGAGCAAAGTGCATCCGAGAAACTGCGGTTTGCGAAGAAAACGCATAAGTCAAGGAAAAAGTTCCTTTGAGAAATGACGACGAAGTACTGCCAGGAAGTAGCAAAACTGTCAGAGAAATTGGACAAAACATCCACCAAGAGTAGCACTACCAGCCAGTAAAATTAGTTTATGCTCCAAAAACATCAGGGATCCCAAGAACCCCTTCTTCATCTTCAATTGATTCCTCTTAAAAGTCTTAAATCCTTTGACCATCTCTAGATTACTAGTTCCTCTTCAAAATTTGCACATGTTCCATTTTATAGAATCAACAAGATTCCTCCTTTTTTTGATGTGCAAATATCTCAGATCGCGACACGGAGGGTGAAGCCTGTGTCAGAGCTTTTGGATGTGTAAACATTTTAGACCAGGATATGGAGGGTAGGTCCTGTGCAAGAGCGTTATAATGTGGGAATGATCGAATCGTCATTCTCATTTATATCTCATTGACACAAAATTCGGAAAATCTTACGATTGTAATTGGTATCTTTATAAAATGATATTCAGTTTTGCGTGCTAATTAACTACAGCTTGATGTGCAAATACCTTACAAGGAGAGGTCGCGAGATGCGGGACGCCGATTTGACTGAATCTTCACAGGGTGAAAGTACATCATAATCCATTAGATGCGTATTTTTTCTTTCGATCCGATAGGCCTTAGTTTCCTAGATATCTAGGTTTCAGTATCTATGCTTTTGAGCATGTGAGTCGAGCGGTCCATGCCTCGACAGTGACGAGTGGAGCGGTCCACGCCTCGAAAGTGGCGAGTCGAGCGGTCCACGCATTGACAGTAGTGAGTCAAGCGTTCAAACGTAAATACTCAAACTTCGATATCTCGGAAGCTAAGGTCCATTGGATCAAAGGAAAAAACACGTATCCAGTGTATTTTGATACACTTCTATCCTATCAAGTTTCAGTCAAATCGGCTCCCCGCGTCTCGCGACCTCTCCTTGTTAAACCATCTTAGAGGGTAAAGCCTGGAGAAAAAAGAGCGTTAAGTGCCTTGGATCACATAAAACTTTAGTTTAAGTTAAAGCTTATCAAAAATGTTTACACACAGATGTGTCTTGGGTCGTAGTTTAGGGCACATGTACTGATTTTGTTCACTTCCTGAATTACTATATTCTACGTGAAGAACTAATTACACCTTCGCAGAACAATAAATCTAAAAAGAGAATCAGCTGCTTCGAATAATGGACATCTATTTAGTGAAAACGAGCATGAACTTATTCGTTCTGCACGTAAACTTCAGCTTTAAAATTGCGTCACCGAGAAGACCATTTGCGCGCTGAGCATTAGTCAGCCAACCGAGCAACGGGGTGCCAGTATATAAAGGCTGCTTTAGCTTCGCTGTTGGCGATAGATTTGCGAAGGAATGATCCTCTACGCAGAAAACCATCGGCGTATCGAAGAATCGTCTCAGACTTTCGAAGAACAACCCGCTCCTGATATTGTTCGCGAGCTTCTCTAATTGGGTGGTCCCATTAGCAGAAGCTATTATAGCCTGCTTCGGTGATTTCCCCGCGTACAGGGCTCTGGTAAGCACGAAACTATTACAGGTGCAACAAGGTGTACCAATAGTTGCTTCGCTTCCTAAGCCCCGGGCTTGCTCACCTCGTTACAACTTCACGAATGAAGATCGATTCCAGAGAAAATAGCGTTTAGCCGCAGAAACATTCCAGTCGATAACAATCAACAAAAGTCTTTTTCGGAAGGATTTTTTGGAGGACCATTTTGCGAATATTAAGAGAATGGAGAAGGTAGGAAAGAAGTAGGTATTCGTAAGGTAGCTGCAATTTTATAGTTTGAATTGGTAGGAACTAGAGAATTAATAGAGAATTCATAGAGAAAAAAGCTTCCAGGAATTGATGACTTACTAGTCATAGGTAATAGAGAAGAAGATGGACAATTCTGGATGATGGAACTAATGCAAGTTTTTTTTTTCAAATAGAAGAAGAAATATTTAAGAAATTCTTAAATTGAAGGATCATTTCGAAAACGTTCTTGCGAACGAAGGTATTCCTAATTTCATATAGAAGATGCAGTTGATCATATTGCAGGAATTAATTAAATACTAGCCATAGGTATTAGTTACGAAAATAGACAATTTTAGATAATGGATCTGATAGAGGTTTGATTTCAAAAGAAGTATTTAAGAAATGATAAAATTAAAGGATCATTTAGAAGAGACTTTTAAGAACTAAGATATTCCTTATGTTCATATTGAAGGTGCAGCTAATCAGGTTCCAGAAATAGATGACATACTAGCCATAGGTATTAGGTAAGAAGATGAACAATTTTAGATGATAGAACTAATGCAGGTTTGGTTTCAAAAGAAAGAAGAAATACTTAAGAAATGCTTAATTGAAGAATCATGGCTAGCCTCGATTAAGTTCAACCCAAAAGTGCTTGCATATCTAGTTTCTCTTTTGAGCGTATTTTGGGGATGCCTCCCGGTTATTCAGCCTAGTTAGAAAAAAATCGTACCACGCGTTTTTGAGAAAAACGATTTTTTTTATTTTTATCGATTAAAAATCTCAGTTTTCTCAAACATGCCGCAAAATATGAGTAGCAGTTCGTTATTTGTAATTGTTCTTCTTCCTAAAATCGATAAAATTATACCTTTACCATATGTTTATCTTCTGTATTTTGACGAATTTCCCCCCCAAAAAATAAACAATTCAATAAAAATCGCCTGAAGTAGCATTTAATTTAAAAAACTTCAGCATTCTATTTTTTAAAATGTTTGTTTTTACTTCAGTAACAATATGAAGAACACGTTTCATGAGATTATTAAGGTTCTGAGGTTCAAAGTAAAGAAAAATTGGTTCTTATTTCTAAAATTGAAGAAACATCATTTTTAACGGCTAGAAATCTTTTTTTTCGGCGCAAAATATTGATAGTAGTTCATAGTTCACAATTGTTCCACTTCCTGAAATCTATAAAATTTTACCCTTATCAGATGTCTATCTTGTGTATTTTAACAAATTTTTCAAAAAAAAAAATATAGAAAACGGAACGATGAAAATCGACTAAAAATGCATTTAGTTTAACGAATTTCAATATTTCATTTTTAAAAGCGATTGTTTCTAGCTCAGTAACCATGTCAAACTAAATGCATTTTAGTCGGGTTTTATTGATTTTTTCTTTTTTTTTTTTGAAAATTTGTTAAAATACACAAAATAAACATCTGGTTAGGGTTCAGTTTTATAGAACCCAGGAAGGGGAAGTAATCTATTTATTATATTCATATAGAAGATGCTATTAATCATATTCCAGAAATTGATGACATACTATCCATAGGTATTAGGTGAGAAGATAGACAATTTTAGATGATGGAACTAATGCTAGTTTGACTTCAAATGGAAGAAGAAATACTTCAGAAATGCTTATTTAAAGAATCAATTGGAACAGATTCTTGGGAAGTCAGGTATTCCTTATGTTCAAATAAAAGATGCAGTTAATCAGGTTCCCTATATTGATGACGTACTAGCCATAGGTATTAGGTAAGAAGATGAACAATTTTAGATGATGGAGCTAATAGAAGTATGGTTTCAAGAGGAATATGAATGACTTAAAAAATGTTTAAATTAAAGGATAATATTGAAAGGGATTCTTGGTAAGATAATCCTTATCTTGAAATATAAAATGCAGTTAATCAGGTTGAAGAAATTAGTGGCATACTAGTTGTAGGTATTAGGTAAGAATATGAACAACTTGATATGATGGATATAATGCAGGTTTGGTTTCAAAAGGAAAAAGAAATATTTAAGAAATGCTTGATTCAAAGGATCAATTGGGTGAGATTCTTCTGAACTAAAATACTCCTTATGTTCAAATAAAAGTTGCAGTTAATCAGTTTCCAGAAATTAATGACCTGCTAGCTATAGGTGTCAGACAAGAAGTTGGAAAATTTCATATGATGGAACCGATGCAAGTTTGGTTTCAGAAAGAAATGAAAGAAATGAAGAAGTTTCAGAAAGAAATATGATCTCCTAAATAGGTATGTAAACATCAGAATGGAAAAGAGGATTAGCTTGAATGAAAATGATACTCCCTTCTTCTTTGACTTGGTCCACGTGTTTTAAGAAGGGACCTTTTTAGGAATTTAGGGCACTTGAAATCGGAGTAGATTAGTCTTGCCGCAGTAAGCTGTCAAGTGTCTTAATCTTGGCAATCGTCGCAAATGATTCCATTGACTGAAGCTGACACGAAAAATATTATTGGTAGAAGGTTCGTGAAGGGTTTGGGGCTGAAAGTCTGTGAAAGAAGCGAAAGGCGATGAAGGCATGGGTGGTCGGGTTTTGCTGAGCGACTTCAAGGAAACGTTTCTGTTGCCCGTCATGTTCATTACCTAAGAAAGTCTTCCAAGAAGGCGGTCTTTCGGCCGTTGTCACTATACTGGTCGTCACGAGTATATAATCATCAGACACATATTGAAAATAGTGTTCGGGAATAGCGCAGAGCAACCCGTTTTCACGGCAGATGGCTTGCGTCTAGCTCGGCATGCATCCCCGTGACACTCTTCTTGTATTTCCGTCCCACACCGTATAAACAAACTCAAGTGACGATCACCATCCAGGAATAACATCCCTTTCTGCTCGCCTGCCTCTATGGAAAATTCGAGTTCAAAATTGTTGTACAATTTGTGTCGCAAAATGTTGCAGTGCTTGCTATGCAAATTTTGTTGTGAGCATTACTGCAGAAATTGTTCTGCAAAGTGCAAACATTGTAGAACTGTGTTTCCAATTTCTTTGCATGATTGATTAAGTTTCATGTGAAGGAATCTTTTATATTCTTGCATCAGCTCTTAATCATGTCAGTGAAAAAAGTTTTACTCCGAAAAACCGATGTTTAAATTTTATAAATAACCATAACTTCTTAACTTTTCAATAACATGTATTAATATTATAGGTCAATCGATTTGTTTCGAAATAAGTCTTTTATATCCTTGCGTCTAGCTTTGCATCTACCTCACTTTATGTTAACGAAAAAAAGTTTTACTACAAAAAACCCATTTTAAAAATATAATAAAGTGCTAAAAAATTCTAATGAATATTTTTAGACATCCTTATGTCAGTTTTGAGACATTGGTGGTGAAAGTAAGCCCTCCAAAATTTATCAATTTAACTATAACCGTCTTGAAGTTATCGTGTTAACAAAAAAGACGACATCCACACACACACACACACACACACACACATTCGAAGAATTGCTTAGAACGTTGTGTTAGACATTCATCAACTGAGAAGTATTTATTAGAATCGTTTTAAAAAAATATTTGAAATTGTTACAACTACAAAGCTTCCTCTATGAGGAAGGAAAATTGATGAATTTCGAATGGGATCGAATGTTTCAGCTACAAGAGATGTGTATTTTCCTAGTGAAATCTTCGCTGATGAAAATATGTTTTGATGATTGAATATAATAAATAACAATAAAGTAAAATCATGTATTTTTTCAAAAAAGCATTTAAATTGAGTTCCTTTTAACAGGTTGCTCTTCACCAGCGCAAAAAGAGATTTTATTGCAAACTGATTTTACACAAATTTTGACAAAAAAAAACAACATTTTTTTATGATGTTTGGATACTGTTTACCCTTTTGCTACATGACTACAAAAAAATTAGAAGTAAAAACGTTATTTTTATTTTCCAAGTCATTTGAACTAAAAATTCTCATTTTTACACAATTGCTAAGCGTTTTCATTTATAATTGTTGGTATATATTTTCAGGAGTATTGTTCTTTGTATACTAATTTCTCCTTTTTTTTTGTTTCAGGTAAGCCATCATACTTACTTCGCAAACATCTAAGTGAGTAGATATATTAGATTTGAACCCGAAATTATAATTGTTTTCGTTACATATCTGGGTTAATTTATAGTGTCGGATAGTGTGTTTTCGTTGAATAATTTTTAAATTGTATGTAGTTACCTGATTTTAAAATAATTCGTCAAATACTATTTTACGGCATTGTACTCATTGTACTTCTGCCCTCAGTGGTGCACTTTACGTGTACAATTTTATAGTAATATTTTCCAAACTTCATAGTCTAAAATAATCAAAAATCCACGGTATCCATTCTGCTGAAATGAACTCTGCTTAACAAAATTGTACAAGGTTAATTCTATACAGCAAAACCATACACGCATTTATTTTAGTTTATATTATTCGCAATTGAATCCCCCACACAGTAAGACTCTGTACGAAGATATAAATTAAATTTTGTGAATCTAAATCAACTCTAGAGAATAAAATTCTGCAGGAAACAACTATATAAAAAATTAAAATCAATTTTTTCGACACGACTAAATTCTACACAACTTAATTGAAATGATCAACTATCAGCGAGAATATTCGAGTCCTCTGGCTTTGATATTGAAAAAGGGAGTGAAGAAAAATGCTACCTTAATGATTGAACGATCATTTTAAAGGTCAAAGTGTTGTACCTTAATGCGCGTGAAACTAATATGCCAGAAAACTTGTTATGGCTCACAAATGTAAAAATCTCATTAAAAATAAGGAAATTTGACAGATTTCAACGACAGTGAACTTTAGAGCATAGATTTTCTTTAAAAAAATAATAGGAAAAATCTGAACGAATTGATGACGGTATACTTTAAACATTTTTCAACAAACTGCCGATGGAAAATTTTTTAAATATGACAAATTTTTTGTTGTACATAAATATACAACCATGTAACCTGCAGTTCTAATAAAGATAATTTAGTGATTAGGTTTGAGGCAGTTATTTAGACTACATCTGTAATTATTTGCAATTTCTAAAAAGTGTGTAATTGTTTATTTCTTCGTGCAAATTGCGATGTTTCAAGACATATTGCATACTGTTCTTTCACCCCATCTTTCAAACAGGATATTTTTTGTTTAATTCACGTTAATCTTAAAGCCCATACGCTTCTTGCTGATAGTACCCAGTTTGCTCATCATCCTCTGCAAATCGTCGACTGATTCTGCCGTAACAATCGTATCGTCTGCAAAGGCCAATCCACGTACTTTTACTGTTCTAATATCAACACCATCTTAGTATAAGAGAGCCACTCTTAGAAATTTGTCCATGTATATATTGAACATCCAGGAGGACATTACGCAGCCTTGTCCAACGCCCTGCTTTATTGGCATAATATATTGCTTTTATTGCTTTTAGAAGCCAAGCAAACACTCCATACTCTTTCAGAACTTCCTAAAGTTCAGATCTATTCATCTTATCAAAAGCTTTTTCCATATCAACAAATGCAGAGAAAACTCTTTTGTTCACTCTCAAACTTTTTTCTATAATCTGCCTTAGCCATACAAATAAACATCTTGCACTGCTTTTAAACATTTCAGCGGTGATACCATCCACACCAACAGCCTTACCATTCTTATTAGTTTCCTAATCACGGATACTATGTCGCGGATATCGATTCTTCTTTCGTCAACTACAACGAGATTTTCTAACGTATCCTCGTCATTGTTCATCCTCCATAGCTTGACCTTCAAACAATTTCTTGAAAAAATCACTCATACAGTCTTTCACCATCAGCAATCATAAGTCCGACTTACTCAGTACTAGTAGTTCCATTCCTAATCTTCTTAACCCATTTCCAAAATCATTTTGTATTTTCTTAATCTTCTTTGGCTTTGATTTTATTCTTGCCTTTTTAAAGTAGTACCTTGGCTTTCCTATTGGATATACTTTAAGAAAGATGATTATAGTAAATGGTACACTCATTACCCTTTAAATCCTCCCATTAAGATTGGATATTATTTTTCAATTTTTCTGAAGAAATCCCTATGGGTTCTAGAATCAGTGCGTGTTTTGACTTGTATCAACTGTGGGAGTAAAACCACAGTTTGGGTGATCGGTCTTGTACTTCGGGTTCATACCCGATAGTTACCTAAAGTGTCCCCTGGCGGACTTGCGTGCAAGAATGCCACGGAGGAACCAACCATTATCCAACTGGTGTCACCCAAGGTAGGTAATTTCGACGAAAGTTGTCTCGTACTGTCTCATGGGCTACATAAGAAAAAAAAATTGTGCAGTGCCATTTTCATTGGAATCTGACTCGGTTTTTTCGCGGTTGAATTTCGCTTCAAATTACTTCGTTCCACTTTTTGATACACGCTTTGATCGAACCAAAAAAATGCAAACTCTTCAAAAAACGGATTACTAGTATGAAAAATTCCAAAGACGTTTCAGTACTTGATTCTTCAAGAGTTTATAGAGTTGGAGAAATATTAATAATTTTGAATTTTACGCGAAGAAAAATGGGTGGTCAAACTTGGAGTGTCAAAATATAGATGTTCAGTTGGATCTTCCGGATATCTAGAAGTACCAAGAACCATCCATAATTTTTTTCATCATAGTAAGGCAGATGATAATTCTATAGTCTGTTTGAATATCCACAGGTGATCAGACTCACCATCAGGATGATCAAATCGACACTCTGGGATCGTCAATTTTTGAACATCCGCAGAGTGTAGGGTCTTCAGGGCTGCCACACAGTCACTATTAGTCACTTTTTTTTTCAAATCACTTTTTAGTCACTTTTTAAAGAAAAAGTCACCATAGTCACTTTTTAAAATGAAAAAGTCACTTTAGTCACTTTTCATCCAATAAATTAAAACAGATGGTCTATACCTATTTCTGAGTTTTCTCGAATTCACCCTGAATTCTTTGGGATTCCCTTAGAAATCCACTTAATTCAATGGATCTTTTTCTGTTTTCAATTTTTTTTTAAATTTATCCTAAAGTTTTTCAAATTCACCTTGAATCCTTATTAATTTATTCTGAATTGTTTTGCATTCTTTGGGATTCTCTTGTTTGAATTCACCTTGAATTCTTTTGCATTCACTTGAATTCTCCTCAACTCACTCAATTCTACTCTATTCAATGGATTATTTTGACTTTTGTTTCGTTTTATTTTAGTTTACCCTAAAGTCTTTTAAGCTCATCTTTAATTCTCTCAGGCCTTTCATGAAATTCTTTTGAATTCCCTCGATTTTTTTCAATTGACTCAAAATTCAATGAATTCAATTAATTCTTAAAATATTTATGAATTTTTTCAATTCACTTGAATTGTTTAAAAATTCAACTTTAAATAACAATTATATCTCATTCGTTGGTTTTTAATTCTTGTTTTTATCCACGTAAGTTCTATTGAATCCGCACTGACTTCTAGTCACTCCAATTTCACTCAATTCAATGGAAATTTTTTAAATTTTAGTCAATTTATTCAAATTCTTATGAATTTCATCAAAGTATCTTGAATTCCTTCAATTCTTCTAAATTCACTCCGATTCTACTGAAATCAATAGAATATTTTGGATTTTTTTATTTCTTTTCCCATTTATTTGAATTAATTGGGAATTCTCTTGAATTTGTTTGAATTCACCTTGAATTCTTTTGAAATGTCATGAGTTCTTCAAAATTCACTCAATTCTACACAATTCAATGGATTTCTTTGATTTTCGTTTAGTTATTTTTTTTAATTTACCCTGAAGTCTTTTGAACTCATCCTGAATTTTGTTAGGCATTTCATCAAATTCGTTTTGATTTCCCTAAATGTTTATCAGTTCACTCCAGATTTAATGAATTCAATAAATTTTTAAAACATTTTTGAACTTTCTACAAATTCAAGTTTATAATTCAATTTCATTTAATTGTTTGGGTTTTTTTTTCAATTCACTTAAATTGTGTTGAATTTGCCCTGAAATCTATTCACTGTCATCTTACTCAAACCAATAGAAATTTTGTTATTCTTAAAATCTTGTTCAATTCATTCAAATTCTTATGAATTTCATCAAAGTCTCTTCAGTTTCCTTCAATTTTTCTAAATCCACTCCAGTTTACTTGAATTGATAAAATATGGTGGATTTTTTCAATTAATTTGAATTATTTTGAATTTAAATTGAATTGTTTTGAATTCACTCAAAATTCTTGTGAATTTCTCCTGAATTCGTTAGAATTCACCTGGAATTCTTATTAATTTCATGGAGTTGTTTTGAATTCTTTTCAAAATAAATATATAAATAAAATAAATAAATAAAAATTTCACAAGAAATGAATGTACTGCGTTACAGATTTAATAAAATCCACTGAGGAGGGCCACCATTGTGTGCCGAAACGTTTGAAACAATTTAATTTGTATTCAATTTCACCTGACCCTAAAGCCAATAACGAACATCAACATTCCTCACGAATTATTTAACTTTGAATTATCAATTTTATGATTGATACCTCTGACGAGGAGAATAGTGGATTCTCGAAACGTTGGTAATAATCTTTGTTCTTATATTTTAAATGCTAAAGCCTGGAAAGGTTTCATCTGGTGAAGAAATGTTTGCGGAATTTTTTCGAAGTTTTAAAGAACCCTTAACAGTAATCCAGAGATATCAAATTAGTTTCATAGTAAAAAAATATCCTTTTTGATTTCGCTGCAAACCCTTTCAGGATGAAAAAACTAATTTGCTATTTTACGCGTCGAGTTAATACATGAGTGCGAAAAACGGACCGCGCGATCGAAATAAAATCTTCATCATTTCTTAATGATAATTTCATTCGAATAATTTTTTCCGTAGAAGACACATTTATAACTTTTTCAACAACCTTCCCGCTTGAAGTTTTTTATTGTTCATAATTTGCTCGTCTCCCCATGAGCTTGAAGAAATGAATGTATGATTTATGCAATGTCTCCAGTAAAAACTTGTAACATTTGTTTAAACAAGGATGTTTATTATTTATTTATTCTACTTGTTGTAGAACATCATAGAGAATATTCTCTGTAAATTTCATCAAAAAATTAAGAAAATTGAGTTAATTACGACGAATTGAAGTCAAAAGAGACTAATAAGTTTGTTTTCTAAAAAACGTGTTTTGCAGGCTTTACTTCAAAACCGGCTGAAACTATAACTTTTCTGTCCGAAAAAAAAGATGCACAGTTCGATTTCCTATAAGAATATGTACTTTTTAAATTGAAATTCTAAACTTGTTTGAAAAATGCATTTTATAATTGACTTAGGGCGGTTTAGCACTCCATAACGTTATAATGAAAAAATACAACAAATCGCTAAGGGAATAATGTAAAATAAATATTTTGATATTTTTCACAATTAAATACAATTAATTGAGAAAAAAAATTAAACACTTTCAAAGATATACATAATACGTATTCTTTACTTCAAGGATTCACAATCAAAGATACATTTTTTGCAAGGTTTGGATTTTTGAGGTAGGATTTGGAAAAACAATTGAATACTTTTCATTCCTTATGTTCATAATTTATATACTTAAATCTTTCAAATATTTCACAACTTTTGATTAATTAAATTATAGGTAAAAACTGCTAAACGTTCATTTAATACAAATTAAATACCTGTATATAGGCAAAAAAAAAGTGTTTTCCACACGAAACTCAATTTCGTTAATAAGCGGAGTTGGGATTGTAGCTTTCCATAGCTCAATAACTTATTTAAATGTAGTTATTTGCATATATTTGTGAAATGATTTTTAGAAAAACGTGATAAACAGAATTGTATAGAACGTTTCAAGGAATACAATGAACTCTCATACATTAAAATTGAATGAAAATTACTACTACTACTGTTATAAATTTCCAAAAAATGTTAATGCTTATGGGATTGGGTTTCTATTCTTGCAGCCTGTCAACCCTTGAAAATTTTAAGATGAATTGGAAATAATTGTTCGGGTTGCTTTTTCTAAATTTCAATTTTTCTCTAGTAGGAAATAAAACAAATTTGATAGAGAGGATGTGACAAAGCCTAATATTTTCATTTTACAAGACTTTTCATTAATTATAGTTTTTTGACTGCTCACGAACATGAAATTAAAAAATTTGACGTGTGTACCTTTTTCAGAATACCTACTGTTATACTTTACTTGAAAATTGTTAACCAAAGAAAAAAAAATATAACAAGAAAATGTCTTTTATCTATGTCTATAATTCTTGTTCGGCTCATGTTACGACGATAATAAAAGCTCGGCTAGATAAAGCTTAAATCCTTTTTTTATCTTTTTCTGTACGATGTTTTTTTTCATTCTTTTTGCTTCTTCATAGAGGAAGCTTTATAACGGTAACAATTTCGAAAAAATTGAAATTCGTTTAATTAAACGTTCCTCAATTTAAAAATGTTTAATACAATATTCTAAGCAATTGTCTGGATATGTGTGTGTGTGTGTGTTTGTGTGTTTGTGTGCGTATTACTTTCATAACATTTTAAAAATAGGTTTCATTATAGCAAAACTTTTTTCATTAATATAATTCAAAGTTGACACAAGTATATAAAGGATTCCTTGACTTAAGACGTACCGATAGATCTATAATATTAATACATCTTATTGAAATTAAGGAAATTATTATTTTTATTACATTTTGAAAATCGATTTTATAGTAAAACTTGTAGTATTAAAATAATTCCAAGTTAATTAAAGGGCAGAAAAGATTTTTTGATTCTAGAAGATAGGATTGACGTATAACATTAATGCCTTTCAGTGAAGTGTAAGAAAGTTATGGTCATTTATAATATTTGAGAAATCTGCTTTTTACAGTATAACTTTTCTCATTAACATAATTCAAAGCTGATACAAGTGTATAAAAGATTCTTTGACTTAAGACGAACCGATAAACCTTTAATATTAATACAATTTATTGAAAATTCAGGAATTTATTATCTTTTGTAGAATTTTTAAAATGATTTTATAGTGAAACTTGTAGCATTAAAATAATTCCAAGTTGATTAAAGAACAGAAAAGATTTTTCGGATCAAGAAAATAGGATTGACCTATAACATTAATGCCTTTCAGTGAAGTGTAAGGAAGTTATGGTCATTTACAGTATTTGAAAAATCTGCTTTTTACAGTATTACTATTCTCATCAACATACTTCAAAGTTGATGCAAGAATAGAAAATACTCCTTGATTCGAGACGAATGATTGATCTACTTGTAGTTTTGTATTTTTACTTCCTCTATGAGAAGTAAATATATTTGCTAATTAATCATAATGAGGAAGCAAACTGCTCATTGAATGGGCACCATACAATTATAATTGAATACATCAGAGAAAAAATCGAAAAGATTAAAGAATGAAAAATGTATAAATAGCAGAATTATGAAGTGCTCATGTTTGAATTTCTTTAAATGTATTTTTCTGAGTATGTAAGCTAGCAAAAAATAATTTGAAAAACACAAAAGTGAGTATTTGAAAAACCTACTTTTCATGTTTTTGTTTCCTTTGACTTTTAAATTTGTTTCTAATGTATTTTTATCAGTCGAAATGAGCTCCCAAACGTTCGAACCGTTTTTCAATCTCTGCTAAAAAAAAGATTGGTTGAAAAAAATTAATTATTCTTCACCAAAGTAAAAACATTATGAAGATAACATTTTTTCTTTTTCTCGTTTTCTACGCATTTGAGTGCGAACTGAATTATTAGAACCTAATAAGAAAATCCAATTATTTTTGGTTGGAAAGTCTAATATTATATTTACAGTTTAGAATTAACCTTTTTTGATAAAAAAATTTTATTATTTGATTAAAAATTACCTTTCTTGTCAAAAATTCATATTTTCGGTTTGGAAGTTCAACTGTTTTATAAAAAATTTGTCTTTTTGGCTTGAAAATTAAAAAATTTGGTTGAAATTTCTTTTGGTGGAAATTTAGTCTCTTTTTTATTATAAAATTGATCTTCATTTTCAATTCATCTATTTTTTTTCCACCATTTGGTTTATTTGATTCAACTATTTGGTTTAAAATTGTTCTTTTAGGACAGAAAATTATCCTTCCTGGTTGAAAGTTCTTCCTTCATTGTTTGAAAATTTAACTATTTGGTTGAAAATTCAACTTTTTTGTAGAAGATTCGTCTTTTTGGCTAGTAAAACTAACAATTTGGTTCAAATTTCTTTTCTTTATTAACTGAAAAATCATTCTTGGTTTAAGATTCAACTTTTTCAATGAAAAATCGTCGTTTGAATTTGAAAATTTATGTTTTCGTTAGAAAATCACTTTTATTGGTGAATTATACAACTATATTGTTGAAAATTCGTCTTCATTAGTTGAACTCAAAACTGTTTTTTATTTGAAACTGAAATCTCTTTTGGCGAAAAAGTCAAATACCTGGTTGAAAGTCAAACTACTTTGATGAAAATTCATTTCTTTAATTGGAAGTTCAACATTTTGATTAAAAATTCATCTCTTTGCTTGAAAATTTAACTAGTTTGTTGAGAATTTCTCTTTCTGCTTCAAATTAATTTTTCAAATGAAAATTTAACGATTCCATTTTCGGCTGTGAATTTATCTTTTTTTCAGAAGAAAATATATTTTATTTTGCTCGTTATGAAACTTTGAAAGAGAGACATTAAGCAAAGAATGGTTTCAATCTGCAGGGTTGCCTATGAATAATTAAGATTTCTTTCAATTGAGGTTTTAATGATCAACTTAATTTACTAAAAGATATCTATTTTTCTCAAATTTACTTAAGAAAATTTGATGAAGTTATCAATTCTTCAGAAATGTATTATTGGTTTGGACTAACTATCTTTTTCTCTTCGATTTTATTTCAATTTTTTAAAAATTTTAAAAGAGAGACATTGAGCAAAGATTGGTTCCAATCTGCAGGGTTGCCTATGGATAATTAATATTTCTTTTAATTAAGGCTTTAATGATTAACTCAAATTACTAAAAGACATATATTTTTCTTAAATTTATTTTAAAAAATTTGATGAAGTTAGCCATTCTTTAAACATGTATTATTGGTTTGGATTATTACCTGTTTCTTTTTGAAAAATGGAATAATCTGAATAATCGGTGGGGAAATTGTATTGACCCTCAATATTAAAATTCGTAAGGGATGATGATGTTCGTTATTGGCTTTAGGGTCAGGTGAAATTGCAAACAAATTAAATTGTTTCAAACGTTTCGGCACACAATGGTGGCCCTCCTCAGTGGATTTTATTGAATCTGTAACGAAGTACATTCATTTCTTGTACGGACGCAAATTTACCGTGAAAAATTTTTTAAATTCTCAAAATATATGGACGTACATTTGATAAAAAATTGTTGTTATTATTCAATATTCTTTATTGTCGGTAATACCAGGCTCGGTAACCTACATTTTTTCAAGCACTGGCTGTTGTTTAATTGATATATCTCTTAAAAATCGAAATAAAATCTACTTTCTTATGCAAAATTTTTTGTGTTAAACAGGAACATTCGAAAAGTTCACAAATCAAAAATAGACTTTGAGACTAGCCGCTTTTTCGGCAATAATTGGGGACAAGACTGAGCCTATCGGAGTTCCAAATTTTTGTTTATAAAAAGTATCATTGAATTTAATATAAACAGCATTGAAAACAAATTCAATAGCATCAAGAAATTGTTTTTTTTTTGCAACGAAGTTTGATCATGTTTTATCTATTTTCAATGGCAAGTTAATTCTTTTATATAGATTGTTAGGAAACATGGCTATTGCGTCAAAGGAGACAAAAATGTGATTTATTGGTATTTTAACATGTTTGATTAATTTTAAAAAGGCAGCACTGTTTGTAATTGATCTTACTGAGAGGGTAACTGATTCTTTGATAATTTTTCTAAGAAATTCTTCTAATTTTCTCGTGGGTAAACCTATTGTCGAAATAACTGGTCGCAAAGGAAAATCTGTTTTATGAGCTTCGATCAGGCCATACGCTAAAGATAGATTTGTATGTATTGTGTTAATATCGCACCTTTCAATATTGTTTCCCCAAAATTTATGAAGTCTTAATCTTTCTAGCATTTTAAGTGTACCTTTTTGAATCATTCTTGTAGGATCATTTGGGATAACTGCAAAAATATCTTCATCATTCAAAATATGAACCATTTTTTGATTATAAACATTTTTTAATGTCGCAACCGTAATACTCCCTTTATCAGCTTCAGTAATCAGTATTTCAGGATGACATTTTAAAAAAAATGTTTGACTCAGAGGATCCTTGGTTTAATTTTTTTCCTAATAAGTTTTGTGAATACCCATTATTCAAAAAATCATTCGACAAACCTATAAATTTTGCTCTAAATTCTTTTACTTCGTTTTCTGGTTATTTTGAAATATTAGCTTCAATGTTTTAAATGATTTCAATTAATTGAATATACTTTTTTCACTATATTTGTTACTTAAGCCTTCACCCAACCTTAAAATGTTGATTACTTCTTGTGGAATCTTTACGTTTGAAATATTTAAAAATCATGGGTCAGATTCGTCTTGAAAAAGAGTCAAGTGAATATTCACAGTCCATTTTTGTATATCACCTTGGATATTGAGAATGTTTTCTTCGTTCATGTTTTTTATTATTTTTAAAGGCTTTTTTCATTTATTTCAGCTTTTCTTGCAAGGCATTCTTTGCTGATGTAAACTGGTACTTGTTTATTCAAATTATCTAGAGTCTTCTTAACGTTCTCATTTAGTTTGTGTATTTGTGAATGGCAATCTTTTATAACCGAATTCAAGATAGATTTTCTCAATTTATTAATGGTCTCATTGAAGGTTTCTTTGTTTCTTTTGTTATTAAAATCAAAGCAAACTTTTTGGTTAATGTCATAAATCTTTTTTGGGAAAAAACCATGAATCTTGCACTGTATCCAGAAATATTTCTGCAATGCAGCTAATCTTAGTTTTTTACTAATTTGTTGCATCTCCTAAGAAAAGTAACTGTCTTTACTTTTTTCGTTACTTTTGTATTTTAGGAATATATATCCAAATTTAGTTCTTACATTTTCAACAAAATACGTGAATTTTCAACAAAAAAGGATAAATTTTCAACCAAAACAGACATATTTTCAACAAAATACATGAATTTACAAATAAAAAAGAGAAACATCCAAGCAAATAGTTGAATCTTCAACCAACAATATAAATTTTAAACCAAGTATGGAATGGTTAAATTTTAATTGAAAAAAATGAATGTTCAACAAGAAAAAAATGTTAACAAGGTAGTTAACCTTTCAACAAAAGAGATGAATTTTCAACTAAAATGAAGAATCTTTAACCAAAAAAAAACAAATATTTTCAACAAAGTAGTATCACTTTCAACCAAAAAAGGTAAATTCTCAATAAAAAGGATATTTGTTGAAATCTCAACCAAAAAAGATTTTCATTTTAAATCAAATGCAATTGAACTCAACCAAAAAAGACGAATTTTCAACAAAATATGTAAATTTGAAACCAAAGTGATGAATTTTCAACCAAAAACATAATTTTTTACAAAAAAAATATTTTAATTTTAAATCAAAAACAGACAGATTGAACCAAAAATCAATTTTTCAACAAAATAGTTGAATTTGCAGTCAAGACAGAAAAAAATCAACCAGATTGTTCGAAGTTTTCGGCCGAAAACGCGAATTTTCAATAAAAATGTTGATTTTCAACCAAAGAATAAAATTTCTGTCCAAAAAACTTCAATTCTCGATGAAAAATGTGATATTCGAAATTTCAACCAAAAAAGATGAATTCTAAACAAAATACATGAATTTTTAAATAAAAAAGATCAATTTTCAACATAAAATGTGATAGTTAAATTTTTAATTGAAAAAATTAATTTTTAATTGGGGAGATTAATCCTCAACGAAAAATGTAATAGTTGATATTTAAACCAAAAACAGTTCAATTTTAAATCAAAACAGTTATATTCAGCCAAAAAATGATTTTCATCAAAATAGTTGAATTTTCAGTCGAGAGAGAAATAAAATCAATCAGATTGTTAAAATTGCAAGCCAAAAGGGCGAGTTTTCAACGAAAAAGTTGATTTTCAACCAAATAATAAAATTTTTGTCCAAAATGATGAATTCTTAATGAAAAATGTGATAGATGAAATTTCAACCAAAAAATACGAATTTTCAACAAAATTTTTGACTTGAACCCAAAGAGATGAATTTTCAACAAAATACATGAATTTTCAGCTAAAAAAAATCAGTTTTTGACAAAATGGTGCAATTTGCAACCAAAGAGATGAATTTTCAATCAAGAAGATTAATTTTATACGAAAAACGACGAATTTTGAACAAAATATTTGAAATTTCAACTGAAGGAGATCAATTTTCTACCAAAAATATCATATTTTAATTTTCTACTAAAAACGTCATATTTGAATTTTCAGTTGAAAAAATTAATTCTTAATAAGAAAAGATAAATCCTCAACTAAAAGTGTAATAGTTGATATATTCCAACAACAATTTAAATCAAATACAGTTGAACTCAAAGATGAATTTTCAACAAAATAGGTCAATTTGAAACCAAAGAGTTGAATTCTCAACCAATAACATAATTCTTTACCAAAAACATACTTTAATTTCAAATCAGCAGTAGCTACATTCAACCAGAAATTAGTTTTTCAACAAAATAGTTGAATTTGCAGTCAAGACAGAGAAAAAATCAACCACATTGTTCGAAGTTTCAAGCCAAAAACGAGGAAACAAAAATGTTGATTTTCAACGAAAGAATAAAATTTCTGTCCAAAAAAGTTCAATTCTCGATGAAAAATGTAATATTCGAAATTTCAACCAAAAAAGATGAATTATAAACAAAATACATGAATTTTCAACTAAAAGAGATCAATTTTCAACATAAAATGGGACAGTTAAATTTTTAATTGAAAAAATTATTTTTTAATGAGAAAAGATAAATTCTCAAGAAAAAAAGTAATAGTTGATATTTCAACCAAAAAACAGTTTAATTTTAAATCAAAAACAGTTATATTCAACCAA
>JAUMHM010000085.1:7954351-7964726 GCA_032362435.1 Melikaiella ostensackeni | reverse complement strand
TACTTCGTTACAGATTTAATAAAATCCACTGAGGAGGGCCACCATTGTGTGCCGAAACGTTTGAAACAATTTAATTTATATTCAATTTCACCTGACCCTGAAGCCAATAACGAACATCAACATTCCTCACGAATTTTATTTTATTTTTTATGTCTTGTTCAATTCATTCAGATTCTTATGATTTTCAACAAAGTCTCCTAAATTTTCTTCGATTTTTCTAAATCCACTCCAATTTTACTGAAATTAATAGATTAAGGCGGTTTTTTTAATTAATTTGAATTATTTTGAATTTAACTTGAATTATTTTGAATTCTTTTTTAAATAAATATATAAATAAAATAAATAAATAAAAATAATTTTATTTTATTTTTAATGTCTTGTTCAGTTCATTCAGATTCTTATGATTTTCACCAAAGTCTCCTAAATTTTCTTCGATTTTTCTAAATCCACTTCAATTTTACTGAAATTATAGAATAAGGTGGACTTTTTTCAATTATTTTGAATTTGACTTGAATTGTTTTGATTTCACTCAAAATTCTTGTGAATTTATCCTGAATTCCTTAAAATTGGCTTGGAATTCTTATAAATTTCATCGAATTCTTTTTAAATAAATAAATTGATTAAATAAATAAAAATATTTTTTTTTCATTTTAAAAATCTTGTTCAATTCATTCAAACTCTTATGAATTTCATCAAAGTCTCTTAAATTTCCTTTAATTTTTCTACATCCACTCCAATTTTACTGAAGTTCAATAAAATATGGTGGATTTTTTTTCAAATAAATTGAATTGTTTTCAATTTGACTTGAATTGTTTTGATTTCACTTAAAATTCTTGTGAATTTATCCTGAATTCCTTAAAATTCACTTGGAATTCTTATAAATTTCATCGAATTCTTTTTAAATAAATAAATTAATTAAACAAATAAATAAAAATAATTTTTTTTATTTTTAAAATATTGTTCAATTCATTCAAACTCTTATGAATTTCATCAAAGTCTCTTAAATTTCTTTTAACTTTTGAATTGAACAAGACATCAAAAATAAAATAAATTTATTTTTATCTATTCATTTTGTTTATATATTTATTTTAAAAAGAATTCAAAACAATTCCATGAAATTTATAAGAATTCCAGGTGAATTTTAACGAAATGAGGATGATTTCACAAGAATTTTGAGTTAATTCAAAACAATTCTAGTTGAATTCAAGATAATTCAAATAAATTTTATAGTAATTTAATGGATTTCAAAGAATTAATAAACAAGAATTGAGGGATTTCAAAAGATTTCGAAGATTTTAAAGACTTTTAATTATTTTAAGATATTTGAAAATATTCCAAGGAATTTTCAATATATTTCGAGAATTTGAAGGGATTTTAAAGCATTTCAAAGGATTTTGAAGATTTGAAGGTATTTTAGAAAATATGCAAGGAATTCTCGAGAGCTTTATAATGTATCAAGAAATTTCCAAAGATTTCAAAGTGTTTGAAATATTTTAGGGTAGCTTAAAAGATTCTGAGAAATTCTTAAGAGATTTGAAAAACTTCAAAAAATTTCCAAGAACTTTAATCATTTAAATAAATTAAAAATTTTGTCATGTGATTTTGAAGAATTTCCTAGAATTTCGTAAAATTTAAAAGAATTTTATAGGACCTACAAGGTTTTAGGATGTGTTAAAACATTCCAAGGGATTTCAGAAGATTTTTGTGGAATTTCGACGGATTACAAAAGATTTCATGAGATTTCAGAGAATTCCAATAATTTATTATTTCAATGGATTTCAAAGAAATGATTCATAAAAATTAAGGAATTTCAAAGGATTTCAATTTGTTGTATAAATTTAAACATTCTAAGGAATTCTCAATAGATTTCAAGAATCTGATGATATATTGAAGGATTTCACAGTATTTTAAAGAATTTCACAGGATTTTAAGGTGTTTTTAGAGATTCCAAGGAATTGCAAATGACTTTAAAGGATTTGAAATATTTTAGGGAATTTTAAATAATCCTAAGTGATCTGAAAAATATTAGAAATTTCCAAAGATTTTCATTAATTTTAGGGGCTTAAAAAAATTGCATACAGCTTTAAAGAATTTCAAAATATTTGGAAGGATTTCATAGCATCTATAGGGTTCTAGGATAATTTGAAAAAATGGAAAAGATGAAAACTGTTTTACTTAAAAATAGCTTCGAGAGAAAAAAGAGAAGATTTAGAATGCGTTTAAGGGAATTTATTTGACTTTTATTATTTATTATTTATTTGATATTTCTTAAGCCCTTAAAAATAATGAAAATCTTTAGAAATTCCTTGACATTTCTTAAATCACTTAGAATTATTTAAAATACCCTAAAATATTTCAAATCCTTTAAAGTCATTTGCAATTCCTTAGGATCTTTTAAAACACCTAAAAATCCTGTGAAATCCTTTAAAATCCTTTTGAATTCGTGAAATCTATTAAAAATGATCCTTAGGATCTTTTAAAACACCTAAAAATCCTCTGAAATCCTTTAAAATCCTTTCGAATTCGTGAAATCTATTAAAAATTCCTTTGAATCTTTTTAAATACCTTAAAATCTTCATAATACTGTGAAATTTTTCAATATCCCATCAATTTCTAGAAATCTATTGAAAATTCCTTAGAATGTTTAAATTTATACAACAAATTGAAATTCTTTGAAATTCCTCAATTCTTATGAATCATTTCTTTGAAATCCATTGAAATAATAAATTACTGGAATTCTCTGAAATCTAATGAAATCCTTTGTAATCCGTCGAAGTTCTTTAAAAATCCTCTGAAATCCACTGGAATCTTTTAAAATATCCTAAATTTCCTTGGAATTTTCTCAAATACCTTCAAATCTTCAAAATCATTTGAAATACTTTAACATCCCTTCAAATCCTTGAAATCTATTAAAAATTTCTTGGCATCTTTCAAAATACCCTGAAATGATTAAAATTCTTCAAAATCCTTTGAAATACCCCAATTTTTGTTAATAAACTCTGCGAAATCCATTAAAGTATTATAAAATCCTTAAAATCCGGTAAAATTGAATGAAATCTGATGATATTCCTTGAAATTCCTTGAAATATTCGAAATCCGCTGAAATTCCTTAAATATCCTTTAAAATATTTGGAAATCCGCTATAATCCCTTGGAATCTCCCAATATATCCTAAAACCTTATAGTTTCTAAAACATTCTTCAAAATCTTCCAAAATTCTAGGAAATTCTAGAAAATTCTTTAAAACTGCACATAATTTTTTTTAATCTCTTCAGATCATTGAAATTATTGGAAATTCCTTGAAGGTTTTTCGATATTTTGAGAATTCATTGGAATCTCTAAAATTATATTCCTAAAAATCTTTAAAATCCTGTGAAATCCTTCAAAATTTCTCCAAATTTTAGAAATCTATTGAAAAATTCCTCAAATCTTCAAAATTATTTAAAATCTTTGAAAATACCTTGAATTATTCAAAAATCTCTTTTAATATTCAAAATTCTTCAAAATCAGACAGTACTTGTGAATAAATTCTTAAAAGCCGATTGAAATATTATGTCTTCAAAGTATCTTAAAATTCGTAAGGGATGTTGATGTTCGTTATTGGCTTTAGGGTCAGGTGAAATTGGATACAAATTAAATTGTTTCAAACGTTTCGGCACACAATGGTGGCCCTCCTCAGTGGATTTTATTAAAATCTTATGAGAACTTATAAAAAATCTTTGGCATAGCGAAGAGATAGATTTCTTCAAGAAGAGAAAAGAACTTTAAATGGTCACTGTTCATCCGATTATCTTAAAATTATTAAAATCCTCGCAAATCTTGTAAATTTTTTTTTATTCCGTTGATATTCTTGAAAAATTCTTTGAAATATTGGGAATCTTAGAAATTCTAGAAATCTTAGAATTTTTGAAATCCTGTAAGATTCCCTAAAATATTTGGAAATCTCATCTCATTAAAATCCTACGAAATCCCTTAATTCTTGTGAAATTCTTCGCGCTTTATATGAATATTATAAAATGTTCAGAAACTTTCTATGTTTGTTAAAAATAATTGAAATCCTTTAAAAATCACTTGAAATTTCATAAAAATCCTTTGCAATTTTCGAAATTATCTGAAATCCCTTGGAATCTTTAAAATACCCTTAAACCTCCCAAGTTCTATGAAATCCTCCAAAATCCTTATTAAGATTCGGAAATTATTTGTAATCCCATAATTTTTTCTTAAAACCAGTTAAAATCCCTTAAAATCTTTGAAATAATATGAAATCCCTTAATAAATTCTTGTGAACTTGCTGAAACTGTCTTTAAATTTAATTTTTTTTTTAATTCCGTAAAACTCTTGAAAGCTGTAAGTATTCCTTAAAATAATTATAATCTTTAGAAATCGTATGAATTACCTTGAAAGCCATTGAAATCGTTCCAAATTCCTTGAAATTTTTGAAATATCATGAACTCTTTAAAAAAAAATTGCGTAGAATCGCTTTTGTAGGGCCGGCTTTTGAAGATATTGAAGAATTTTAAACATTTGAGGATATTTTAAAAGATTCCAAGAAATTTTTCAGATAGATTTCAAAAATTTGAAGGCATTTTAAAATATTCACACTCCAGATAGTCAAGTTGACTACCCATTTTTCTCATTACTATATTCTTTTATATATTTTTATATTTATTTTCATATTTATTTATACATATTTTCTCCATTCTCTTCATTAACTCAAAATTCTTATTCGGTGAATAGACAATATTACTGCTGACAAACAAACTAAAGAACCACCTACATCCTTGTAACAATTTCCGTGCAGATGGCTTCCTATACCATAAAAATGATCACAATTGATGTTTCCCTGTTTAACAAAATGTAACATAGACACGCTATGTGCTGGTATGTTATATAGAGCAACTTGAAAAGTCCATATGCTATACTTGGCACCGACACTTGGCACAATGGCTTACAAATTGCGGTCACTGTACCATAATATTCAGTAAGCGTTTAATGTTAAACGTTTCGATACCCAACATCCGCTGTAGCAAGCAAATAAGTCCGTCAATGGAAATCGTGTGGCGGCCTTGACAATCCCACGGGGTTACAAAAGGATGTTCCATTTTCGCCAGCTAGAAAAAGAAGCTTTCTGTGTAATAACAATAATAATGGTAAATATAAAAGGCAGATACGTAACTGGGGATAAGAAGCACGTGGGATCTGCTCTGGTCTCTCGACTCTCGAATCGAGTGAGGATGTGTAAATAGTTGTTATCGCAGATACTTATTTTTGGGTGGAGCGCGACGTAATCGAGGAAAGAAGAGGGCCATGTGGGATGGAAAAAATAGAATTGTGACAGGGGATGAAGAAACTCTTAAGTGCATTGCTTTAAACTGGAAATTTTAGAGTAGAGATGCTATTGGGTCTACATTTCGTTTATTTATTTATACTTATAACTAGGGACCATCTAATGACCATCTAAGGACCATCTAATTTTAGTAATCTTTTGTGGGCTAAGAGGGCCTAATATGAAATGAAAAAAGCTCGAGCTGTTTGCTTGGATGGAAAGTAGTTTACGAGAAAAAAGAGTTTGAAGAAATCCGCACTGAATAACTACCGGTCGAATTGTAGGGTGCTTGAGCAACTGCGATAGAGCAATGTTCTAGGTTCTAGGGTAGAAAGTGTGCCGTCATGAGTTCGCGTCCTCGTACCTATTTTTTATCCAATAATTTAACCGTGAATATATTAATTTGTACTTGTTAGATGTTCTGACCAGCGAAAAATTAATAGCTATGTATTTAATTGTTGGAATAAATTTAAAATGAAATTTTTTGAAGATAAATATTTCGACGCCTCTATTCCATACTGCTCCACGTTGCGTTTAAGCGGTGTACAGCGTCACATCGCGTTTCTTCGGAGTACAGATCCAAGTCCTGTGTGTAAGCATAGGACCTGGAGCTTTACAGCGAACAAATGCGACGGAGAGCTGCACTCCGATCAAAGGCGACGTGAAGCAGTACGGAATGGAGGCGTCGATATTTTGGACATGCTATATTACACTATATTACAGATATCAACTTACTGATAAACAAATTTTTATGTCAGAAATCATAATTTTTCGATTGAAATTTTTCTTACTATTCATTATTATTTTTATAATGTATATGCATATTGACGGTTAAATTATTGAAAACAAAGAATTTGAAAAAAAATTTTTTTTTAAAAGTGCGAGGACGCGAACGCATGACGGCAGATTCTCAAGCTGAGAACATAGACCATTGCTCTATCGCAGTTGCTCATACATTACAATTCGACCGGTAGTTATTGCGTGGCCCCCGTTACGCGCACTCCCCTTGTAAGGACTAGAAATATGTATAACTATACTTTCAAATATTTGTGAACTCACACGAGGGATTTTTTAAGCAATTGTGAACAAGCTCATCAATTTTCGAATTTTAAAATCGAAATTTCTCTTTGCTTCAATTTTTACGAATTAAGGATGGCCGCTAAACTGGGAATCCGGGAAATGACCTAGACTTTGTTGAGAACAGGAAAAAACGGGAAATGATAATAAATTCATTTTTTAACTTTTCAATTTTCAGTTATGAAATCATTCAGTTTACTATGCGTAATTCTTAAATCTTTTACTTCAAAAATTTTCTATTTTAGGTCTTCATTTGTAAGTGTACATTTTTAAGTTAAAGAATTATAAAATGCAGTTCTAAAGACTCAGACAATAAAAAATTAAAAGCGTTTGAAATTGAACATTTTTGATAAGAAACCTCTTTTAATTTAATTATCTGTAAATATAAATTCATTAATAATTTTACAAGGCGATTTTGAATCTGTTCAAAATTAAACAATTTTTAGGCTTTGACGATAAAAATTGAACGGTTAAATTCGAAAGCCTTAGTAGTTAAACAAATGTAATCGTCCGATTGAAATTTGATAAACTATTTTCAATTTTTAAATAATTTCAAATTCATAGGTTGATAATTGAACGCTTTTTTCAAAATTAAACAATTTTCAGGTTTTCACGAGAAAAATTGAACGGTTTAATTCGAAAGCCTTAGTAGTTGAACAAATGTGAACATCTGATTGAAGCTTGATAAACTATTTTCAATTTTCAAATAATTTTAGTTTTTTAATATTTGAAATATTCTGAAATATTTTGAAATCTTTTAAAATATTTTGGAATTTTTGAAATCTTTATGTTATCATTAAAATCTTTGTAGAAATCTTTGAAATCTTCAAAATCTTTTGGAATCACTGAAATCTTTGTGAAAGATTTAAAAAATTTGTAAAAACTTTTAAAATGTATTGAAATCTTTCTGAAATCTTTTTAATCGTTGCGTAATATTTGAAAACTTCTAAAATATTTTGAAATTTCTGACATATTTTGGAATCTTTGAAATGTTTTTGAATTCATTAAAATATTTTTTAAATATTTAAAAACTCTGTTAACTCTTTGCGAAATTTTTTGCATCTTCTGAAATATTCTGAAAATTTTGAAATCTTTTTGAAATATTTGAATTCCATTAAATTGGTTCTGAAATATTTAAAATCTCTGCGAAGTCTTTGAAATCTTTGCAACATATTTAAAAACTTTGTTAACTCTTTTGAAATCTATTGACGTCTTTCTGAAATGTTTAAAGCCTGCGAAATCTTTGAAATCTTCCGAAATATTTTGAAATCTTTCAAATCTTTTGGAATGATTGAATTCATTGTGAAAGATTTAAAGATTTTGTTAAATCTTTTGAAATTTATAAAAATATTTCTGAATTCTTTTAAACCTTTGCGTAATATTTGAAATATTCTGAAATATTTTGAAATCTTTTAAAATATTTTGGAACCCTTGAAATCTTTATGATATCATTCCCGGAATATTAAAAAACTTTGTTAACTCTTTTCAAATTTGTTGTCTTCTTTCTGAAGTATTCAAAATTTTTGCGTAATCTTTGAAATTTTCGAAATCTTTTGGAATCATTGAATATTTTGTGAAAGATTTAAAAACTTTGTTAAAACTTTTCAAATCTATTGAATTCTTTCTGAAATCTTTTAAATCTTTGCGTCATATTTGAAATCTTCTGAAATATTTTGTGATTATTGAAATATTTTGGAATCTTTTAAATCTTTATGAAATTATTAAAATATTTTCGACATATTCAAAAAGTTTGTTAACTCTTTTGCATTCCTTGAAAACTTGTTGTAATTTTTAAAATCTTTGCGAAATTTTTTTAATCTTCTGAAATCTTCTGAAATTTTTTAAATCTTCGCGAAATATTTGAAAACTTTTTTAAATCTTTTGAAATCTATGAAAATTGTTCTGAAATATTTAAAATCTCTGCGAAATCTTTGAAATCTTTCCGAAATATTAAAAACTCTGTTAACTCTTTCGAAATCTATTGACATCTCTCTGAAATGTTTAAAATGTTTGCGAAATCTTCGAAATCTTCTGAAATATTTTGAAATCTTTCAGATCTTTTGGAATCATTGAAATCATTGTAAAAGATTTAAAAACGTTGTTAAATCTTTTGAAATCTCTTGAAATGTTTATGAATTCTTGAAAACTTCTGCGTAATATTTGAAATATTCTGAAATATTTTGAAATCTTTTAAAATATTTTGGAATCTTTGAAATTTTTATATCATTGAAATCTTCTGAAATTTACTGCAATCTTTCTGATATCTTTAAAATCTTTTAAATCTTCTAAAATCTTTTGAAATCTTAGTAAAATTTTTAAAATTGCTGTTAATTTTTTCAAATATTTGAAGTCTGTGAAATTTTTGAAGTACTTAAAGCCTTTGCGTAATCTTTGAAATCTTTTGGAATCTTTGTGAAATCTTTGGAATTTAAAATTGTTCATTTGAAAAGTGTTGAAAGCTTCCCAATCATACATCTAAATTATTGTGCATTAGAATTAAAAATTTGCTTACTTCCAATTTTGTAAATTGAAAATTAAAAAAATTAGCACTTGAATGCTTTGATTTGCAGTTCAGGCTTGATGACCACCTTGGAATTTAAAGAAAATATTTCCCTTGTGTTTAATATTTAGAAAATCTACTCAAATGTATGAACAAAATTAGAGATATTTTGCAACAAAAGTTTCAATTGACAACTTGGCTATTAGCTTTAATTTTCCCAACAATTTTTTAAATTATTTGACCCTCAAGGAGGTATGGTTATAAATATTTCTCTTCTCGAAAAGTGATTTAGTGCATCCTCTAATAATAATTTGAAGAAAATATACAAATTTGAAAATGAAATATACAGAATAATATTCTTTTCTCTCCATAGTCTATTCAGTTCAAAGCAATGCACTTAACAGTTTCCGCAGGGTTGAACCCCTCTGACAATTCTATTTTCCTTTCCCACATGGCCCTCCCTCCTCGTGGCTTTCTTCTTTTCTCGATTACGATGCAAGCTTTTTCTCTCGAAAAATAATTATATTATTTTGTTTATATTAATATTGTGTATATAATATTTGATTTAATTTCCTCTATATCATATTTATGATTTTCGTTGATTTCATTGTGGAAATATGTCTCTGATCATATAACAAAATTAATGGGAATCGAAATCCGATGTCCGATGTATAAAGGCTGATTTGGTTTGGCTTCCAAACACTATAGACTCTCGAAAAATCCAATCGATACAAATTGGTAATGTGATGACGACGCGCTTTTCCGCAGGAAATCCGGAGATAATGACAGCCGTAATTATCGGCTCGTTTTGCCGATTTTCGACGCTGTGGGATCATTAGGATTCGCTTGGCCGTGATGGTCATTGTGTGGTCGCAGGAAACAATACCAGCTTTCCAGGGGTGTTGAAATAATATAAATAGCTTTAGCACAAAACCCCGATAGGCAATTTGACAGACCTGTAATTATTGACTGATTGTAGGTCGGTTACATTTAAATTATCAACCTGATTTAAAAAATGTTTGAAATTTTTTTCACTTGAACAATAGCAATAACGACAGAAGTACAATTCTTCGTCGAAAATATTTCTTAATATAAAGATAATTAAATAAAGTTCATTCATTTATTTCGTTTATATTTTAAAAAACTTTCATCAGGTTGACCGAATGTCAAGTACCAAATTTTCATTAGCGTGCTGCAATAGCTGAATTAGTAAAAGCATCTCTCACGAATATAGGATGTGTCGTTTTGAATCCGGCTCGCAGTAAAATTTTCGGATCTTATTTTTGGTTTCACCCGAAATTTGTTTTGCAAATTATTATTATTATTATTATTATTATAAAAAATTATATCTCAGGCTTAAGATGGTTATAGCCCAATATACCATTAAGCCAAATCCCTTTCGGGGTAAGCGTAACTCGTTCGGTTCTGGTCTCGTTTTACTACTGGCGATTAAGGAATTTGTATGGTAAATTT
>JAUMHM010000085.1:7944071-7954251 GCA_032362435.1 Melikaiella ostensackeni | reverse complement strand
ACAGCACACATATTCATAAATTCGCTCAGCCACACAAACAAATATCCGCCACCGCTCTTAAGCATTTCAGCGGTGATGGCATCCATACCAGCAGCCTTACCAATCTTTAGTTTCTTAGTCACGGGTATAACGTCGTCGATATTGATTCTTCTTCCGCTACCTACAACGGAATTGTCTAGCGCATTGTATGGGAAGGTTGTTATACTCCATGGTTTGACCTCCATACAATCTCTTGAAAAAATGTCTCATACAGTCTTTCACTTTGTCTGAATCCCATACCATTTCACCATCGGAATTCTTGATTCCGACTACATCAGTGCTAGAGCTTCCTCTCCTAACCTTCTTAACCCATTTCCAAAATAATTTCTCATTTCCTCCAAAGTCATTTTGCATTTTTTTACCTTCTTCCGCCTTGATTTTGTCCTTGCTTCCTCTGACTAGTATCTTGCCTTTCGGTTTTTATTCCTGTAATCATTTTCTACTCATGTCCTCTCCTCATCGCTAAGACCTTTGCTATTTAATGTTCTCGAGTATGCTTGCTTTTTCTCTTCGATAGCCACGCGGATTTCATCATTCCACCAAGCATCTCCAGCCTTCCTTCCTGCAGCCGCAGTACCGCACACTCCAGATGCACTCTTGAAAATGCTATCCCGTAGTATCATCCATGCACCCTCTACATTTTCATTGGCTTATGCCTTTGAAGCTTAATAACTTAGCCAAAAAAATGCTAGCGTAATAAGTAAATAGTCATTTAAAAGCTGAAAGCGTTCTATGTAAGTGATCTTGAAGACGTTAATGTGAAAAAAATTTTGTGCTTTGCAGACTGAAAAATGTAAAAAAATGTAAGGAATTTCAGGCACATTTAAAAAGAGTCATGCTTAGAGCATTATTTCTTATACAAGAGTTAGTGGGAAAAATTTGAAAAAATTCATGAATATGAGGAAAACATTTGTGAACAAATTGCAGTTGACAAATTTGAGAGATAATGAAAATTGTTGCTTGAAATGAAAAAAATTAACAACTTTACTATCTTCAGTTCTAATTAAGATATTGAAGCGATTCGAACTCCGAACTGTCATGCAAAGGCTCTATAATTATTTGCCATTTTTGAAAAATATGCGATTGTTTTTTTTCTTCGTGAAAATCGCGTTATTTTAAAACACTTTTTTGTATTAGAAAATAAGTGTTAGAAACCAACGGGGTTCCTTTTCTTGCTACCTCGATAGCTCCTGTCTTTCTTCAACCCGAGGAACAGTAAATGTCTGGGCAAAAGTTCAGAAACACATGCTGTGGAAAAGCGAAAACTATCTTTCAGAAAAAAGGCACCCCGCTTATTTATATAACACTTGTTTTCCAATACAAAAAACTATTTTAAAATGTCACGATTTTCACGAACAAAAAAGGCAATCCTATATTTTTTGAAAATGGTTAATAATGACAAAGCCTTTGCGTGACAGTTTTGAGTTTGAATCGCTTCAATATCTCAATTAGAATTGAAGATACTACAGTTATACATTTTTGTAATTTTAAGCAACAATTTTTGTTATTTCTCAAATTTGTCATCTGCAATTTGTTCACGAATGTTTTTCTCATATTCACGATTTTTTTTACATTTTCCCGACTGCCTCTTGTATAAGAAATAATGCTCTGAACATGACTCTTCTTAAATGTGCCTATTTACTTATTACGCTTGCATTTCTTTTTGGCTGAGTTATTAAGCTTCAAAGGCAGTTGCCTACAATTTTCTCGCCGATAGTAGACTCATTTTTGAAACTAACAGGTAGTGATCTGTTCCGCACTCAGAGCCTCTCATAACTCTTGTATCCCTTACAAGCCCTCTCAGTCTCTCATCCGCTACAACAAAGTCAATCATACTGCGATTTTCGCCTCTGCACCAAGTATACATGTGGATCTTTTTGTGTCTGAACCGAGTGTTCGTAATAAACAAGCCTTTTTCTAGGCATAAGCTAATCAATTTATCCCGGTTGCCGTTCGTTTTTGGGTCTCCGAAATGGCCCAGTACCCTATCGGTAGCTTCGCGTTGCACACCAATCCAGCCATTCATATCTCGAAGTAGAATTATTCTTTCGCCAGGACCGCAAGTCCCTAGTATATCATTTAACGAGTCCCAAAAGGTATCTTTTACATTTCTCTTGTCACCATCAACTGGAGCGTAGCACACTATGATAAATAGTCTCCTGATTCCCACTTTCATTCTAACCAATAGTAATCTAGGTGATACACATTCATACTTTTTGATGTGTTGTTTTGCTCTCTCATTCATAATCAGGCCGACTTCTTGGGTACCATATGATTCATTATCTACTGCTGACCAGATTTCGAGTCCGTTCTCTATGTTTCTCACTTGACACCCCTTCTCCTTTGTTTCCGTTACACACTAAATATCTAGCTTCTTTACGCGCATTGTATCCTGCAATTCCTTTTCCTTAAGATCATTTACACCTCTAGCATTTCAAACACCTAATCTCCATTCACATCGCCTAAAACTTTTCCGAGAACATGCCTTTCGTCAGTAGAAGTGTCAATCCTATCCGAGGCTACATTGTTATTTGTATTATTCAGTCTTAATGTATACACCCAAGTACATCTTGATGTGAGAAATTCATTCCATAAGTATAAAATCATGTCCAAATTAAACAGCTAATTCTTTATAAGGTGGAGTGTCCATTCATAACGTCAGTCCCACCAAACTTCGGTCATGCCAAGGAAAGTATGAAAACCAAGTCAGAACCAAAGGAGTTATGATCGGTTTGTGTTGTGTACTGAGGAGGGCACCTGTCTCCTGTAGTTTGGTCTCGAAGATGAAAAAAGACCATTCAATACAAATGTGACAAGAACACTCAACGGTTAATAAAAAGTCAACAAGCTCATAAGCCTCTCTAAATTCTCCTTTTAAAAGGTCAGTTCTTAGAACTCTCATAAATCTCCAAAGCCTTCCACAATTTTGAAAACTTTTCATAAATTTTCTCAAAACTCTGTATACATTTCCAAAACTGTCTATAACTTTCCATATATTTGCGCAAGATTGTACACATTTCAAAGATTCTCGAAAGTCCCTGAATTTCCATGCATTTTCGAAAGTTTCCATAAATAAGCGCGTAAAAGAAGTTGACATGATATTTTTCTTTTAAATTCTTTTTTAAATCCCCATTTGAAACGCGCTCGACAACGATTTTCTTTAGACTGTTTAGCCCAAGATACTTGAGGTGTAATATGACGCCTTCAAGATGCTCAATTTCGCTTTCCTGGCGGTAATTTTAGTATTCGTTGCGTAAATTTATGAAAACCTCTTCTCTTCAAAAACTGAAGCCTTTGGGAAATGTATGTTTGCCAGAATGAAGTTAAGGAATTAGATTCTTGTATGCCTAAGGCTCAAAACCGCAGAAATGCATGTAATAAATATCACAGAATAAAATAGAACAATTAATAATATATACTGGCCTAAAAACACCTTCAGACACAACGAAGGTAGGTTCACCTTACTTCCGGTTGACCAGATGCAAGTATCAAAATTTGCACTAGCTTGCTGCAGTAACTAAATTGGTAAGCGCACCTCTCATGAATAGAAGATGTGTTAGTTTAAATTCGGCTCGCAGTGAAATATTCGGATCTTAATTTTGGTTCGACCCGAAATTTGTTTTGCAAAATTTTGTTTATCATGTATTTTGGTAAAACAGATATCTGTTAATTAGATCTCCTTTGTATGAAGTTAAGAAATTAGAGTCATCGTATGCCTAAAGCCCAAAACCGCAGTAGTGCATGTAATAAGTATCACGGCAAAAGATAGAACAATTATTTTTAATAAATATTTATATGATTTTATTCACATATGACATGTTTATGATTTTTGAAACTAGAAAACAAATATTAAAATCAAATGTTGAACGTTTTTCAATCAAGTAGTAATATTATTAAAACATTTGCTCTAAATTTGTTGAGGAATGTCTCCTATAGATTAAATTCGCTTACACACCCTCTGCAAATATAAAATACTGAATGAACTCTGGCACACCACACGAAGAGTGAAGCTGCCAATAAATGCCGAGAAATGATGAAATATTGTATAGCAGGTCAGCTGCTGATAAATGAACAATGATTTTGCGGTTTTCTTTGACTCGGCAAAAACTTTGCAGTGAACAAACGAGCGGTTCAACGAGCTGAGACGTAGTTTATATTGAACCATCGACTTCCAAGCACCTCCTTATCATGAAGTGCATCTCTTGTCGAGAATCAAACATCGTCAACCGGGGTAATTCTGGTAGGAAATTCGCGCTTTTCCGGAAGAGAGAAATTTTTGCCAAAATTTTTCTTTCTGGAATATATTTGTATGACTTGCGGATGGTTTCATTTCACAAAAGTTCAACATAAATCAAATTTAATTCGTACTACATTATAATTCTTACAACATTTTTAAAGCTATACAAAGCTTTTTTCATCATTATCCTTGATTCGAAGATGAACTAATTTTTTTTAAGGGTCTCTCCAATACATCTCCAAATATGCTCTACACAATATTACATTTTTGTGATTAAAAATAATTTTAATTCATTCCGATTGTATCCAATATTGTTCACTTTTCAATTTTGTAATTTTTAATGTGTCACTTGAAAAATTTTACGTAGTGAGCGCATCGAAGAATGAACCCGTCTAAAGTTTTTCGAGTTACTAAAGTATAAAATTGTTAAATATTGCTATCATGTCTTGGCGACAATTATTTATTTATACTTTGAAGAATCGCAACGATAATAATAAAAGTATTTTTTAACGGAAGAAAGATTGCTGTTAATGATAAATATTTTAAAAATACTAAATTTATTTGTGTACCTAATGAATTTCCTTTTGTAGCAATTTTTCATATCACTTCTTAGGGAACGTCCATTAATTACATAAGGGTGATTTTTGAAAATTTCGACTACCTCCTGCTCTATTGTAAGGATTTGTAAAATTTTGAGACTCCCTCTTGTTATTACGTAAGATTTTTTTACTCAGTATATCAACAATAATATCAATCATTTTCATTATAAGCGAGATTTCAATGAATTTTAGGTATTTAAAAGGACTACAAAATTTTTTAAAGAATTACAATTTTTCTACGAATTTCAACGAGATTTTCCAAGATTACCAGGAATTACAAAAGTTTCAGGGCATTTGAAACTATTTCAAAGGATTACGAGAGTTTTCACAGATTTTGAGTGATTCTAGGAGATTTCAAGAATTTAAAGAAATTACCTAGTACAATTTCAGAGAGAATCTCGATTTTTTTAAAGGATTTTACAAGATCTCAAGGGACTTTAAGGGGTTTAATCGAAATTTAAAAGATTTTAAGGGATTGTAAGAGATACTGAAGGATTTCGACGGATTTGTAGGGATTCTTAGGGATATGAGGGAATTAAGAACGATTTCCGCGGATTGCAAACTATTTTAAGGGATTTCAAGAGAATTTAAGTAACTTTAAAATATTTCAAAAGAAGTCTCGGGATTTCAAAAGATTTTTAAGGATTTCGAAAGATACCTCAGTATTTTCACGAATTTCAAAGGTTAGCAGGGGATTTTAATTGGGTTTCGAAGATTTGAAGGTATTTGAAGGAATTTCATAAGATTTTTTAATGTTTCACATGATTTTCAAGGCTTTTAAGATATTTTAATAGATTTTAAGAGATTTAAAGCGGTTTCGATAATATGACGAGGTTTCAAAAAATTGTAAGAGATTTAAAAAGATTTCAAAGTATGTTCACAGACTTTAAAGGATTTCGTAAGATTTTGAAAGATTTAACTGAATTTCGTAGGATTTTCGATTATCATAATGGATTTTCAGTATTTCGAGAAACTGTAATGATTTTTAAAAGATCTTGATACATCTTAACATATTTTTAGGGATTTTAAGGAATTAAGATCGATCTCCGCGGATTACAAAGAATTTTGACTGATTTCAAGGGATTTAAAGAAATTTCGAAATATTTTAAAAGAAGTCACGGTATTTCAAAGGATTTTTGAATATTATAAAGGACTTCAAGGGATTTAGAGGAATTTTATTGTCTTTTAGAAGGTTTTAAAATATTTTCAATGATTTCAAGGGATTCGGAATGATTCCCACGGGTTTTAAAGATTTCAATAAATTTTAAAGGGATTTCAAACAGTTAAAGAAATCTCGTAATATTTCGAAAGATTTCACGGGATTTCAAGGACTTTAACCGATTTTCATAGATTTTAACGGATTTCCACAGATTTTAAAGGATTAGAACGGATTTTTATGAAATGTTGAAGATTTCAAGTGATTTCACGAAATCCTGAAGAATTTTAAGGAATTTCCAGTTTTTAAAGGGTTTCAGAATATTTTCAGGGATCTCAATCGTTTTAAAGAGATTTGAAAAGATTGCGTACGGTATCCATGGAATTCAAAGGGTTTCAAGGAATTTTCAGATTACATAAAAAACTTTAAGGATTTACAAATTTTTCAGAAATAACCTCGGGATTTCAAGGGATTGCAAAGATTTCCAAGGATTCCACGAGATTTCATGAAAGATTTACACTAGATTTTCAGAATGGTTAAGTCCTGGACTCTATATTTATTGTACGTATGTAATATGAAGTATTACACAATAAAAAAGAAATGAAACAAATAATGATATAATGCGTATAATTATAATAGTATAAAAAGTAATGTCAATAGTCAAAACTGGTTTAAATTAGAACATTTTTAAAATATAATTCGAAAGATGATTTTAAACAAATAATTCGAAAGACGAAACTTACGTAAAAAATGCTTTCGATCCCCCCCCCCCCCCCCTCCAAGTAAGGATTTGTGAGATTTCCCAGACCCCCTCCCTCCCCCAAAAAGGCTTACATAATTAATGGATGCTCCCTTGCCAAATATTTTTAGATCATGAAAATTGCAATATTTGTTCGAATTTTTCTGTTTTTTTTAAATATTTTTTTCCAAATTTTTCTTTGCAATTTTGTAATTTTGCTATTTTGCAATTTTTTTGTAGTTTTTAATTTTTTTCTTTCTCTGACAAATTTTACACAATGTCCACTGGGACACATCGTACATTTTTTTAAATACTCATTTCCTTACTGAAAAACTGTACTTTTTATTGATTTATCAGTAAATAAAAACTAATGCATAGCTATTCACTTAATTTTTTTCAGTGACTTATTGTTTGTCCTTTAAATCAGCGCGAACTAAAAAAAATAAAGGAATACTTATTTAGTCTTATAATTATTGTTTTGGAAATTATTTCAATAATTAGCCTGACCTCTATAGCTTTCGCATTTCTTAGAGCTTCATTTATCGCAAATCATTTATTTTCGTTTTTCTTTCATATATCAGCCCAAGGCCAAAAAACATCTTAAAATTACCCCAGATGAAGATGTTCTAATAATAAACTTTACCTTTCTGTCACATTTTCTTATTCCTAGACCTAGATTATCATTTCCTGCAAAAGATTTATTGCTGTTTGTCCTTTTAATCAGGACAAAGAAAAAGAATACTTTGTCTATAATTACCCCGGATGAAAGTATTTCAATAATAGACCATACCTACAATTTCTCTCAAATTTTCTAGAGGTTTTTATTGTTTTCGAATGATTTATTGTTTTGTCCTTTGAATAAGCGCGAAACAAAAAAAGCATGCTTATTTTGTCCCATAATTATCAAGATTGAAGAAATTTCGTTAATTGACCTACCTCAATCTCTGTCACGATTCCTATAGCTTAATTTCTTTCGAATGATTAACTTTTGTTTTTCTTCTGCATTAGTCAGAGAAAAAGACTGTACTTATTTTGTCCCCTAATTACCAGACTCGAAAGAATTTCAATAATAGACCTTACCTCAATTTCAGTCACTTTTTCCAGAGCTTCATTTCTTTCGAATGATTTATTTTTGTTTTCTTTTGAACAAAGGGAAATTTTGGCATTGTACTTTAATTATGGGAGTCGAAAATTAGTCATTAGGAGTGAAACGATTAAAGGAGGGTGTGAGGTTTCAAAAGAGGAAGAAAGCCGAATTTTACAGTTTGGTTCTTAATTTCCTTCGCGGCACCCCGAAACCCAAGGGCGGGGTTCGGTCACACCTTTCCAGAGAGGGACTCGATTTTCTACCGGGCAGATTGACAGTCATCCCACGTGCATTGTTTTTGCAAGAAAAATCCCCGTGTCATCGCATCGGCGACCGGAGAAAGGACCTCGGACAGAAAAACCCGAAGGAAATCGGATTGCTTCACGGTTGGATCTATTTTCCGTTGTCTTCTGTGGACTTTAAGCACGAACATTACGTCGGTTTCTTTAAAAAATGAGTAATTTTGCTGTGTCATGTCAAAAGTGACGTAGTGTGCCTCAACCAACTTTAAATAAAAGGTCATAGCTCCCTCAATTCATTTCTTGATTTCGATCTATGATCTCAAAAAGAGTGCGCAAAATAAATTTCAGCAATATCCCCTGAGGGCCGGTCCATAACGTAACGTAGACGTTGGCTAAAAATGTAACTACCCGAGTAAAAATGCTTCGACTTGATTTCAACTCGATTTAGTCTTGAGTTCGACTTCAAGACGAGGATTTCTGGCTGCGTCTCAAAAATGAGACGAGACATCAGATGAAGTCTCACTTTGTGGTCTCAGCAGGGTTATTTTAAGTCGGCGTAAACTTATCACAAGACAAACCTTTCTGAAAACTTCGCTCCAAAAAGATTAAGATTGTAATTTTCTATAAGGCTCTGCTAATCCGTAAAAAATACGTAAAAACAGAAAACGATTTCGGTATCTTTGCCAAACGAGTATAAAACAAATGAGAATCAATAAATGAATACATATATATAAACTTGTCTCAAGACAAACCTTTCTGGGTTCAGAAATGAGATAATTGACACATGCAAGGGATTAAAATTGATAAGAATAAAATGTGCAATCTTTAAATTAGTTGGTCTTAAGTTTTCAATTCAGAATCTTTGTGTCTTAACGACTATAACCGTAAAAAATTTGTTCCAAAAAGATTGAATCTGCAAATTTTCTATAAGGCTCTCCAAAACCGTAAAAAATACGTAAAAACAGACGACTTCGGTATCTTCGCCAAACAAGGCATACCTATCCTGGTCTATAGAGCTATATGCAATCGTCACAATAAAAGACACAATAAAATTTTGCTGTCTCAAGACGTAAAAATTAAACTCAAGACATGAAATGAAGTCTGACTCCGTCTCAAAAATGAGACACCGAAAGATGTCCTCACTTCGTCTCCAATATGTCTTGATTGAGGGCAATTCGAGTCGGAACCAGGTTGAAGAATTTTAACTCAGGTAAACACGGATTTCATGTTTATTCTGCGTTTTTTCGCATTTCGAGAGAGTATAATTTATGAAACGCTTTAAATTCCTAAGATTTTAAGTCGAAGTAGAATTTGTAACAAAATAGTTGAATTTTAAACCAAAAAACATATATTTTCTACCAAAAGAGATCAATTTTTAATCAAATGGACAAATCTTTAACCAAGAAAGATGACTTTTCTACCATAAAAGATCAATTTTCCATCCAAAAGGACGAATTTCCAAGAAAAAAATTGAATTTTCGACCAAAAAAGATGAGTTTAACTAAATAGCTGAATTTTTGACCTGCAAAGAGGAGTTTTCAACTAGTTGAATTCAACGAAAAAGGACGAATTTTTAACAAAATAGTCCATTCTTCAACAAAATAGATGAATTTTCAATAAAAGAGACTAATTTACTACCAAGGAAAGAAGAATTTTCAACAAAATAATTGAATTTTCAACAAAAAAGATAAGGTTATGAAGCAAAAGTGAAATCGCCAAATTTCAGCTTAAAAAATTAGTGTTTAACATGGAAAAAAATGTCTACAAGTTGAATTCAACCAAAAAAGATGAATTTTTAACAAAATAGTTGAATTTTCAACCAAAAAAGATGAATTTTTAACAAAATAGTTGAATTTTCAACCAAAAATACTAAATTTCTACAAAAAAGTTTAATTTTCTTCCCCAAAAGACGAATTTTCAACAAAATACAATAATTTTCTACCAAAGAGTAAAATTTTCATATTAGAAAAGATAAATTTTCAACGCAATAGTTTAGCTTCTTACCAAAGAGGTGAATATTTAAAAAAATGAATTTTTAACAAAGTAGTTCAACTTTCAACCAAGTGGTTGAATTTTCAACC
>JAUMHM010000085.1:7918301-7942989 GCA_032362435.1 Melikaiella ostensackeni | reverse complement strand
CGCAATAGTTTAGCTTCTTACAAAAGAGGTGAATATTTAAAAAAATGAATTTTTAACAAAGTAGTTCAACTTTCAACCAAGTGGTTGAATTTTCAACCGAGAATGATGAATTTTGAACGAGATAGTTGTATTTTCAACCAAAGAAATGAATTTTCTAACAAGAAGATTAATATTCTACCAAAAAAGACGAATTTTCAGCAAATTTGTTGAATTTTGAAGTCAAAAAGACGGATTATCTACAAAAGAGTAAAATTTTCAACCCAAAAATATGATTTTTCAACGAAAAAGTTTAAATTTTTAACCAAAATAGTTCAATTTTCAACCAAAAAAAATGAGTTTTCTACCAAGAAGATTAATATTCTACCAAAAAAGACGAATTTTCAACAAAGTTGTTGAATTTTGAAGACAAAACGACGAATTATCTACAAAAGAGTTAAACATTCAACCCAAAAATATGATTTTTCAACGATAAAGTTAATTTTCTACTAAATAGTCAAATTTTAAAGTAAATGTATAACTTTTAAGCAAATAGTTGAATTTTCTACCATAATAGATGGATTTTCAACCAAAAAATGAATGAATGAATTTTCAACGAAAAACTTAATTTACTACCAAATAGTTGAATTTCGACCCAAAATGATAGATTTTCTACAAAAAAAATATGAATTTTTAATAAAACTTCAAAAAAATTTCAATAGTTGACATTTTAACCAAAAAAAGATTTTAATTTGAAATTAAAAACAGTTGAATTCAACCTAAAAGATGAATTTTTAACAAAATAGTTGAATTCTCATCCAAAAAAATTAATTTTCAACTAAAATGAAACGAATTTTCAATACAATAATTACATCTTCAATTAAAAAGATAAATCTTGAACCAAAAAACGTATTTTTTACAAATTAGTTTAACTTGCAGCCAAGTAGTTGAATTTTTGCCCAAAAACGAGACGACTTCTGAAGCAAAAATATAATAGTAGGCATTCCAATCCAAAAAAATTAACTTTTAACGAAAAATAGCTGGACCCTTTTTATTCAGTTCTATTAATTCAGTTTTCATTTAAGCGAAAAGACGAGAAAAAAGAAAAGTTTCTTGAAAAGGGGAAAAAACATAATTCTTCAAAAAAGGGGAAATGTGGAAAATAGGGAAAAGAGTGTGAAGTTTAAAATATGAAAATGATGTTCAAACTTATTAAATTATTATCGAGCTGTTCCGTTGCAGGGCCATCTTGCGCAAAATTTGCAAATTTTGTTAAAATTTATTATCAGGAAACGTATTAAACGTTATCTGAACTCTTGAAATTCCATTCAGTGATCCCCTCTCCCCTTCAAATTGGTAACGCAGTTCATGGACGGCCCCCTAACTGTTTTTAAAAAATGTGTTTTTAAGGTTTAAAAATAAATTTTTTTTTAATAAGTGAGATAAATTTGAATTTTTTCACTTTATTGATAAATATGTAGTACCTAAATATAATATCAGTCCTTAATAACAAGTAAACAAGAAATAAAATTAGTTTTACAGGTGTCGAGCATTGTATTCTTGTACTGCTTTTATTAATTTACTCAAATAATAAGGCTGTGCTCTTGAAACTTTGCACTAAAGCCAAGTTATTTTGAAATTTAAATGTACAGATTTCATGACAAAAAATCAGGAACATGAAAAAAACAACGTGATGAACATTAGGTGTAATTAAAACGTTCGAATCGCACTAACTTCGCTGAAATTAAGAAATATATTCTAAGTATTTTGGTTCTAGTTTTGTGGAAAAACAGTAATTATTGTTTATTATTATTTCATGTTTTGAGACAAGTGTCTACCTCTTGAAGACATATATTGAGTCGAGCATTTACAACTTTAAGACAAATGCTCATGTCTTGAGTCGAATTTTTATGTCTTGAGACAGTAAAAAGGTTGCCTATAGCCTTTATCACAAAAACTAATCCTTGTTTATGGTTAAACAATTTTGTATATTTTTATCAATATATAAATATATTGGGTCAATTCATTTACAGATTTCCATTTTCATCATACTTGCTTGGCGGAAATACCGAAATTACTGTCTGTTTTTACGTATTTTTTACGGTTTAGGAGAGCCTTATAGAAAATTGCAATTTTAATTCTCTTAGAGCAAATTTTCTACGTCTATGGTCGATAAGCGCCACAGATTCTGAATTGTTCACTTAAAAACAACCAATTTAAAGATTGGATAATTTTTCCTCACCAATTTTAATTCATTGCATGTCAACTATCCCATTTCTGAGTCCAGAAAGGTTCGTCTTGAGACAAGCTTACGCCGATTTGGCTAAGACCATAAGAGTGAGACCTTATCTGATGTCTCGACTAATTTTTAAAACTTAGCCAGACATGACTGTCTTGAAGTTAAACTCAAGACTAAATCGAGTCGGAATCAAGTCGAAGCATTTTTACTCGGGATCATTTCCAATATTCTTGTGTCACGCAGTTATAGACATACTCACCGAGTAAAAATGCTTCGACTTGATTTCAACTCGATTTACTCTTGACTTCGACTTCAAGACGGAGATGTCTTGCTGCGTCTCAAAAATGAGACGAGACAACAGATAGTCTTACTCTTTATGGTTTCAGCAGGGTTATTTCAAGTCGGCGCAAACTTGTCTCAAGATGAACCTTTTCGGACTCACTATGTATTTGTCCGCGTAAGAGGTTGTTTGATTGAATCTTCCTTTTCTCCCTCTTTTTTGTTGTTGTAAAATTATTGTACATTTGTCACCAATGAGCCTCGAAAGTGGGTCGTTTCGAAGTATATTTTTGATCTGTGAACTTTTTTGGTGTTCTTTTTTAGTACACAAAAAGTTTTCATAAGAAAGTAGATTTCATTTCGATCTTTAAGAAATCCATTTTTTATTTTGTCTGGACATTTGTTCAGTGTTCAGTCCTCGTAAAAATCGAGACTCATTTACGGGGATCGCTAGTCAATATATCGCCTGTCCGCCGCGCCGATGCGTTGAAAACGCCGCCCTGAGGATCCAAGGCAGGGGATGCGGCGAATCTGTCATACATATACCTATAGCTCATAAGGCCCAGGTAGAGACGCCGGTCCCCGTTCTGCTGTTTCTCTCTGAGACATAATGCCGCCCAGCGGCAGGCAAGTTATTATTACCGGGTCGCCATTGTCCCGCTGTCAACAATTAGTTTAGATGATGCTTCAACATCGCCGCGCGTACAATGCCACCTGAAGCAGCAGGTATTCCCAGAAAGTGGAATCGTTTCACGGGAAACTCACGCCGACCTCGGGTTCAAAATCGGGTCCATTTTTCTTTTACAGTTCACACATATTATATACAGGGTGTCCCTCCACCTATACAACCCCTTGTCCTATGTGGTAGTGCACAAAAAAATAAACAAAAAAGTCTCCCAGCAAAATTTTATACGAAGTATTTGCATTATACTTGTTTCAGAAGATACCCAAATCGTCTGTTTTGCGTATTTCTTACGGTTTAGGGGATCCTTATAGAAAATTACAATTCTAATCTTTTGGAAGCCAATTTTTGACGGCTATAGTTGTTGAGATCCACAGATTCTAAATTGTTGACTTGCAAGCCACTCATTTAAAAATTGGACAATTTTTTTCTTATCAATTTTTATCCTTTGCATTTGTCAACTATCTCATTTCTGAATCTAGAAAGGTTCATCTTGAGACAAGTTTACGCCGACTTGAAATAACCATGCTGAGACCATAAAAGTGGGACTATCTGATGTCTTGTCTCATTTTTGAGACGGAGACAAACTTTCTTTCATGGCTTGAGACGAACTTTTACGTCGTGAGACAGTAAAACAGTTGCCTATAGTCCTATAAATAGACCAGGGTAGGTATACCTGCCCTGATGAAACGGGGTCACCCTGACTGTCAAAAAAGCTATTCCTTGTTTAAGATTGAACAATTTTCTATATTTTCATATACTATGTATATAGAACCAATTCATTGACGGATTTTTATTCGCATTACACTTGTTTGAGAAGGTACTGAAATCGTTTTCTGTTTTTACGTATTCATTACGGTTTAGGTGATCCTTATAGAAAATTACAATTCTAATCTTTTGGAAGCCAATTTTTTACGGATATAGTTGTTCAGATCCACAGATACTGAATTCAATTCATTTGAAAATTGGACAATTTTTTTTAAATCAATATTAATCCTTTGCATTCATCAAGTATCTCATTTTTGAGTCCAGAAAGGTTCGTCTTTAGACAAGTTTACGCCGGCTTGATATAGTCCTGCTGCGACCATAAAAATGAGACTTTATCTGATTTCTCGACTTGTTTTTGAGACGGAGCCAGACTTTCTTTCATGTCTTGAGTCGAACTTTTACGTCTTGAGACAGTAAAACGGTTGCAAATAGTATAGATCAGGGTAGGTATACCTGCCCTGACGAAAAGGGTCACCCTGACTGTCATAAAAACTAATGCTTGTTTATATTCAAACAATTTTTTATATTTTTATATACTATATATATACATTGAAGCAATTAATTTATGGATTTTAATTTGCATTATACTTTTTTTAAAGATACCGAAATCGTTTTTTGTTTTTAAGTATTCATTGCGGCTTATGAGATCCTTATAGAAAATTACAATTCTAATCTTTTGGAATGCAATTTTCACGGCTATAGTTGTTAAGATCCACATATTCAGAATTGTTGACTCAAAAGCAACTCATTTGGAAATTGGACAATTTTTTCATCAATTTTAATCCTTTTCATTTGTCAAGTATTTCATTCCTGAGTCCAGAATGTTTCGTCTTGATAAAACGAATTTCAGAAGGAATAAGTGCTGGGTATCGCTAATCTTCAGTTTTTTGTCAGTTTTGTTACAAGTTACGTAACAAAACTTTTTAAGGAATCGAAAAGAGTAACTTTTGTTGTCAGAAAAGATGATTTGTTATTTTAATTTCTCTAACAAATTTTTTAAGGAACAAAACTTGCTTGGTATCGCGAATGTTCAGATTTTTGTCACTTTTGTTACAAGTTATGTAACAGAAACTCTGAGAGGAATTGAAAAAAGTGCCTTTGTTGTTAAAAAAGCTGGTTTGTTATTTTAATCTTACTAAAAAAATTTCAAGAAAGAATTTTTGTTGGGTTTCGCGAAAGTTCAGTTTTTTGTGAGTTTTGTTACAAATTATGTAAGAGAAACTCTGCAAGGAATCGAAAATATTGCCTTTGTTGTTGAAAAAGGTGTTCTGTTACTTCGATCTTGCTAAAACAATTTCAAGAAAGAATGTTTGCTGGATTTCGCGAATGTTCAGTCTTTTGTGAGTTTTTTTTACAAGTTATGTAAAAGATACTGTTTAAGGAATCTAAAGGAGTGACAACGACTATAGCCGTGAAAAATTGGCTTTCAAAAGATTAGAACTGTAATTTTCTATAAGAATCTCCTAAGCCGTAATAAATACGTAAAAACAGAAAACGATACGATTTCAGTATCTTCTCAAACAAGTAAAATGCAAACGAAAATCCGTACATGAATTAATTCAATATATAAAGTATATAAAAATATAGAAAATTGTTTAATCACAAACAAGGATGAGCATTTATGACAGTCAGGATAACCTTTTTCGTCAGGGCAGGTATACCTCCCCTGGTCTTTTTAGGGCTATAGGTAACCGTTTTACTGTCTCAAGACATAAAAATTCGACTCAAGACATAAAACAAAGTCTGGCTCCGTCTAAAAAACGAGACGAGACATCAGATAAAGTCTCACTTTTATGGTCTCAGCAGAGTTATTTCAAGTCGGCATAAACTTGTCTCTCGATGAACCTTTCTGAACTCAGAAATGAAATAGTTGACAAATTCAAAGGATTAAAATTGATTAGAAAAAATTGTACAATTTCGAAATCAGTTGCTTTCATGTCAACAATTCAGAATCTATGGGTCTTAATGACTATATCCGTAAAAAATTGACTTCCAAAAGATTAAAATTGTAATTTTCTATAAGGATCTTCTAAGCCATAATAAATACGTTAAAACAGAAAACGATTTCGGTATCTTCTCAAACAAGTATAATGCAATTGAAAACCCTTAAATGTATTGAATCAATAGATATTGTGTATAAAAATATTAAAAATTGTTTAAACATAAACAAGGATTAGCTTTTATGACAGTCAGGATGACCCTTTTTCTCAGAGCAGATTTGCCTACCCTGGCTATAGGCAACCGTTTTACTGTCTCAAGACGTAAAACTTTATCTCAAGACATAAAATGAAGTCTTGTTGTGTCTCAAAAATGAGACATCGAAAAATGTCTGCACTTCGTCTCCAAAATGTCTTGATTGGGGGAAATTCAAGTCGGAACAAATTCGAAGAATTCTTACTCGGTTTCTACTTACGAGCATGAAAACCAAATGTTGCGAAATCGGTTTTTCTAGTCTTCTAGGATGTGTAAGGCACTTCTGATTTTTACCAATGTTGTGAAAAAAATCTGCCCTGCAATCTGTTCACAAAACCGGCAATTTTCCCTGGAGAGAGGTTAGATTAAGGTCCGACGATATTTACATTATGTTTTGCAAACATGACATAAATGTCATTTGTGTAATTGAAAACTTAATTTATGGCAAAATTAAAAGCATATTTACGTTGTAGTGCGAGTAAATTATAAGAATTTATTACTTATGTAATTAATGTGAAGAAATTTCGGAGTAGAGGATATGATGATGCTTATTAAAGATATGATAAAATCATCATATGGGTGATTCTCCTGAAGGAACCCTTTTCAGTTCGACTTTTGTGACAAAGAATTTTGTAGATTTTAAAATCTTTCTCCCCTAAAAATGAATTCATATGACCTTCAAAAGTGAAAAGGTGATTTGCTCAAAATTAATTCTCAAAATTGTTAATATTTTAGGGGTAGTTTTGCACTGCATCAGTTCACAGTGGACCAGGAGATCCGGTTCTGTGGACAAAAGTCGTCAAACCCATTAAAATGTACAAAAATTAATTCTAAGTATGCCTATATATGGTTTCCTTTGGGCCGCTGACTTCGAATTTAAAGTCAAAATTAAAAAAAATAAAATGGCCGATTAAATATGGCGGACAAATGTTTAAAAAAATTAGTGGATTTACTTGAAACGTGATATCTGAGAACACTTCATTAAAAGACAAATTTTGATATAACAAAGAATCTAAACTTTCGATTGTTTAAACAATTTTTGTTAAAACAGTTTGTTTGAAAATTCGAGTTATGGAAAAACTAATAGCGTCATTTGATTCTATGGGAAAAATCTTATTCTTAAAATTGATAATTTCGTCACTATATTGGCAAAACTGTGAAAAAAAAATAACTGGGACGTCGAATAAGTCCCTTTGGGTAAAATGACCCATATAAATTCAAAGATTTCTATGGAAAATCTAAAAATGTTTGATTGTTATTAATAATCTTATTTTGCAAGAAAAATAGTAGAGTGACACTTATTTTTTTTGGAAATCGCTTGCACCCACTTTCCGAATTTTGTTGATTGTCCGAAAATAGACAGTGTTCCAAATTCGTGCCAAAAGTAACAAAAGATAACTAAACGTTGTTAAAAGTCTAATAATTTATTACAAAGTGGGAAGTGAAATTGAAAAAATATTTAATTCAATATTTCATTTCTACACTGCACAGTGGGCAAAGAAGACCTGATTTCTTGTGAAAAAGTAAAATTTCCGAACTCTCCAATTCGTATTAAGTTCTAGACCATTACAAAATGGCTAATAGTTAAAGTATCTATGACATAAATTATTTATTAATTAATTTTTCCTGCTCCGTTGGCAGTTATTCAAAGTATAAAAATATGTTTTAATTTTTGATGTGCTTTCGGTTCAAATATTTGAAATATTTATTAACCCTAGACATGAACGAGTAAAAGAGTGACAATTTAATTAAAGAAATTATTTTTGAGCTCACTTCAGGAATATTAATGTTGACAAATAATTAGCACGTAGTAAAGTTTCTACAGCCTTTTAAGGGTTTCTCGGGATTCCCCTACTTCTTTTTAGGTACAATAATGTATAAATAAATTCGGCGGGAAAATAAGCCATTTGAAAAATATGAATTTTCATCTCTAAACAAATTGCTGAAGTAAACTCGTTCTTGAACAAAATTATTGAAGATAGACCTAAACAACATAAAAATTTTATCTAACATTTTACTTTATTAACATACATAATTCTTTCAACAAATTATGTAGTAACAATTTTTTGCAGACAAAAATTATTTTGTACTAAAATCGTTCTGGTTTATCATAAGAATGGTATTTAGTTAAAAAAAAATGGTAATGAATTGAAAATTTACATACAACTCATAAAATTATAAACAATTTTTAAAACTATTGAGGCCCATGGACAGACCAATATGCTTAACAAAGAAGTTAATATTGGGATGAGCGCATTTTATTAAGAGTTGATTTTTCGTAGGAAAGAATATAATTTTTCAATTGTTTCAACAATTCGTTCAAATCTTTGCATTACGAAAAAAATAAATACGCCCTTCGATTCTACGGAAAAAATTACGTAGAGTCCATGTGTTGGACAATTTTTGTGTTCACTCAATTTGTTTTGTAGTATAAATAAAAAATTGCACTACAATTAAACAATTAAAAATTCATTTCTCTATTATGTAGTCATCCGTCATTTAAAATTTTGAAATTTTAATATCAAAATTGGAATCAATGACTCAAAATACCTTTATAAAATAAATTTCAAGGAAATCCAAGAATTTTTTTAATCTGTTGGTCGTCATATTGTATTCGCCGTTTTGAATTTTGAATATATAATATCAAATTTGAATTGATTGACTCAAAATACCTTTACAAAATGAATTTCAAAGAAATCCGATAATTCTTTAAATTTGTTGGTCGCGATATCAAATCCGCCATTCTGAATTTTTAAATTTTAATATTAAATTTGAAATCAGTGGCTCAAAATACCTTCATAACATAAATTTCAAAAAAATCCGATAATTTTTAAAATATGTGAGTTGCTATTTTGGATCATCGGTTTGAAATCTTGAAATTTTATCATCAAGCTTGTAATCAGTGACTCAAAATACCTCCAAAAAATGAATTTAAAGAGAATCCCAAAATTTTAAAAGTCTCTTTTTCGCCAATTTGGGTCCGCCGTTTTGAATTTTGAAATTTTAATATCAAATTTGAAATCAGCGTCTTAAAATATCTTGGTAAAATAAGTGTTAAGAAAATCGGATAATTTTTGGTCTTTTGACCGTCAAAACTTGGTTTCTGGCCCACTGTCCACCTGTAAACGAAATAATCTTAAATTTGGCTGCAAAAAGAACTTTGGCTTCACAATCTATCAGATAATTTGAATTATTTTAAATTGTGAAGAATGCCAAAATGACGACCTTTAAAGTTTTAAAAAATATTTTGTTTCTAAGCTTTTCAAAAAATAGTTTCAAACTTCGCTAAAAAATCAATTTTATATTCAGTCACTGCGTTTTAATGCTGGACAGTCAAAGTTCTTTAAAAATACAAAATGGTCTGTAGAATGACTTAAAAAAATACTTTTCACACTTTCTGAACGAAATTTTCAAATTCCCAAGAAAATTAATTTTTGCTTGAGAAGTTAAATGTAAATATAGTAAGTAGTTTTTGTAATCACCTAAAACGGGTATCATTCAAAAATATAAAAATAAACCATTTTATTCAAATTTTAATTACTGCCATGTTGGATTACACTGAAGCCTCCATTTAACCGCCCTCCATATACCGTGTTCTTAGAATTTCCATCGGCTCGCATTTTTTGATGAGGGGGTCCAAGGAATCGAAAAACTTTGAGCTGATCGGGGTTGAGCAGTTCCGTGTCCACAAAGCGGGCAATTCGAATACTCGCGCACATATTTCGCATTTATTTTTAAATACACCCACAAAATTTTCTCTTCATTAATTAGTCTTGATTATTAATTATAGAAATTCTTGGAAGAGCCTCACAGTCATCGCAGGACATACCCGAGACCGCTGTTAAATGGAAAGTTGAGTGTTTTTCCAAATTTTTCGTCTCATGAATTAAAACATACTTAACGATAACAAACTCAATTTTCTTGTGAATTTCTAAAAAAAAAATCGTCGAAAAAATTCGACATTTTTTTAGTAATCCTGGCCACCATCTTAGACTTTTCAAAAAGTTTATTATCTAGTGTTAGCACATAGTGCTTCAAGCTAAACATGATTTTCTAGCGAAATTCAGGTCGGTTTCGTTGAAAAGTACGGAAGTTAAGATTTTCGACTATTTCACTGACCGCCATCAAATTTTTTTCAACTTTTTCAATGTTTTGTATAATCAGATAGTTTAAGAATCTTAATTTGCTTATTTTCTAGCATATTAGCAAAAATCGCTAAAACTTGAAAAATCATTAAGGAGTTTTTTGAGAAATGTAATCCACCGCCAAATTGGATTCTTCAAAATTGAATTGAATGAAAATTTTTAAAGTTCTATAATTTAATGTTTTCGCACAATTTCCCATGTTATTCTTACGTCGCTTGGGGAATTTCAAATGTCTTAATGGGTAACAATTCGAATACGAATTACTACAAAAAAGTAATCGCAACCAGGTATAAATACTTTTTAAAATTCAATTTAAGAACGTAATGTATTGATAAAGTATGTCATGAATAAGTATAAATAAATTTTAATATACCGTCTGCTTATTCTTATATAGTTGAAACTAAAATAGTAGTGCCAACATTTTTTCTCACTTTTGTGAACTGTTTGAAGTCTCAGAACTGAGGACTAATAATTAAATCTCACAAAAAACACAGGAAATTGGACAATGTTACATCACTCTAGACTTAAGTGATTATAGACAGGCATGTGTAAAAAATATTTACCTTTTTCTCTCCATATTCGACGAGTCACCACGATGGGAATTAGGAACCTTAAAAATATACACCAATACTGGTATCGCGGTACCTATCAGCTTTTGGAGGGTATATCCCTATATCGTTTTCATTAGGCAGCTGGCCCAGATTATAGAGGGGTATCTCAGGGTCTCTTTTCTCCTATCTTTTCTGGATCAAATTAATAGCTGTCACTTAACATTGTGAAAAATTATCTGTGCGTGACAGCCATCTTAAAAAGTTTTTTATCATCGTTGTCGAATTTATTTGTGCCAATTGGCTATTAATGCAGATGGGCCTTGCAACCTTCGATTTATTGGGGTAGCTTGATAACATCGAACACATAATTTCACGGAGGAATATAATTTGGACGAATGAGACTTTAACAGCTCAAAAGTCAGTTTATCTTGTTAACTGCATTAGCTCTTATTTATTTATTTGTTTAAATTAAAGCACTTGAGAAAAGTCTGTTATAATGTTTTTAAAAAATTAGCAAGTATCAATTCATAACAGAAACTTTGTATCTGGAAAGTAAAAAATAAAAATAAAATCTGCGTCAATTCTATTTATGTGATCAGGCTTCTTTTCCTTGGCGTGAGATCGCCGCACAACTGACTCATAGTAGAAGGTGGAGGGGGAGTGGTCCAGCCGGTGGCTAGCTTGCACTCCCTTGCAGGTCGTTCCGACCTTCAATTACTTACGGCTAACAAAAAAATAATATCTGAATCGATTTAGGTGATTATTCCGTCAATTGTCTCAATGAAGCCCATCTCAAAAATTGAATTTTCAATCCCAGCATTAAAGGGTCCTTCCTGAAACCTACATTTTAGGCCTTGCGCTTCTAAGAGGAATGAGAAGGTGCAATAGAGATTGTTGAAAGTTGAAATCGGGATTTGGACGAAGAAATCAAAATCCTGGGCCAGGTCGAATGAAGATCCAATGTGCCCTCAAAGAACGTGCCGCTACCGAGTGAGGACTTCAAACGACAAAAGACAGAAGCTCCGATAGAGATGCAGCGACGAGGGTCCTTGTGAGTACATATCCTGCCCGAAGGAAGGATGATACAAAATATTAATATTGCGTCCCTCATAACTCACGGGCGGCTGAGCGCGTTACGCACGCTCCACGGTTTTTCCCGAGGGATACGCGCCCGGCGGGATAAGCAGGATGCGAATGTCTTTGTGCTTTTAAGGGCTCAAGGACCTCGCGCGGTCCATTGTGTCCCACGAATCACCAAGGCTTCGAGCATGTGTTTCGACGCAGCTGAATGCACATTTATGGCATGCTCTCGGTCCAGCTTCTATCCTCCATTATGCTGACATAACTCGTCAAAAATATTGTGATTGGTTGGCAAAGAATATGACGTTACCTGCCGAAAAAAGAATGGGAGGTTCAAGACACAGAGACAGAGAGCCACGAGAATCTTTGACAATGGTGGTAGCAGATACGTTTGTTAAACGAGCCACGCCGAAATGTGACAACAATGAGGACAAATTATGAATCAAGGAAGAAAAAACCGTTCAGGAAATATTATGTGGGTCAGCCCTTGTTTACGTAAAGGATAGGTAATATGCTATTGTCGAGAAAATTTTGTGATTCGAAAGAATAGGTGCTTCATGGTATTATAGTACATTCACTATTGACATGGTCTACTTTTAGAAGTTCTTAACATTTTATGTACTCTAAGCCGGGGCGGTAGCAGACTAGGAATTTTTTTTAATTCAACTGAGGTACAAGTTATGGGGATGTATAATTTCGTATGGGAAAAAGATGCGGATTTAAATGAGGTCATTTAGAACTGTCTGGTCTTGTAGCTTGTGAATCGCATTCTTGTCTCCAAGCAGAGTCATGAGGTCGAAGGTCGACAAGGATAAGTGCTTTCCGTTGAGGGGTTCGAGAGATCGTTATGAGTTTAATTAGCGAATCGACCTCGAGTCGAAGTCGACACTGCTCCATTTTTCCAGTTTTATTCAGAAAAATTAATATTCATTAATCTTCTTAATTATAGATTTGAGGAACTTCAAGAAATTTGAAATTTTTGCGGAATATATTTATCTGTAACTGTATGATTAGCTTGCTTTTCCTCGGCGTAAGAGCTCAGCACATCTAAAGGTGGAAGGGGAGTGGTCCGGCTGGTGGCTAGCTCGTCCCTTCCAAACTCGTAACTTCTTTCCAGAAATGACGACTACATTCTTCCATATTATATTACAAATCATTTGACCTTCCTGAATTCTCCGCGTGTCTTCCACGATCCGACTCGAAGGACCAAAATATGTTTTTCACTTTTCAGGCTCTTGACTTTTGGTTTTGGTGAATCGAGACTACTAGAGGGTCTTAGTTCTAGCTTGGATCTAGCTTATTGTTACTATCTTTGGTGAGATTCTCTGAATTGGTATTTAGAAACGAAGCAAGGAACTTCGTGGAATCCTTTGCCTGACCGCGAGTCAAATCCCGGCTAGAGTATCTAGTTAGGAGGCCGTTGGCTTTAGGCCCTTTACCCTCTGTTGCTTTAGGGATGCCGCGATGATGTTGCAAATTTAATCATCTGCATACTTGCCGATTACACGGACCACCGATCACAGAGGTCGTCGGGTCGCCCCCCGGCGTTACGCGAACTACAATTCCGTTTTGCGTTGGAATATATATGTGCATCCTCCCTGAACCGTGGACAGTTTTCGTCGAAATTTCTGCGCTGGTACCATATTTTACTCGTTGGCAAGGCAGCCCCAAGGAATACCCCTGCCCAACTAAATGCGTCTGTTGCAGAAAGTTTAATTTTTTATGTTTGCGAAAGTAAATCAAGAGAAATTATATTTTTATTCCATGTATGCAACGTACGGTTGATTTAGCTGAAACTTCTGGATCTAATAGCGAGAGGAGATCATATCGACATGTTTTTTTTATATGATAAGTTATCATAAAGTTTTTTTATAGTTCACATTATTTTCCATGGTCTGTAGATTATAGACGGAAAAGGAATTAGCATTGAATCGAGAAAATCGTTTTCTTGTCTTGATTCCAAGTATATGTTCTTAGACTAAGTAAATGGCGATTTTAAACACGGGCAAGAAATTGTATATTATGCATCTAGGGATCAAAGCCGCCGTTTTTTATCGCGCGAGATAAAATACGCCTGCTTCATCCCGTGGCGGTTTTTTTTCTCTATCAGGAGTTTTTTTTGGATCAGGAGCTTTTTTCCAGTTTTTTTCCTCGGTCAAAAAACAGCAACGTCCAGCCCGCTTCACACGCCCGAAAATTCGCGATTTTCACGCATGTGTTGAAAAAACACAGTTTCTTGATTGAATGCTATTTTTTTCGGTGTAGTTTTTATGGTCTGTATATTTAAGCTATTTTTATGTAGAAATTTCAAACTAAAATTAACAAAATTGTAGGATTTAAAATTATATAAAATTGATATAAAATTGAGTCCTTCAAAATTCACTAATAATTTGAAATTCGAACCATTCAAAATAAATATAAAGGATTTAAATTTACACATATTAAATTAAACAATTTCAGGTCTAAGCATTCTGACTCATCCAATTTTTAACTGGAAGCCTTCAGAAATTAAGGAGTTGACAATCTTTAACTTCTGAATTTGAATAGTTTTCCAGATCAGCATTTAAAGATTAAAATAATGTTTGTTCAAACTCAAAATAGGTTTCTTTCGGAATATATGAGACTGCCAGTTTTTATTTAGTAGCATAAAATCTTTTTAATTTTATAATCCATAAAGTAGGTTTTTTTCCTCAAGATAGCACAAAATATTGCGGAAACAGTCAAAATTTTAATTTTTTCAAATGTGCTTTTAGCAGCACCTAAAAACAAAATTAGCAAAATTTTGTTATACGTTACTGTTATTCTATAAAAATTCAGTTTTTAAATAATATTAGGAACTTAAAAATATGTCCATTATTTAAAAAGTTGTTCATAATTTAAGAAAAGAATTAAAGTTTTGACTTTTCTTCGCAACATCTTTTTGAAGAAATGACCAAAAATCTTAGTCTTACTTAACTGGGAATTTTGATACCTTTCATGCTATTTTGAGAAAAAAATTTACTCAAGAATTGAATGTGAAGGCATTTTGTGCAACTAAGAAAAACAGGAGGTCTCATATACTATTTCAACGGAACAGTATTAACAATTTCAGAATAATTAATGTGTCAAACTGAAGCATTTGATATTGAACAATTTCGTCATATGGAATTTGAAAAATTTAATTATTTTTAAATGAAATGTTCGCGCAAATTTTTAACAATTTCACAAGCTGGTTCATGAAATTTGTGTAGATAATAACGAATATGTTATAGCAATTCGAGCTTTACTTTAAAACTGTTTATATTTTAATAGCAACTACTAAACAAATGTTCAAGTTGATAGTTTTAGATATTGAAACTGACCATTTTTCATCGCTTCACACTTTTTTTAATGTTTTAGTTTGCTTTGAAAAGAAAAAGATAAAATTTTTAGTGAAAAAATTACACATTCAAAATATCGAGTATTTTCGAAAAAAAATTTTTCAGATTTAAGCCCTCAATTTATGAATATCGTAACAAATTTGAGTTCCTTGTAATTTATAATTTTTCTGTGAAATTTTTCTTATATTTTGAATAGGGAACGTTAATTATTTGTGCAAGGTTATTCTTACGTAAGATTTTATATTTTTACTTAATATATCAACAATATATCAATTAACGAAATTTTAAATGATTTCAAGGGAATTCAAAAGATTTCAAAGATTGTCAGTGATCTGAAAGGATTTCAAGAGATTTTAAGGGATTAGAATAGTTTTACGGAACTTAGGGTATTTTAAACGATTCCAAAGGATCACGTGAGGTTTCATAGGTTTAAAGCGATTGAGAAAGATTTCAAGAATTTGCAGAAATTACTTGGTCCAATTTCAAAGAGAGTCTCAGCTTTTCCAGGGATTTTACAAGATTTTTAGGGACTTGAAGGAGTTTAATCAGATATCAAGAAATTTTACGGGATTTCAAGGTATTCCGAAGGATTTCGACGAATTTTAAGGAATTTTAAGGAATTGAGAACGTTTTCCGCAGATTAAAAAGGATTTTAAGGAATTTCAAGAGATTTTAGGAGATTTCTAAATATTTCGAAAGAATTAACGGAATCTCAAAGGATTTTGAATGGATTTTCAAATATTTTAAGGGATTTTAAGAGATTTCGTAAGATTCACACGGATTTGAAGGATTTCAGTTATAATTTTAAACGAATTTCAAAGGTTTCAAGAAATGTCATAGTACTTCGAAATATTTCACGAAATATCAAGAAATTTAACTGATTTCTGGACATTTTAAGGGATTCCACAGATTTTATAGAATTTCAAGGGAATTCTAGGAAACTCAATCATTTTAAAAGGATTTCAAGAGATTATGCACAATATCCATGGAATTAAAAAGTTCAAGGAATTTCCATATGATTTAAAAAATGTTATGGGACTTACAAAATGTTTGACGTAATACTTGAACAGCCCCTTATTAGACGTATGTAATTTGAAATATTACATAATAAAAAATTAATAAAATAATGATATAATGTATATGACAATGTAAAAAGTAATTTTTCGTAACGTATGCATGATTTTAGCCCTTTGCAATGCCTATAAAGTGGGGCTAAGGTTTTGCTTTTCAGTACCTAGGGAGTTAAAAGTACTTTTTACTCCCTAGAGAGTAGAAACTGACGTGAGAGGTGAATAATGAAAATTATCAAGCGATTAGTTGATCGCGTTGACAAATTGTTTTACTGATTAGACCGACCCGAAGCGGTAAGTTACCTCAAATTACCATAATTTACCACAAACCACTATAAAATACCGAAAATGTCCAAAAATTGTTGGATATTCTGAATTTTCTTAAATTTCTCAAATTCTCAAAATTTGAAAAATACCATACGATTTTAAACGCGTGCTGAAAAAATACACTCGTCAAAAAGGTCTTGCTTCTCTTTCTTGGTGTATAATATACATACTATTAAAAACCTAAACTGGTTTCAATTAGCATATTTTAAAAAAATTATTAGAAAGCGGAAACATACGTAAGGAATACTTCCCCCCCCCCCCAAAAAAAAGCCTCACCTAATTAATGGACGGTCTCATACGAAAATGTTCAATTTTAAACTTTTCAAATCAAATCAAATAAACTGACTAAGTTTCCTATTGAAAGTTTGATTTCAAAATTGAATTAAAAGTTAATTACTTAAATTTTATTTTTTTTAGTTAATTAAAGGGATTGAAAGTAAATTAAATTAAATTAAAAGAAATTAAAAGTTCGAAAGGTTTGAAAGGTTTGACATTATTAAATAGCCTTAATTTTCTGTTCTTAAATTGAAAAAATTTTGGCTTAAAAAATGTTTATTTTAAGAGATATCAGCTTGAAATTGATTTGAAGGATTTTTGGCCTTATTTTTGGGGCGTTAATTTTTTGCTCTATTTTGTGAATCTTAAATTTTTGGGACCAACTGACTCCCTGGTATTTAATTCTTTGTTTCTGACCACTACTAATTTAAAATGTTTTGATTTTTCACATGCTTTTATTTCAAATTATTGAATTCCAAAATGTAAATTTTCGGGAAGTAAAGAAGCTGGATAGGTATACAATTATGCATATTCTAAAATTATTAATTTTAAGCATTCGAAATTAAAATTCCCTATCATAAAGAAAGTATTTAATTTAGACTTTTGAAATTTTGAATTAATGGATTGTAAAACTATTCAATTTAGAATGCAATTTTACAGGCATTCAGTTGCAAATTAATTGGCATATTTGACATTTCTCACTGAAAAGGAAGTCATCACTGAAAAATTGCAAATTTACCATTTTTCTGAAGCAGACTTCGTTGTTCGGTGAAAAGTGATCGTTTTTTAAGTAGATTATCTAAATCGTGTTACAAGAAATTTTTTTTAGTTATATGAACCCGCAAAAAACGTTTTAAATATGTGAGGTATCCGCATGTTAAAAAATAAAAAAATCCATTTTTCGGTCAAACTATGCAAGATCAGAAAAAATGTTAAAAACAAAATTGTTCATCTCAAGAAGAACTACACATATTCTTCCAACTATTTTTCAATAAGACGCATAGTTTTTCTTTCAATCGTTAAAAGTAACATTAAAAATAAAAAACGAGAATGAGCCACGTAGTGGGCAGATTTCTTTTATAACATAATAATAGAAAAATGTTCCAAAAAAAGCTGCAGGAAACTTTCAGCTCCTTCTCCGATATAACCTTGAAGGTTTTCTATTCAAATACTCTCCATTGACATTGAAATCCTTCTTTTTTATTTTCTGAGAGTAAATTACCTTCAAAAGGATTTTGCTTTTCATTACAATCTGTCAAGTATTCTGTGTTTATTGTTATTGTCGCGTCATCATCTCAGTGTGTGTGAGGTGTGTGAGGTTTCTAAGATGGTAAACATCTTAACTGAACACGTACACAACATCTTGCATGATCATTTGAACATACGAAAGCTATGTGCGCGATGGGTGCCGCGCGTGCTCACTGACCAGCAAAAGTTGGAAAGAACTGATGTTTCTGAATCAAATTTGGACATGTTCAAGAGTGATCCGAAGGAGTTCATGCGCTGAGACAAAGCAGTAGTTAAAGCAGTGGGTACTGCCTGATGAAAGTGCGCCAAAGAAGGCGAAGGCTGTTTTGTCAGCTGGGAAGGTCATGACCACAGCATTTTTGGATTCCCAAGAAATTATCCTCATTGACTACTTGGAGAAGGGTAAAGCTATAACAGGAACGTACTTTGCGTCATTATTGGACCATTTGAAAGCCGAGTTCTAATAAACGGCTGCGATTGGCTCACAAAAAAGTGCTGTTTCATCACAACAGCGCACCGGCTCACACCTCCGCAATCGCAATGTCAAAAATACACGAACTGGGCTTCGCATTGATTCCGCATCCACCCTGTTCTCCAGACTTGACTCCGTACGACTTCTTCCTGTTCCCAAAATTATCTCAAAAAAATGTTGTTTCATCACTTAGTCCCGGGACTTTCCAAACGACCTAGTAATCAGAATTATGTCTCTAGACTTAGGACGATTTCTCGTAGTCTCAGTAGCAACTATATGGGTGTCTTTTTTATAATATAGCCGAGTATTACAATAAGACAGTCACTTTACAGGTAATCGCAGGTTGTACGACCAACGGCATTCGAGGACGCGATAGCCGATAATAATCGATTGTTTTTTTGAGTCTGGAACTCGAATCGAATTTCCATTCCTAATTGGACAGAGGTATACGTGGATAACAGACACGGGCTCATAACGATTCGTATAAAAAGGACACTATGTCACACAGGCCCGCGGTAATTTAAATCTCATTATATTGGGCTGTGGTTTGCGGTTTTGATACAGCGGTTCTCATGATCTGTTCTCGGTTCCTCGATTATATAAGAACAATAACAGAGATTGAGAGAAAGATATTAACTCACTTTTATAGATGAAATATGAAATAGAAGGAAATTAAATTTTGTGTAACACCTCTATGATTTCGACCCATTTTCATGCCTGTACAGCAGGAACACAAACGCGTTTCTCGAGCGGCGTGAGTGAGAAGTACTTTCTACTCCCTAGGGAGTAGAAAAATGATGCCTTAATATGTCAATGTAGAATAGTGTCGCCGCCCAAACTCAACGGCGCCAAACGTGTTGCTTGTTTTGTGAAATTTGTGGCCCTTTTGTCACCGACTCGAAATGCGAGATTATGATTCCGACCCACAAAAGTGCCCAAATCATAAGGAGTGCTAAAAAAAAGGGTTGTTAATGACTCGGGTGAGATATCTCCAAATTTCAACGGCTCGGAAATGGAAAGATCTCTCCCTAATTATGCAATTTACTATCAAGATACAGTTTTTTGAGCAAATTTTTATTTCTATCTTCGAATAGAAAAGTTGAAAGATTTTTTTTCAGGATACGGTTACACAATAGACATGTTTTTAATTTAAAATCATTTTCTTGGAACGGGAGTTTATGGAAATGGAAACTGCGAGTGAAAATCTTGTTAGATTGGTTAATCTAGCGCGACGAGGATATAAACGTTTGATTTTTATTCTTTAGGAAAGAAGAACAAGGACTCTAGGATTCCTTATTTGGTCGCGTCAACAAGATGATTCGCTCGATTGGACACTATTAAACAATGACTTCCTTTGCAATGTAACGCTTGGTGAACTGTGCGGTTTGCAAATTTCAGGGATTTCCCTCTTTAATGATGCAGAACAAAAAATAAGCTTTGATAAACGTTTTTTGTTCGATAAGTGCCTTTACTATTCGAAACAAATTGTTTTAACAATACACCGAGAAAATTTGTCGGGCAATTTTTCCCATCTTATAATTATAAGTAGACAATTGTAAATTTTCAAGAAATTTTCACATGCCTTACTTCAATATCTGGAATTAACTAATGTAAAAATTTTTTTCAGGGTTGAGAAATAAGTTTCCTGAATTCAAAATATCGACTTTTTGTCGGTGAAATGGGGTAACAGCAAGCTGGGTAACTAAGGCCGGGGTAAACTCACCGTGGGACTCAAAGATTTCCCCGACGGACTCCGATAGAGACAGCACTTTCGCCACATTGAGTTTACCCCAGCCTTAGTTACCCAGCTTACTGTTACGCCGTTTCACCGATTACCTGCAACGTTTCTTACCCCCAGTTTTTTCAGTATAGCTATTTTAGGGTTTTTTTTTACCAGAGGATAAAATATGAATCGAAGAAATGGTAATTTTTTTTTCATAGATGTGGAATTGAGGAGTGAAATTTAAATTGACTGGACGAGTCATATATGAGAGACGCTGGATCGGACAATGTGCTTACCCTGATGGTATTGGCAATCAAGCGGAAGATACACGTGTGCGTGTAACGACAAAATGAATTACGGTGCTTCTTGCCGAGAGGGTTATGTGAAAATAATTCCTCTTGGTTCCTACGCGGAAGAAAAACAGAAAGAGTAAAAGAAAGAAGGACGCTTCAGCGTGGGATATATCTTTTCAGTCTTGAAATCGGTGAGATGAAAAATTCACCAAATAATTGGGATTGGGACCTTATTACAAAAAAGCATATTACCTTTAATCGACCAACCTAATTGACCAGGATATGATATGTGTCCGGCATATATACGGGGTCCAATCCTTATGATTAAGAACTGTACCATTTATTGAAAATTTTTTCTTACCTAAAATATGATAGAGGGTTAAAAAATGAGATAATATAATACACTAGGCAGTATTTGTTGTTAACTTTCTAATAGCAATAGAATTAAACTGAGGTCAATAGACCTTTAAAAATACATGAAAGTCACCAACATGATATTCACACACTAAGATGATATGCCATAAACCATGTTTTTTTGGCTGATGTCATTTTTCTACTCCCTTGGGAGTAGAATGTACTTTCTACTCACACCGCTTGAGAAGCGAGTTTGTGGTCCTGCTCCACAAGCATGAAAATTATCCGAAATCATGGGGGTGTTATAAAAAAACTTGTATAAAATTTTCGTGACAAAATTAAGAAAAAAGAGAAATTTCAAAGGAAGGAGCTGAAAATTTCCTGCAGCTTTTTTGGAACATTTTTTTATTATTATATTATAAGAGAAATCTGCCCACTGCGCGGTTCATCCTTGTTTTATATTTTCATTGTTACTTTTAACGATTGAAACAAAACCTGTGCGTCTTACTGAAAAATAGTTGGGAGAATATTTGTAGTTCTTTTTGATATAAACCATTTTGCCTTTTAATATTTTTTCTTATCTTGTATGGTTTGACCGAAAAATGGAACTTTTTATATTTTAACGTGCGGATACCTCCTATCCCTTAAATGTTTTTTGAGGGTTCATATGCTTAAAAAAAATAGCTTGTAACGGACTACAAAGTCTATTTTACAAAAATTGTAAATTTGCAATTTTTCAGTGATGACTTCTTTTTCAGTGAGAAATGTCAAACTTACAATTTTATTTGCAACTGATTGTCTGTAAGAGTACACTCAAAATGGATTTTATATTCCAAGACTTTAAAATTGAAAAAGTCTAAGTTAAACACTTTCTTTATAATAGGGAATCCTAATTTTCAATGCGTAAAATCATATAAATAGACAATTTTAGAGTATGCATAATTTTATACCTATTCAACTTTTCACTTTCCAAAAATTTCCATTCTGAAATTTAATAATTTGAAACTAAAGCATACAAAAAATTGAACAATTTTAAATTAGTGGTGTTCAAAAATGAAGAATTGAATGTCAGGGAGTCAGTCAGTCTCAGAAATTTAAGACTCCCAAAATATAGCACAAATTTAACGCCTCAAAAATAAGATCCAAGCAGTGAAGCCTAAAAATAAGACCCAAAAATCATAACGCCCATAATATAAGGACCGAAATCAGATGGTACAAAAATATAAGACCAGAAATCATAATCGCCAAATTCGACGGACGGGTTACCGATCGAAAGTGTTCGGAAACTTTTGCAAATTTCTTATTTATTGGTCTTCTAAATGAATGAAGAAAAAAAAATGAATGTCTGCCACGAAATTCGAAGGTTTTCTTATTATAATCATTATTATTATTATTATTAGTTAGAGGGCGAAGGCAGCTTGTAAGCTGATAAAATTCACGCCATCTAGTACGAAGACCCCCATCCGAGTATCACCGAGCCAAGCGCTGCTTAACTCCGGTTATCGAACGAGAAGCCTTAAACAATTCCATGTATCCAAGGCGGATATTAAGTAAAAATTTTTACAGAAAAGCGTGATACGAAAAAAATAGAACGCTGTCGCATGAATTAAAAAAGATTAGAAGTGATACGAAAAAAAGTTCTGAAAATAATTTATGAAATAAACCATTCTTCTAAGTTTAAAATTTTTGTCTTTAACAACAATTTATAAAACTGGTTGAACTTCTTTTATGAATCTTGGACTTACTCCGAACAAATTAGAGTATGCGATTATTTAAATTACATAATAAATTTTAAAATGAAGAATTTCCGAACTTTTGCTAAAAAAACTTCCTTTTTTTAATTTTTGGTAACTATTTTAAGGATGAAAATTTTTTGAATTTATTAATCAGTTCGATGCGTTTAAAACAGAAGGCTCAGAAAATTGGGAAATTTGAAGCAAAAAGTATTTAGAAAGTTGAAAATTAGTGCAAGTTATTAGAATAAGAATAAAAAAGTTCAAGATTATAGGCATTTAAAGCTCTGCCACTTACAACTGGAAACTTCAAAATGTAACCATTTGTAACATTGCCAAAATCTTTATTCATTTAAATACAGACATTCAAAATTTATAAATTTCAATTCAGAAACGCCAAGAAAATTTACACCAGCTCTTTTTAACAATGACATTAAAATTGTACGTTTCCCTAAATTTGGAGGAAATTTCAAACGGAATCCATCCAATCGCGACCCTTTTAAATGAGTTGGTGAATTTTCGTATTTGTCTAGAATGTTTTTTAAGAAAAATAAATGAAATAAACAATTACTCAAAACTGATAAAAATGATTAAAATACGCAGAAGTGTTCCGCTTCTATAGTGTGTATGATTGAAAGCTTTATTTTGTTTCACTAATCACTACTTGTTAAATAAAATTTTTGTGAAATAAGTGTATTAAATTACAGAGTGGTGAATAAAAGTACTCAAGTGAAAGTGTCCGACAAGTTTTTTTTTCGCCAGGACAAGAATTCGATCAGGACACGAGCAACAAGTGGGCCTGGGAGAGATGCGGCGAGATCGGTGGATGTCAAGTCGAGGGAAATAAAAAAGTCACCCTCATATTCCTCGAGGGGTTTGGGGGCTAATAAAGGTCCGTGACAACAACCGGGAGGATTTCAGGAGGAAAGAAGAGAGATTGAGAAACCAGGAACGCGGAGGTCGACGGAAATGGGAAACCAGGAGGAGGCTTAAACGATCTTCAACGACACAAAAGAATCGCACCGTGGGGGTGCTTTTATATTTTTTTTCTAGGGCTTATACGAGATCCAGAGGGACGGGGAATTTCACGCAAATTTAGATACTGTATGCATAGAATATTTTCAAAGACTATCATAATTTCTTCTGAGCCTTAAATTATTTACTGAAATCCGCTAAAAAGATAAAGAGGAAAATAATGGGCCAGTTTTTATTCTTACAATTATTATTTCTTTGTTATTCTTTTGTTATTCATGCTACTTATGACATTATTCATTTTCTTAATTACGGATATAGCGTCGCGGATGTCGATTCTTCTTTCGCCACCTACAACAGGATTTTCTAACACACCCTCTTCTGTGTCACAGTTGTTATGCTCCATGACTTGACCTCCATGCATTATCTTTCTTTTTGTGTGCCTGTTTTATCAATGCATCCTCTATATTTTGTAACAAACAAGCCTTTTTCTGCGCATAAACTAATCAATTTCTCCCTGTTAGCTTTCGGTTTTGAGTCTCCGAAATGACAAAGCACCCTGTCGGTATTTTCGCGTTACGCACCAACCCAGCTGTTAATTCCTTCGAGTTGAATGATTTTTTCCCTAGGATCGCAAGTACCTATAATATCATTTAACGTGTCCCAGAAGGTATTTCTTATATCAAAACTGTCACCACCAACTGGGCATAACACGCTGTGATGAACAGCCTTCCGATTCCCACTTTCATTCTAACCCATTATAATTTACGAGATACACATTCATACTTTTTAAGATGCTGTTTTGCTCTCTTGTTCAAAATCAGATCGACTCCTTCACTATCATATGATTCATTATCTGCTCCTGACTAAAGTACTAGCCCATTTTGTTGCTTAACCTACATCCTTTCTTTTTTTTTTTCCAGTGCACGAAATATCTAGCTTCCTTAC
>JAUMHM010000085.1:7888660-7916192 GCA_032362435.1 Melikaiella ostensackeni | reverse complement strand
CATTCCAAACATCCAGTCTCCATTCTAAGGATATGTCTTTCGTCAACAAAATTGTCAATCCTATCCGAAGCCACATTATACTTTGTATGGTTCATTATTTAAAGTATACACGTAATTGCCAAGTTGATGCGAGAAATGTTTTTCATAAGTCTAAAGCTATGTTCAAACGAAGCAGCCAAATCGTCATAAGGTGGTGTGTCCATTCATAACGTCAGTCCCACTAAACTTTGGTCATTCAAAGGAAAGTATGAAAGCAAAGCCAGAACCAAAGGAGTTGTGATCGGTTTGTGTTGTATACTGAGGAGGGCACCAGCCTCCTACAGTTTGGTCTTTAAGATGGAAAAAGACAGTTTATTACTTCATAGATTAGATAAGAATTCTCAACCCTGATCCCCTGAGTAAAACTTGACAAACTAAGAAACTCCCACATATTTCCATTTAAAGTTTGAAAAATTTTCGTAAGTTTCTGAAGTTTCAAACATTTCTATCAGTTTTTAAAATTTTCACTGGTTTTGCAGTTTTCTAAAATTCCCACACGTTCTCAAAAGTTTCAAGCATTTGCATAAATTTTATTAGATTTAATAACTTTTCCAAAGCTTGAGAGGGAGCATGACACTTTTAGGAGGCTCGTCTCATTGTCTAACTGAAGAAACTTTTAGAATTTTTGCTTGGATCTAGGAGCTTGTTTTCTTCAAAAACTAAAGCTTTCGGGTAATTTATTCTTAAATCTTTCAGTTATCTAATTTTGCTTAAAAGATTTTCTTCAATTTTACAATTCGTCAGTAGAAAATTGAATCTCAGTTCAGAAAATAGTTTTCGTTCGTAAATTCGTTTGCAGGAATTCTCAGTTCCTCTACTTTTCTGTTGCAATTGGGCGAGAAAGGAAAACGTAGGAAGATAGCTGGTAGGATGAATGGTTCAGTTCAATTAATTCTGGAGGCTTTGATCTGTCGGAATAACGCGAACTCACCCCGTTGGAAAACAAAACAGGGACCCGACTTCTGATTTCCTGCTTAGCATTACGTAAAAAGTAATTAAGCTGGAATGCTTGAGTCGATTTTGATAAAACCAGGAGACGCCCGGGGTTGTTATTCCATCGAAATGTATCCAATGTCATGAGGGGCGAGTGTATGCTCTATGGGTCACGTGTCACTTTGTAACGGACGTCAAACGCTGGAAATGACGAAGGGACATATCCCAACCAGAGAATCTTTTATATTTACAACAAATCTCGTTAAGTTTTCATTTGCCAAATGGGGATGTGTCCAACTTCAAACCGAGGTGAATTTGAGACATACGTGTTTGATTAAAAGATTTGGGACTTCAAAGGAGAGGACATAATGCTATGTTAGAGGAAACAAGCTGGAAGGAAATAATTAAATTCTGATTCGAATCTATGTTCTAGAAATTAAGGCATTTTTGGGGTGGCTTGGTATGATAGATTTTAGATTGATCTAAAAGTCATCGCGTGTTGCTCATTCAAACGACACACTGTTCCGGCAACACCGCTCCGACACGGTTCACTAATCAATCCCTCTAGCAATCACCCCAGGTGAAGAGCTCCGCAAAGCCACGATACTAATCCACTAAGAAAATCTCTTCACGTGGGCCTATTGGTATCCAAAATCTTTAGTTTCAGGCATCACTCTTCTTCTTATAGACAATTGTCCTCCATGCATCCCTAAAATGGAACCCTCCTAAATAGATTGAAAAAAATGTATTCCAAATCAGAAGACTTAGTAGTTGAAGTTTGTGTATTTTCACATTGAAAACTTTAATATGTCATTAAGCAATTTTAAGTTTGATGCCTCCAGTACTAAAAAGATTTAATTTTTAACATTTTGAAATTATACTCTTTATTTTTCTGAAAATTTATTTTAAATTAAAAGCATTAATAGTCCCGCATTTTTAAATTTGAATTGTTCAATACTTAATAATTTCAAATTGAAATTTTAAAAATTGGACAATTTAGAATTAAAAGTATTGCAAGACAGCTCAAGTTGTGCAAATTTTAACTTAATCATTATCATCTGTGCAGTTTAAGTTTTAAATTGTTTAAAATTGTACTATTTCCATTCGTAAGCTTTCATGGCTAAATAATTAATAACATTCAAAACTGAATCATTTTAGATTGATGTATGTAAAATGGTCCATTTTTTAATGTTTTCATTTGGAGATTGTTTAATTTTAAATTTTAGAAGTTTCAGAAATGTTCCATAATAGATTCGTTAATTTATAATTTTTTTTGAATGCTAAAAATTATGAATATGTTTCAGTTTTGAAACCTTGAATATGAAAATTTGAATGACCGTTGGGTAAAAATGTTTGAAAACCGGAAAATAACCAGGAATTTTTTTCTAAGTCTTGAGTGTCTAGCCTGTGTCTTCTTCCAAGTTTTTTTCCCAACTCTTTAAATAGATTGATTAAATAAGCAAGAAAGACAAGAATGAGATATTCAATTATAATTTTTTTTTCACTGGAACCAGATTGATTTGCGCACATCGTCCAATTGAAATTCGCAGAGCGCGGAATCCAAGTTGGGCAAAAAACTGTTTTGTTCTCAAGGGACTTGATTTCTCGGTGATTTTTCCAGTGCGCCTCTCGCATTAAAATCCGATTTGTCACGATGTCGCGAGTCAGGTAGTAGACCTTTATGGAGTTTGGGGTGTATCAAACGTCGGAAAGACACGCTGTTGAACATAAAGCTTCTAAAGCATTCCCCCTTTTCCGTCAACTTTTTTGTCAATCAATTAAAGCAGCTCTCACCCGCAATTTAGAACGCATTAAGATTCCCCCTGGACATTCCAGAACCCTCCCTCCTTTCCTGAGGGATGAGAAATGTCAAGAAGGACTCTACTTTTTACATTAACACATATCTAATCTACTGATCCCGAATCCTATTTTGGAATCTAAATTCAAAGATTTTTTTCTCCAGAAAAACGTACCTTCATTATTTTCAGATTTTTCCACACGTAATCGACAAAAATATTATATTAAAACAGGCCTGTCCATAGAAGAGAAATTTGCTCAAAAGCAAATCAACTTAACCTGAGAGACTTCGAGTGGTGGTCGTTCGTGTGAAATATAATGGGAGGAGAGTGGAGGTGGAAAACTTGAATCTGGTAATTGAGCAGTTTCGAGAAAAAGTCCTAGAATTTCTCCTCTCTGGACAGGCCTGTATTAGAAAATAACTAATGATTCCATTTATTCTTTCAATTTAGTCTTCTTTATTTTGTTTATACTCTCTCCCTTTTACGGGCTTAGGAGTCTTTACACAACCATTATATGTTTTCTTATGAGTTCTTATAGTTCTGCATACCACTGACTTTCGATGGAAGAACAGCTATTTGTTCTTATTATAATGCACTCTTTTGGATTCGAAGGGTCTTCGTAGCGGCATTTTTCTCTTGTTTTGAGGCAAATCTCTTTTTAACATCCAACAGTAGTCCGACATCATATTTTCATCTCATCTGCTTTGATATGTTTGTTCCATCACTTTGATGTCCTGGTGAAACCTTCCGCCCTGTTCTTCAGTGTAGTCCCCAAGGTTTTCAGGGAAGTATTCCACATGAGAATCCATGAAATGTAGCTTCAAACTCATGAAACATTTCAATTTTTTGAAACTGCCGACCAATTCAATGGATGCAAATGAAAGGACACTCCAGTCCGAAGATTTATGATTGAATCATAACACAAGAGGCTCAGAACTCATAGTTCAGAAGAAACGCAGTAAGCTTACTTACGATAAATGTAATGACAAAGACTTCTCAAAGAATCTTCAAATCAGATTCAAACAATCTTCAAAGAAGATTGTTTTCATACAGTATGTTCTTGGAATAATGTAACAACAGATTTGTTCGTTACTATGCAGATTTGACTTAAAAACTGGGTTCTACGGCTCAAAATCGATAAAAATGCAATACTGGCCTATAAATTACTGCTAAAAGATTTTTTTTTTGAGTTTAAGTCATAGAATTGTCAGTTATATAACTAATCTGGCTCTATTTTTGGAATTAGCAGTTTGAATCCCGTAAAAAAATATGTTTTTCCATCACATACTCAAAAGTGCGATTTTTTAAGGTTATTTCAAAAACCAACCGTGAAAGGTGCTATTTTGACCTCAGACTCGGATTCAGCGACTCAAAATACACAGGAATACATGTGTCTCGTCAAAAATACCAGACTTTTTTTTGTGTGGCTGTGTTATCAGAGTTCTGCTCTGCACGGAGAAAACTGTATAGAAGTAAGATCCATAAATATGTTTGTCACAACCACAAAAAAATAGTAAAATATGGTGCAACTGTGGTTCCTACAACCACATAGCTGTTTGTATAAGAGTCTAGTTACATGGTCTCAACTGTGTAGTTGTCGCAACAATATACTTTGGTTGTCACAACCACACAGTGGACGTCCTCTCTAATAATGTGTGATTGCTACAACTACATAGTGAAAGTTATTTTTAATAGGATGTGGTCGTCACAACCAAACAGTAAACGTTCTTATCAGTAGGATGTATCTGTCATAACCAGCATTGCTGGTTGAAGAAAAAACCATCTGCTTCAATTATTCATAAGTTTTTATTTAAATCTGCATGTTTTCAAATATTTTTCTACTTACACTACATCTTTTACAAATTTTGCTCACAATATATAAATTTACACACAATACACAAAATGTTGCCCGGCTTAAACCAAATTCCAAAAGTAAATTTAAAAACATACTCGCAATACACATACAAAGTGACATAAAATACATAAATGTTTACATTTTTTGTCTGAACGTGCCATATATAGATTATAGAAGCATACAAGAATAAGAATAAATTGGGTGACAAGTTTTGTCAACATCACACATTGTAAATCCTGATGCCCAAGCTAATTTATATACATCCATTCAGAAAATCTTGCATTCCTATAGATTTTGCATACATTTCTCCTTAATTCTCAATTGTCTGTCCACGGTCAATATCCAAATTTGTCAGCACCGTAGCACTTGCACTCACTTTTCACTTGTATTCGTTGCACACAAAAAAAGAAACAATTTGCAGGCGATCGGATATGATGGCGTCGGGCCTAGTGGGTGACGCGACGTGATATGAGTTCGCGCACGTAATTCTGCGCAACTATGCACACCAATCAGAAGAGGATGAGCCACAAACACAGCGGTAGTTGAAGCCACCAAATAAGAAGCAGTACCGATCAAAACAGGATGAGCTACAAACACTGTGGTTGTGTAAGCCACAAGCCTGTAGCTAAAAGCATTGGGTTGTGACAACCATATCATGAGAATGCCCAACTACGCGCGAAAGTAGCGGCACCAATTAAAAGAGGATGAGCTACAAATAGCGTGGTAGTGGGAGCTACAATTTTGTAGCTTAAAGCGTAAAGTTGCTGCAACTATGTCATTTGGTTCCAACAACGTAGATAATAGATGTATGAATAAAAAAATTAAACAGTGCATCCACATTGTATGCAACTTGATAATTTTAGTTACTGAGACCAAACAAGTTTTGTCCGTGTATCTTGAACATTTGACGCAATTTTAAGTCCTTAAAAGCCTACAGGTATATTTTTCTTTTCGGAATTTCTGGAATCCTCTTAGCTTCTAAATATTGCAGCTTGACGTTTTGAAATTCACACTGTTACAGTGAGCCTGGAGGCTCGTAGTCAGGACCTGTCATTACTGAAATCTATGTTTAATGCCGCCACGCCAGCTTTAGCCCGTTTACATTATCAGATTATCACATTTCTCGAAGGAAGAAGCAGAGAAGATGGCAAAAAGCACAACTCCAAGATCGAATATCTCCCCACCCTTTTCTTAGCTGACCCACCCTTTTTGCATAGAGGCCCTTTTTTGGATTTTTTTTCAGAGATCGCCGACCTCCACTAAAATCTCTGAGTTCTGAAGTTTATCTAAACGACGTATCTGCCGCTAAAAGAGGCCTTTGGCATATTGATTCTGATCAAAAATATCGTTACAAACCATCTTCGGTAAGTGCGATCACACTTGCCCTAATGGTCGGAGACACTTGCCGCGAGACATTGATCCGCTTTTGATACAAGCTCACTATACGCAGCGAATTGATTCTGATTAATATAGCGTAATAATTGTACACTTAATATTCCTCATGTGGGGAGCAATTGAATGTACTTGATGTTTGTAATCTCATTTTTTATCAGGAATATATAGGGCAGTGTAGGGTAAAACCGGGTACTTTGTCCTTGGTGGCTTCGTGTGAAAATGCGAGAAGTCAGAAAGCTTTCATTCAAAGTAAGTAGTCTTCTGTGACTCTTTAACTACAAGAAAATAAAGTGATATGTCTGAAGAAAATTCTTTTATATATTAAAAAAAAAAAATTAACGCGAAATAGCCGGTTTTGTCCGACTACGGTGTGAAACTGGGTACCTACAGAAATCATTCAAAAACACATTGTAATTGTGAAAAATTGGATTTATTAAAATTAAATATTATGAACGTTGGTATGCTGAGTATCTTAGATGCATTCACGAAGGGTTCAATATCATTAACATTTTAATATTCAGCTTCCTCGCTGTACTGACGATGGATTTAGCAGTAATCACACACGAATTTTCCCTGTTCTATATTGCTGGATTTTCTTCTAGGTGACAAAAAACAACATTTAACTTGAAAGGGGTGCGTGTTTATTTGATTCTTATTATTGTAGTGTCTAATTATCAGTCATTACATAATACCCATACATAATAATAATGTGCCCGGTTTTGCCCTGATACTCACTAAATAACCTACCTTTACAGATTCTATACAGGGAATTTTAGCAGAGAATTATAATTTTGAGTTTCGGACAGGAAATCTTAGTAAAGAATTATAATTTTGAGTTAAGGGCAGGGAATTTTCGCGAATTATTATAATTTTTACTTTGGGACAGGAAATTTCGTAAGGAATTATAATTTTGACTCTGAGGCAGGAAATTTTAGTAAAGAATTATAATTTTGAGTTCAGGACAGGAAATTTTCGCAAATAATTATAATTTTTACTTTGGGACAGGAAATTTTAGTAATTTATTATAATTTTGAGTTTGAGACAGAAAATTTCAGTTAAGAAATATAATTTTCATAACTGGGACAGGAAATTCCCATAAGGAATTATAATTTTGGTCTTGGAACAAGGAATTTCGTAAGGAATTATAATCTTGACTTTGAGACAGAAAATTTTAGTGAAGTATTATAATTTTGACTTTGAGACAGGAAATTTTCTAAAAAAATCATAATTCTGAGATACAACTGGAAACTTCCGTAGAAAATTATAATTTTTATTTTAGGTTCGCTTTAAAATAGAAAATTTCGTTAAGGATTATCATTTTTGCTTCAGGACAGGGATTTCCGTGAAGAAATATAATTCAACTTGAAACAAGGATTTTTTAAAAAGAATTTTAATTCTGAGTTAGAAAAAGGGTTTTTTAAAAAAAGAGACATGTACCAAGTCAAAATTAGTCACATTTTTTAACTTCCCTCTTCCAAATTTTGGAAAAAGGAAGTTGCTATATTTCTGAAATTTTATAAAATATTTTTTAAATAAATATAATTCTGACTTGGGACAGAGAATTTTGAAAATAAATTTAATTGTGACTTGATGTAGGGAATTTTAAATGAATTATAATTCTGAGTTTAGGCGGGGAATAAATAAATGAATTATACAAATAAATTACCGTAAAGAATTATAATTTCGACTTTATAATAGGGTATTTCGTAAAAAATTTCAAGTTTGTCTTGATAAAAGTAATTTTTGACATGGAACGGAAAATTTTAGAAAATAGTTCCAATTTCCATTTATAAAAAACGAATTTACCACAGAAATCTCTTTTCCAAGTCAGAATTATAATTCTTTTACAAAATTCTCTGTTCTAAGTCAGAAATGTTTTAAATCATTTAAAATGTTTAAAAATCTCTTGAAATCTTTAAAAATCGTTTGAAATCATTAAAATCTTTTGAACTATTTTGAATCGACCGAGAAAAATTAACAACTTACTGGCAGAAAACCCGGCAATGACCTCTAAACTTGTTTCATTTCGTGAAAAAATGAATGCATATTTTTTTTTTAATTAAAAAAAAAGTTTAAACCGCAGTCTTGGGACCTTAAACAGTCCCACAGTTATTTAAACCATTAATTGACGATTTCCTTAAAAATAATAAGTGTGTGGCAGGAAATAGAAGTGATAGTACCAGACACTCGGGACAAAAAAACTTGACCCAATCAGACCAAAAATACTATCCTCACTCATGAAAAACTGCCCTTTAAAGGGTTAATATATCATATTTTCCACTTTCCTATGGATCAAGAACTTTAATTACTAAAAGATGCAAAGAATTGCGTGTAAAATTTTCAAAATGCACAATGCGATATTTCAACTCCTATTTCCATATAAACATATCTATGTGAATTATTAAAGGTGAAAAGGGGAAACTGCTTAGGTATTTTAAGGGCAGTATTTTTCATATTCTGATAACATTTTCAAAATACAATTAACACTAAAAATGCTCATATTACTTTCATATAATTTAAAAAATGTACTTGAAAAATCCATTACCGCGTCTTATGGGGTGACTTTTGGCGAAGCTGGAGGTGCATTTTTATCAGTAAGATGAAATTTTTAGCCTTTGTACTTCCATGCAATCAGTTTACATCACCTCTGTGTCATATGTTTTTTGAAAATTAAAGGATTTTTTGGATTTTTGCTACTTTAGGGTATTTTAAGGGTCAAGAGTCGAGAGCCACGTTTATTTTTTTTTTTAATATCAGAAAATTAGAAAAAACTTTTTTCATCAAATAAAACATAATGAGTGGATGAGACTTTTAAAAATAAAAGATTAAAATCGCATCCTCGAATTACGTTGGTCGTACAACGTTCGATTGCCTTCAAAGTAACGACTTTAAATTTTATTGTAACACTCTGCTATAAGCTGATAAAACATACAAACAACCTATGATGAGAAGAATAATTTTCTGTAATTATTACACCTTCTCACTTCTCCGCATTGGGATTCGAACCCATGACAGTGTAACTACTTGGCTGTCATATTGGTTCAGAAACCAGGTACACTACCATCTGAGCCACGCTGCCTCGTGAAAAGAAGATTTAATAATGTAATAGAAATATCATTTTTTTGTGATCAATTTAAAAACCCTTTTTTATCTCACAATTTTTTAACGAAATTTACTCATTGTGGATGTATAAAATATCAATATAATTATTTATTCATCATTTATTAGTTCTCTTTGCCAGATATTATACTTATTCTAGATAACATTAACATTTCTCTTTCTCCACCCTTTAACAGCCAAGCTCGTTTCCAATTGCCCAAAAATGATTCTTGTGACTTGCCAGACATTTTTCTGTATGAAAATGGGGGAAGAATATCATTTTTAAACACTTTTTTTTTAATTTTAGCAACTATGAGTGTTTATGTATGAATATTGATGTATGATGGCTTTGTGAAGCTCTTCACCTGGGGTGATTGCTAGAGAGATTGATCAGTTACATCTACACCGAAAGTCTTGATGGTATAATAATAGAATGTATGACAAATTACTTATATATCTTAAATATTCTTCAGTAATAATAAAATAAAATTAGACTAATATCCCCTAAACCCGTAGAGATATCAAAAAAATGTAGAAGAACAGTTTTGTACGAACTTCCAAGAAAAATAAGTTTCTGTGATGACTTATTCATCTCTCTTCGTTCTGCAAACTAAAAAAAACAAGGTTTAAGTTTTCTTCTTTAAAAGTATCTGAAATTTCCTATAAGAGACAAAAATTAATTTGAAATATGTTGCTTTACTCTGAATTTGTATGCAGTATTGGTATGAAGTTCGGATCAGTGGATTCTTAATTTGAAAACTGCTTTAAAATACTCAGAATTTACATTTAGTTTATAAAACACTCTACTGCTTCAACAACCCAGTTTGTCGATCTAAGTTAGCTTTTTCACCAAATTTTTCCCGTTTGGAAATGGAATCTATGAAGCAGTTTATATTTCAGATTCAATTTAACACAAAAATAGACTTGCATTTAATTTGAAAAAACCTCTGAACAAATGAGGCAATTTTAAGTCCAACCAAACGCATTATTTTATGATAAAGATTTAAAAAATAATAAATATGCAATAACTCCTAGAAAAAAAGTTTTTTAAGTGGATAAGGTTCCCAAAAGTTCCTTTGATTAATTTAAAACTCACGATAACGATGAATTTTGACACGCTGATTACGATTATAGAAGTAAAAAAACCTGCAAATTTGATTTTTAAAATCAAAACCCTGAGGAACTGGTTTTTTAAACGGGTTCTCGCTTCTATTTTGGAAACATTGATCTAAACCAAATAAACGAACAATAAAAATTATTGGACATAAAAAAATACATCTTTTATGTTGAATACGATTTTCTCCTAAACCATTATGTTACGAGAAAAATGTGATTTTCCAAAAATGGGGCGTATCCGTTGGAAAGGGGTGAAATTGAAAAGTAGCATGCCATTAGGACATTTTTTAAAATGGAAAAATGGGTTTATTATCCCTATCTAAATTTCTCTTTTATCATGCCCAAACGTACCCCTCGAGCCAAAAAAATTTTCACCCTCCATTTTCTCCAAGTCTTAATCTGATGATATTTTTTACTAAACTTTTTTGTATCAATTTAGCAACTCATTAGCCAAAAAGTAAATTCTCACTTTTTTAAAATTGAGAATTAGATTTTTTATCACATTCCAAATTTAAGAATACGTGCTCCTCAAGTAAAAGAAATCCTGTCTGTTTTCTCAAAACCTAATACTATTTTTTAATCAAACCTTTTTTGTATCGATGTAGCAACTCAGTAGCTAAAGAGTAAATTTCCACTTTTTTTGATATTTGGATTTTTTACCACCATCCGAGGTTGAAAAAACGTGCGCCTTGGAGAAAAAACAAAATTTCTTCCTAAATTTTCTCGGAACATAATAACCAGAGAGCGGACGAGCCTTGTCTGAAGTTGCGCACGGAGCCTAGGCACGGCTCCCGCGTTGCGAAAAGCCCCTGAACCGAGAAAGCGAAAACGCGCGCGCACTCAGTGCTGTCCGCTAATCGCAGTCACTGACATTCGAATGCTCGCGCGCGCTCTCCCACCACTTCCCCCCATGCGGCGGTTCTCCGCAACGAGGGAGCCGAGCCTCGGCTCGGTGCGCAATTTCAGACTGGGTTCGTCCACTCTCTGATAATAACATTTTCTAGTCCAACTTTTCAGGGTTCAATGCAGCACTGATTTATCTCGAAAGTACTTTCTCATTTAAAAAAAAAATGAAAATTCGATTTTCGAGAACGTTTTTTGTCTCTCCTGTAAAATCGTGAAAATGTGGTTTAAGCCCTTTTGGCATGCTACTTTTCGATTATTTCTGTTACCAGTCACGAAGCTTCTGTCTCCCCACGAGACATTGGAAAGGGGTGGGGGTGTAACTTAAATTTTTTTCTGTGACCAGTCACAGGGGTACCTTTCTCTTACGAGAAATTGGTAAAGGATACAAGTGTGACTTGAATTATTTCTGTGACCAGTCAGAGGGGCACCTTGTTCCCCCCTCACGTGACATTCGAAAGGGGTAGGGGTGTAACTTACCTTATTTCTGTATCCAGTCATAGGGGTGCCTTATCTTCCACCCCCCACGAGACATTGGAAAGAGGGAGCGGTGTGACTTGCATTATTTCTGTATCCAATCACAGGGTTGCCTTGCCCCCCATCCCCCACAAGGGATTTGAAAGGGGTAGGGGTATGACTTAAATTATGATTTCTGTGACCAGTCACAGGGTTTCCTCCCCCACGAGATATTGGAAAGGGGTAGAATTGGGACCTTAATATTGACAGAGGTAACAGGGTGACAGGGGCACCTTCCCGCCCCCAGGAAATTGGAAAGGGGCACAATTCTTTCTGTGACCAGTCGCAGGTGTTCCCCTCACGAGAAATTGAAAAGAGTTAAAGGTGTGACATACTTTATTTCTGTGACCAGTCAAAGATGTGCCGTAAGTTCCATTTCAAGAAATTTTACACTTCTTACCAAGATTTGACTTCTTTTTTCGAAGAATAATGGTTTTATAGAAAAAATGTTTGAAATCCGAAAGGTGTATTTTTAAAAGATCTACATCCTGTACTCTAAGCTTTTTTGTAATTTTCTATTATTTACTAAAATAAACGGAGAAAACTTTAAATTTTAATAGTCTTATGAAGCTTTCATCTTGAAAATCAAACTTGCCGATACTTCCACTATCATATTCGTTAACAGCGGGTCAAAATACGTTGGTATAATAAGTTTGAAATTATTCGTAGGTACTCTCTTTTCGGAGCTTTACCCTTTTGAGCAAACTATTTGGTCACTTAATTGTTGTTATTTACTGAAAGAAGGTTCTTGTTATATAAATTCATTTAAATTATTTTGAGAATTGATACTTGCATAAATGCACGAGTTACGACTTACAAGTTACAAGTTACAAGTAACAAGGGCTGCTGGATCGTGAAGTTATGCATTCAATACAGACACAAAAACGTTAGTAAGTGCAAATGCATTAGCAACGAACATCGACAGTAGATGGTTATAATTCGACCTTGATCGAAGGACGAGCAACCAGATCGAATCGATCTCGTCGGATAATGTTCCGCGTTGCTACGCGTTCAGGCAGGTACGGGTTGCGACATAAGTGACTCGATGCGATTATTTATTTTGCGATCGTTTATTTTCCGATTTATCGGTAATCACGTCCTACTGGGGGCTCTCACGTATCGCCAATAGGATACGTCCCATCATTGTGTGCGAAGAATTTCAATTAACCAAAATGTCCGAAGAATTCCCTGCGAAATTGCGAGAAATTCCTACAAAGGGTAAAGCCATACAATCTCTATAAAGGTCTCCAATTTCATTCACATTTCATAAATATTTGGAAATTAGAAATATTGTAATCAGCATCGTTAGATTTCATTTTACCGTAACAATAGCTGAACTTGTTACGTTTTAGACATCAGGGAACTGATTTCTACAATTAGTTTGTTTAGCGGGCGCTAGACCATTATTATTATTATTATTATCATTATTATTATTATTATTATTGCTAGGGCTAAGACCAAAAGAGCCCCTGACGCTTGGGTAATACCGTTGCGTCCCTTTGTAGGCCTATGCGTAACCCCAAAGCCCTCTCCATACGGAGAGGGCTGCAGCCACGCCCTTAACCTATATGTTAGATAGCCAACTCGTTTGACAAACGCCTGGCGCATGATATGATGTGTCACATCTTGTGCGTCAAGCAACAGAAAGGCACGGGAACATTTTGATTAGTTGTTTTGAACCAGTTAGTAGGATGTCCTCGTACAAGAGAGTTGGTTTACACAACCAAGAACACCGTGCCTATTAAAAGTTGGTGTCCCAGAATGCAACAAAGTTGGTTACAACAACCATTTTACAAGTCACACTATCCAACCTTTTCTCTGAGTACAAAAATAGATAGTTTCGACATTAATAAATTCGATCGAACAGTTTAAAGCACAAAAAGTTGAGACCAAAACCTGGGTCGTGGGATTCCTCTCCAACTTCAATCTTAAAACGGATTGGTCACAGTTCCTCAATCTGGTGTCCCCCCCGATTGTTTCAATAACCTCAAACTTTTTTCTACATCACTGGAGTATTTTTGTGGTGGCCTTTGCTGGATCAGTAGTCAGATGGACAGTGACGAAAAGAGCCAGTGGCTATTGTCTCTCACGGTGCCTGATGTCAGAAGACGTGCGCGACAAAGTACGTGTCACGGCACTCCCGCTTCATTTAAGTTAATTGCCAACGGTCCCCTCCTTGTAATCGCTGAAACCGCCGATTTCATCACTGACAGCTACTCTTTCGTCTCTTACAACTTCTTGTCCTTCATCGGTCTCTTGCAGCGGCGAACTGTCCTGGGCTTCAGAGTGGGATTCCACCCGCGCCCCCTTTGGTGCGGCGCACCTAGGGGTACTTAAATGGAAAAATTTGCTTTGAAATTTAGTTGAAAATGAACTAAACGTGAAGTGTCATTGATAAATAGCGGGAAAATGGAGTAACTGCTTTTTATTATCTTTTGTTTATCAGTTTTCGCGTATTGAGACCCTATTTCCACCCGCACCCCAGGCGCCCAGTCCGCTGGTCTCTTGCCATGCCAACACATCACCCTACATCGAAATCAATTTTAATTTCAAAACACGAGATCCTAAATGAAAATCAGATTCATTATTTTGAAAAGAACTTTTGAGAAATGGTAATTTTCTTTAAAATTAATTCAGATTGGTATTAAATTGTAGTACTCCCAATGACGTATTTACTTCAAAGGCCAAAAAGGCTTTAGGGCGGTACATTTTCAGGAGACGCACGGGGGTCTACTAGTTTTTCGGTTTGAGGGGAAAAATAATTTTTGATATAAAATAAAAATGTTGATTAACTATTCATTTGTTGAAAGTTTTTGAACACTTAAAAACGAGCTTTAATTATATTCTTTCTCATCGACAAAATATGTTGTTATATAGAAGAAATTAGGCGACACGTCTATTTAAAAAAAAAAAATATGAAGTTCATGAAGCCGATTTTTTGCAATTTTCTCGGAAAAAATAAAACGTACCATGAAATATCAAGATAAAAAATGCACCTCTAAAACAGCTCTACAAAAAATATCGTCCGCACTTTTGTGATATTTTGCATCGTTCACGAGAAAAATTCGAAAATTATATTTTTAGGAGAAAAAATTTTCGTGTCCTCAAAAATGGTTTAGCCCGCATAAAACTTAGAGAATGCCTTCCATATGTAAGCAGGAACTGTAAAAAATATGGGAAAAAATAAAGATGGTAAGCTTTTTCACCCCCCACCCCCCTGCCAGCTTTTTTATTTTTGCCTATATTTTTTCACAGTTTCTGCTCGTACAATAATAAGGCATCCTATATGTGTTATGTGGGCTAAACCATTTTTGAGGACCGGAGAATTCTTTTTTTCCTAAAAATATAATTTTCGAATTTTTCTCGTAAACGATGCAAGATATCACAAAAGTGCAATAGGTTCTTTTTGTAGAACTTCTTTAGACGTGCCACCTTTTATCTCAACACTTTTTGGTACATTTCGTTTTTTCCGAGAAAATTTCGAAAATTAGATTTCATGAAAAAAAAAATCTCTTGTGGCAACAAAAATTGCTTAGCCCATATAAAACTCACAGGATGTCTTACTAATGGAAGAAAAAATTGAATGTTAAAGTGGCAAAAAATTTGAGTGTGAGTTTTTTGTTAAAATCAAGTTTTTATATTTTCGAGCAAATCGTTGCCATTTTGTTCATTTTCAACTTTTTAAAAATTTTCCGACGGAATCAAAAAAGGACGGAAAGACTCATCAGAATTCACGAAGAAAGTTAGAATATCTAAATTAGAGCTGATTTGGCATGGATTCGGTCATAAGAAAAAAATTTTGACAAAAATTATTAGTAAAAAAAAAATTTCGAATTTTTCAGAATTTTTTTATGAGGTTAAGTTCTAGAGTGACCACACATTTTTGAAGAGTTCGAAAAAAAATTTAAGAATCTTGAAAATTTTCAAGGAAATAAACAATTTTTCTCAAGATTCCTGCAAAAATTTTAAGTGATTATTTTTGAAAAATAATTTTGAGAGAAAATTGTAAAAGATTTCAAAACATTTCAAAAGATTTCCAAAATTGTCGAAAAAGAATCTGAAAGATTTTAAGGTACTTTTTTTAATTTTGCAGAACTTTAAAAAAATTTAGAAAACATTAGAATAATTTTAACAGATATACAGAATTTTTGATAGTTTTAAAAAGATTCAATAATAATTTAAAACTTGAAAAGATTGCAAAAAATTCAAAACAAAATGCATAATTTAAAAAAAATTTTAAAAACAAGCTTCTCAAGAATTTTGAAAGTTTTCAAGAGATAAAAAAAATGTTCTTAAGACTCCTAGGACAATTTGAAATGATTTTAAATTATTAAAAATAAATGCTAAGAGAATATTCAAAAAGGCTTCCAATATTGTAAAAAAGGAATCTAGAACATTTTAAGGCACTTTTTTTTATTTTACAGGATTTTTCAATTTTGCCAAATTTTTTTAAAATTTTAGGATTGGTTCGAACCATTTTAAAAGCTATTTAAAGGTTTTGAGAAAATTTCAAGAATAATTTAGAGTGTGAAAATATTTCAAGAAATTTAAAACAAAATGTAAATTTTTGAAGATTTTGAACATAACATTTAAAAGCTTTTCAAGAATTCCGAAAGGTTTCAAGAGAATAAAAAAATGCTTCTAAGATTACTGGAAAAATTTTGAATGAGTTTTCAAATTGAAGAACTACTTTGAATAGAATATTTAAAAACTTTCGAAACATTTTAAAAGATTTTCAAAATTGTCGAAAAAGAATTTGGAAGATTTTAAGAGACTTTTTTAATTGTGCAGGATTTTTAAAAAATTTAAGGAAAAATTTGAATCATTGTAATAGTAATATATAATGTTATAATATAATTGTAAATAATATAAATTGTAAATAATAGTAGATAGAAAATAGTATGAAATAGTACATTGTAATTAATTGTATAATTGTAATTATAATATAATTGTAATATAGTATATTGTGCTACTGTGAAGTTTGCTGTACGAGCCAAAGGCTCAAACAATATCAAATTTTTTGTTTTAAGTCAAATATTTTTAAAAAAAGATCAGCTACGATTTTATTTTTTCTGGTTTCAGTAACTACAACTGTGAAGAATAATTCTGCGTAATACGTTTTCTTGCACATTTTTTTTAACCCATTTTTCATTTAGGGACACTGAGAACAAAGTCATGTTGGTTTCCTAATGTTTACAATAACAAATAAACATCGATAATAGCACTTTATTGCAGTTTTACCCCATTTATGGAAAAAGGGCTCATAAACGATTTTTTTTTAACTTTGAAAAAATATAAAGTATCGTTTTCAAACACAACGTACATTTTTGAAACATGTAGCGGACATATTGCCGCAACTTTAAAAAAAAGAAATATGTGGATTGCATCACTTTTCGATAAGTTGTACTCAAATAAAACACTTTAAAGACGATTTTCTCAAAATAACTGTTGAGCGTATAAGCCCTTTTTCCATTAACGACCTTAGTTGCTATTTGCGCATTAAAAATTCTGCGGATGTTATTTACGCTAAATGAATAGTGCAGACAATTTCTGAATGCCACGTCATCCAATTTTCCCATGGTCTATCATTTTTACTGCGTCATGGAGTGCTGCATAATGAATCAATAAAGTATTCAATGTTTGCATAGTAATTGGCAAATGTTTCATTCAGAAACTAATCTGTCGGACTACAAATTGACCTGAGAAGCAGCGTTGAACTTTCTAAATCGAAATTCAACGGTAACCACCCGCTCAGATATCAACGTCCACCCAACGTCCGGGGAACGTCCGCTGATGCGCTATACTTAATCCCGCATACGTGGGTAATTCTACTGATGGGACCATATTCGGTCCGAATTTTGTGGCAAAATCTTTTTTAGATTTTTAAATCTCTTTCCCCTGGAATGAATTCATACGACCTTCGAAAATGAGAAGGCGGTTTGCGCAAAATTAATTTTTAAAAATATTGATATTTTAGAGGTAGTTTTACACCTCGTCAGTTCACAGTAGGCCAGGAGATCCGGTTTCGTGGCCAAAAGTCAGCAAAAACATTGAAAGGAACTGAAATGAATTCTAGTTACGTTTAGATATGGTTTTTTGGGTCCTTTATTCCAAATCTGTTGTCAAAGTTTCAAAAAACAAAGTATCAAATATGGCGGACAAGTATTTCAAAAAATTATTGGATTTATTCGAACTGTGGTATCTGAGATCATTTATTTGAAAGACAAAGTTTGTATGAGAAATAATTTGAAATTTTGATTGTTTGAACAATTTTTGTTTAAAACAAATTTTGTTTAAATTAATTTATTTAAAAATGCGAGTTACGGAAAACTAATAGCCGCATTCGATTCCGCTTACAAATTTAATTATATGTACTACATAACATCTAGGGTTGAGAAAAAGATTGTCTCAAACATGGACTGTATTTAGTTTTTCGCGTAGAATCGAATAGTGCTATTAGTTTTTGTGTAGCATACATTTTTAAACAAATTGTTCAAACAAAAATTGTTTAAATAATGGACATTTTCAAGTATTTTTCAAGAAAATTCGTCTTCAAATGAAGTGTTCTCATTCCAACGTTACATTTTCTATTATGTTAATTGTTCTACCCATGGGACTAATAGGTTAAAAAATTGTTTATAACAATTGACTTGTACATTTAATTAATTATTTATGTTTCTCAAGTATATGTGCATTATTTCTAATCAAAAGGAAGTTTATTTGAGCAATTTTCTCTTAGAAAAATACTCATATTCTTAAAATTGCTAATTTTGTCATTATAGAGTAGTGTCAAGATGAATGTTTATAAGTGTATTTTTTACTTACTTTTTGAAATTTGAGTTATTTATCTAACACAAATGTGCATACTTAAATTATAAAAATAATCTCTTACCAGATTAAAACAAAATATTTATCCATATTATGGTTGAATAATACTGCAACTGCAAACAAAATAAAATCTTTGAGTCGCAGCGAAAAAAGTCTTCGGAGATGAAAAAGGTTTTGGAGATGACCAGGCTTCGGAGATGACCTAGTCCAATTATTTCCTAGCGTTACAAAAACACAATTAAGCTAAACAATTTTGTTGTAACATTTTTCAATATACATACAGTTTTCATGATATATTATGGACTTAACATTTAAAATTACTTTGTTCTCCTCTAGAAAACGAGGCTTCGGGAATGACAGCAGGCTTCGGAGATGGCTAAGTGCATTCATTTCCTAATGTTGTAAGCAACACGATTGAGTTAAACAATTTTCTTGTAACACCATTCAATATAAAAACATTTTTTTTTATATATTATGGACATAGTATTTACAATTATTTTCTCCTTCTCTGGGAAACGAGGCTTCGGAGATGAACAGTTGCATTTATTTCCTTATGTTATAAACAACGTGATTAAGTTAAACAATTTTCTTGTGACATCTTTCAATATACAAACACTTTTCATGAAGTATTATATTCATAGTATTTGAAATTATTTTGTTCTTCTCTAGAAAACGAGTCTTCGGAGATGAGCTAGTCCATTCATTTTCTAATGTTATAAACAATACAATTAACTCAAACAATTTTCTTGTGACATTTTTTAATATAAAAACTATTCTTATGATATATTGTGGACTTAACATTGAAAATTACTTTGTTCACCTCTAGAAAACAAGATTTTGGAGATGAAGAATTGCATTCATTTTCTAATTTTGTAAGTAAACGATTGAGTTGAACAATTTTCTCGGGACATCTTTCAATATAAAAACAGTTTTTATGATATATTATGTTCATAGTGTTTACAATTATTTTGTTCTTCTCTAGAAAACGAGGCTTCGGAGATGACCCATTGCATTGATTTTCTAATGCTATAAAAAACACGATTAAGTTGTATAATTTTCTTGTAACATCTTTCGATTTAGAAGCAGTTTTTGTGATATGATATGTTATGATATTAATATTTAAAATTACTTTGTTCTTCTCTAGAAAACAAGGCTTCGGAGATGACCGTATGCTTTGCAGATGGCCAAGTGCGTTTATTTTCTAATGGCATAAACAACACAACTCAAACAATTTTCTTGTAACATTTTTCAATATACAAACAGTTTTTATGATATGTTATGATCTTAGTATATAAAATGACTTTGTTCTTCTCTAGAAAACGAGGCTTCGGAGTTGACCTCAGGCTTCGGAGATGACCTAGTGTATTCATTTCTCAATGTCATAAACAGCGCGATAAAGTTAAACAATCTTTTTGTAACGTCTTTCAATATACAAACACTTTTTATCATGTATTATGGTCATAGCGTACAAAATTATTCTGTTGTTTTCTGGAAAACGAGGCTTCGGAGATGAATCAGAATTTTTACTCGCGACAAAATAATGATTCCAATTATGCATTACAAAAAAAGTTTTTCACATATAGAAACTGATATGTGTGGAAAATAAAAACAGAGGTCTGAGCTTCAATCTTATGGAAAATAAAGCTTTATTTACATACTTATAAGCATGTTAAAACAAGATAATGCAATGTTATTCGATTTTGCGGAAAACCTGAAGACAAAGTTCTAACGCTCTTATTGTTAAGAAAGGTTTGTGCTGGAAATTAAAAAGTACCAACAATTTTGTCTAAAACATTGCAGTTTTAGAGCATACCGTTTAGAAATTTAAGAAGCGGGATCCGGTTACAAAATTGTTTCTGTTGTTACTTACGTGCAGAATTTCCACTACGGAAATTTTGAACATTTTAAAACAAATATTGTCGAAAAAAAACCGGGACGTTAAAAAGGACCCTTTCCCTTTGAGTAGAATGACTCATATGGACAATTAACTATACACGCATCTTGACAGCACAAAATCGACTATAAAGCACGTACACATAGGTACCCGTCACTCGTGTGTCACGGGAACCCGTACACCCACTGCAAGATGTTGATCTTTGAGATCAGGGAATTCTCGCACAATCAGCGAAGCTGTATTAGTATAGGTACATATGTTCAAGTCGAAGCGAATAAATTAATAGACCTGAGTGCATGAAAACTTTGAAATTCTGACAAATTGCAATCTCTATTTAGATTCAGTCGAGATTGCTCAATTAGATACGAGCATTGAAACAATAATCGATCTTGACTTTTCTTGTGCTTCGGTATAGAATTGGAGAAATTGCATTAAGAGTCATTTTCATATTAACTTCGGAATACATACTACAGCGTGTCTACTGAGCTTGAAAAACCTGGAATTGTCAGGGAGTTTGTATATGCCTGGAAAAACCTGGACATATCAGGGAATATTTTTTTTAAGTCAGGGATCTTTTTCGAGCGTGCTAATTTTTTTAACTGTAATATTATATCAAATAACAATGACTTTCTATGTATAAAAGTAATTCTTATAGTACTGGATTGATACTGGTTCAAATCAAACTTCTTTTTATCATTTTTACTATTCTCAGGAAAATATATGTTATAAAGATGTTAATATATTAAATATGCACTGAATTTCAAGTATGAAGATAAAACGAAAATTTGTTTCCATTTGTATTCAAATTCATGTACTTTAAAAACAAATTTCAGGAATGATTAATTATGTGTGCAGTATTAATAACACTAGTTTACGAATTTTTAGTTCATCACTTGTACCTAAAAGAAAAAGTGTTTCCTAGGCTAATTTTAAGTCGCTGAAAAATAAAATGACACTCATTTATTTTTCTGAAGAAGCATTTTCAAAATATTTGCAAAAAACGTGTTTTGTGGCTCTTTTTACAGTTACTGGCCTTTAGAACGAAACACAGCTTATGTTAATTGAATCAACCGTTATCAAGATTCATGCCAGTAACTGAAAAAAGAGCCAAATAACACGTTCTTTGCAAATATCTCGAAAATGCTTCTTCGGAAAAATAAATGAATGTCATTTTTTTTTCAGCGATCCGTAATTAGTCTAAAAACCTGAAGATGTCGGGGAATTTGTTTTTAAGTTGGACAACTTTTTTGAGCGTGCTAACTTTTTTTCTTAATTGTAATATTATATTAAATAACAATGACTTTTTACATATGGAAGAAACAAATTTAAGAAATGATTAATTATGTTCTTAGTATTAATAATTTATTCAGTCATTCGATGGAAATAATTTATATATTTAAGAATATCCTGTAATCAATTGTGAAAACTTCCTAAATTAAACACATTAATCAATTAAATTAAACACAAGATTAATTTTATAATAAAAAAGACGAATTTTTAACAAAATATTTAAATTTTCACTCAAGGAGATGAATTTTAAACTAAAATGATGATCTTAACCAAGAAAATTAATTTTTAACAAGCAGTTCAACTTTCAACAAAGTAGTTGAATTTTAAACCAAAAAAAGGAAAATTCTCTCACGAAGAATGTAGCTGTTGGTATTTCAACCAAAAGAGATTTTAAACCAAAAGTATTTGAATTCAACCAAGAAAGTCGAATTCTCAACAAAATAGTTGAATCTTCAACCAAAAGAGATTGTTTTTTCGACAAACAGCTGCATTTTTAACCAAAAAAATATGACATTTCTACTAAAAGGAATAAATTTTTGAACCAAAAAGACGAATTTAAAAAAAGAGTTGAATTTTCAACAAAATAGTTGAATTTTCAACAAAAAAGATGAATTTTTGACTTGAATGATAAGTCGTTCAACAAGAAAATGAATCATTAACAAAATAGTTCCACTTTTAACCAAGTAGCTGAATTTTCAAGCAGAAAAGACAAATTTTGAACAAAATACTTCAATCTTCAACTAAAACACATTAATTTTTAACCAAGCAGTTGCATTTTCAACCAAAAAGACTAATTTGTTAACAAAAAGTCAAATTTTCAACAAAATACATAATTTTTCGACCAAATAGTTGAATTTTCAGCTAAGAAAGATAAATTTTCAATCAAAAATGGAATAGTTAAATTTTCAGTTAAAAAAATTATTTTTCAAGCAAAAAAAACGATTTTCCAACTAAATAGTTAATTTTTCTACCAAAAATATGAATTTTCAATTCAAGCAACGAAAGGTCAATCAAAAAAATGAGTTTTTAACAAAGTGCTTCAACTACTTTCACCAAGTTGTTGAATTTTCAAACAAAAACGATGAATTCTCGACGAAAAATACAATAGTTGATATTTTGACCAAAAATAAATTCTTATTGTAAATCAGAAACAATTGAACCTAACCAAAAAATACGAATTTTTAACAAAATCATTAATTTTCAACCCAACAGTTGAATTTTCTACTAAACTGTTAAATTTCTATTCCGAAAATATGAATTTGTAACCAGAAAGTTAATTTTTAATCAAATAGTTGAATTTTCAACAAAATAGTTAAATCCTCAGCGGCTCAGCCAAAGAACAGATTCACTTTCTACAAAAATGTTGCCGTTTTAACCAAAAATGATTGAATTTCTACCAAAAAAGATAAATTTTCAAATCAAAAAGAAAAATTTTCAGCCCGAAAATATGAAACTGACAAATGACCATGGAAGAGAAGTGAAATTTTTCATACCAATTTTATTTCTTTTTACTTCCCAGCATTGGCATTTGAACCCACAACATTGTAACTACTTGGCATCTATCCTGGTTCTTGAAACGAAGACGGTACCATCTGAGCCACACTGCCTCCAGGAAAATGTATCATGATTGCAATATTTAAAGAATAGTTCTTTTCTGATTCGGAAAGTTATTGTCTTCATCTGTTATTTTTTATTGAAAATGGTCCCCAGTGAGACCAACAGAATTTTAAACAATATGCTGAAAATTGACAAATGACCAAGGAAGGAAAGCAAAATTTCCCTAATAATTGCAATTTTTTACTTCTTCGCATTGGGGCTCGAACCGAAATGATAATTACTTCGCTTTTGTACTGGTTCCTAAACTGGATACGGTACCAACTGAGTCACTGCCGCCAGAAAAATATATTATAAAAGCAATATTAATAAAAATTGTTTTTTTAGAATTAGGATAATTATATTCTATATCTATTGTTTCTTGAAATCGAAAATTTGAACAATATGATGATCATGATAAAACTGAAAAATAACCATGAAATAAAAGCAACATTTTTCTAAATTTTCTTCACTTCTCCGCATTGGGATTCGAACTCACGTCACGTAACTGCTTCTCCGTTTTAATAATTTATAAACTGGGCGCGTTACAACTCAAACCAACAATGCTTTGTCTATAATATGTTTAGTCAAAAACACGATGTGGACTCTGAATATTATGGGCCCATAATCTGTTCTGTCCCGGAATGATAATCAAAATATTTCCAGAAAGATATGAAACTTCAGGATACATAGGAAAAGTAAAGCAAGGATAAAAGTAGGAAAGAAAGAGAAGGAGATTTTGAAAATGTGTCAAGGAGTGCATGGTGCTAAGAAAGAAAAAGAGATGGTAAAAATGTTTGAGGGAGTGCAGTGTAAGTAGGTCAAATTTTAAGATCATGTATATTATGTAGATGAAGTTTTATAGGCCACTACTACTACTACTATTACTACTACAACTACTACGTTTAGTCAAAAACTTGTTTTTTTTTATTGAATATCATGGGCCTATAACCTATTCTGTCTGGGTATGTAATTAAAAATATTTCCAGAAAGATTTAAAATTTTAGGGTACATAAAGAAACATCTCCAATGTATTCATATAGTCAATAGTCACATTTTCATCAAACTTATTTATCCCACAATGAAAATCAAGAAGTTCTCAGACCAATATTCTACACCAAAGTCAATTTTTCGCTCAATCCAAATGCTAAAGAATTTCATAAGTTAAACAAATGTAAAAGTGGGAAAGAGAGGGATGAAGATGGTAAAAATGTATGAGGGAGTGCAGTATGAGCAGGTCTACATTTAAGATCATGCATTCTATGTAGACGAATTTTTTCAGATGTCTAGGCTAAAAAAGAAAGGCAATACTACTACTACTACTGAAACGTTTAGACAATAACTTGCTGTGAGCTTTGAATATCATGGGCCCATAACCTGTTGTTTCCCGGAATGTAATTCAAAATTTTAGGCTACATCAAGAAACACCTCTATCGTATTCCTATAGTCAATAGTCACATTTTCATAACACCTATTCATCCCACAATGAAAATCAAGAAGTTCTTAGCCCAATATTCGTCAACACCAAAGTCCGTTTTTCCCTCAATCCAAATTCTGAAGAATTTCAGATTTCATGCTTATTATAAAAGCAAAACCTCCCCAAAACTATCTTCAAAATCATAAGAACCTGTTAGAATCCTAACCTGTTCTTCAACATCTGTCTCAGAAGTCACTCTGAAAAATGAACAGCTTCAAATCCTTTTTGCAAATCCTCACAAAATAATAAGCAAACCAACTGGCACCAGCAAAATGTCCTCGAAAATATTAATTTTGTCGGAATCCTCTAAGAAATTCGCGCCCTTGTTTACAAAATGAGATCAAAGAGGCAATGTAAAGAGCATTCTTCCAGCTGAACGCTTCCTGCTATTCAGGGAGACACGCGCGCCCTGGACTTAACCTCTAAATCTCGACTTCCTGAGGGAGGCGTGACAAGGGACCCAATCTCGTGGTCGAAATGACACTTGTCGCACAATGCAAATGGTGTTTTGTGGTCAGGAGACACCGAGGAAGTCTGCAATCCAGAATTTCACAATGGTGCCCCTGTTGTTGTTATTATTGGGTTAGGTAGACTCCAGCCAAGAAGGCAATGTCTCTATACCTGGACAGGTGACATACCTGGACAGTTTCCGCTCACTTGAGCACTGCAGGTCCCATTCTTAGTTTGGGGCCAATACCTGTCGTTCCGAAAATCCTGGCCCCTGAGTTCGATTTGAAGACGTGGAATTCAGGGGCCAGGATTTTTAAAGGGGATATTAGAAATAGTCCCCTTCAATCTTTATTGTCGAGTGTCCCTTTTTGCGATTTACGATTCGAGGTGAAAGGAATTCGAGTCATTGGAGGTGAATTGAGAAGGCAGTGACATCATGTCACTGATCCAAAAGGGCGTAACAGGATTATGCCCCCTCCTACAAGAGGGTCCTTCACTCCAATGAGCCAAAATGCCCTGTTGAGATTTTATCGCGTCAACGTTTGCTAAGGAGGATTGGGTTTGTCGATCTCTATCTGGAATTTTTCGGCTGACAATGAGTTCGAATAAGCGATTTAAAAGGTGACTGTATTATGGAAAGTGCCCTTTCCACCTTGAGGGTAAAGAAGACATTTTACAAGTGTTGATACATTAAAATTGTCTAATTTTTATAATATCAGGTATCACAGTCCGTCCCCTTTTTTACCTAATCCACTTTTTTCCCCTTTCCCAATATTTTTCCTCTTCAACTTGAAAAATGCCTTAAAACACGTAAATTCGAGAATTTGGACCCATTTTCTCCGTTTTTCGCAAAGGAGAATCATAAATAGAAATTCAGGACATTAGAAAACAAGACATTTTTAAAGAGATTCTGTTTGATGATACCAATTTCAAATATTTCCTAAACGATTTATTTGATAATTTTGTTTAAAACAGGGCCTCAAATTTTTCCACTTTCCTTCTACACACCTTCTGTATGCCTACCCCTAATTACAAGAAGAAGAAAAAAATCATCGTTTTTGCTGTATCCATAACAGGCTTCACATGTCAGAATGCTCTAAAAATAGGGGAAGTAAGAAGATATTTCACGAAAATAGGGGAATAAATTTTTTGAATGAGATTAATGTGGGTACTATATTAAATTCAGTTCGTAACGCTTTAAATTCCTAATATTAAAAGTATGTTGAAACATTACATTTTCAACAGAATAGATGAATTCTCAACCAAAAAGATGAATTTTCATCCAAAAAGATTAACTTTTTACCCGAAAATAAAAAACTTACAACAAAATACATGAATTTCGAACCAAATAGTTACATTTTCAATAAAGAAGACGAATTCTCAATAAAAAATGTAAAAGGTAATGTCTCAACCGAAAAAGATTTTAATTTCAAATAAAAAATAGTTTAATTCTACCAAAAAAGACGAATTTTTTGTATTACAGTCTAATTTTTAACACGAAAATAAAAAATAACAACAAAATAATTAAATTTTCAAACAAATAATTAGGTTTGTAACCAAAAATGATTAATTCTCAACCAACCAGTTGCATTTCTAACCAATGAAGGTGAATTTTCAATCAAAAAAGACCAATTCTCAATAAAAAATGTGATAGTTGATATTTGAACGAAAAAATATTTTAATTTTAAATGAAAAGCAATTGAATTTTTCCATTAATCTGAATTTTTTCACGAAGCAGTCTAATTTTTCACACGAAAATATGTATTTTTGACAAAAATGCTTATTTTTAGGTGAACAGTAGATTTTTCTACCAAAATTGTTGAATTTTTTACCCAAAAAGACAAGTTTTCAATCAAAAAGAGGACTTTTCAATAAAATTGTTGAATTTTTAACTAAATAAATAATTTTTGAACCAAATAATTAATTTAAAATATTGATGTTATTTCATCGACCAGGGTAATTAATTAATTAATATTTTGATGTTCTTATATCGACTACTGGTCAAAAACGACTACTACTGGTCGACTACTGGTTAAAAAATTAATGTTCTACCATAAAAAGCTAAGTTTCTCCAAAATAGTTGAATTTTCAACCAAAAAAGATGAATTCCCAACGGAAAATGTAATAGTTTATATTTCAACCAAAAAATATTTTAATTTTAGATCTGAAATAATTGAATTCAACCAAGAAATATGAATTTTCAAGAAAAATAGTTGAATCTTCAACTAAAACAGATTAATTTTCTACCAAGAAGATTTTTTTCAAATAAAGAAAACGAATTTTCAACAAGTTTTCAACAAAATAGTTAAATTATCAACCAAAGAAATAAACTTTCAACTAAAATG
>JAUMHM010000085.1:7877604-7888560 GCA_032362435.1 Melikaiella ostensackeni | reverse complement strand
GAGGTAGATTTTTTCTCATTTCTCCAAAAATCAATTTGACCAGTAGTCGATATAAGAACATCAAAATATTAATTAATCAAATAATTAATTTTTCAACCATATAATTGGATTTGTTACCAAAAAAGATGAATTCTCAACCAACCAGTTGCATTGTGAAGCAATGAAACCGAATTTTCAAACCAAGAAGACGAATTTTTAACAAAGGAGTTGATTTTTCAACCAAGAAAGATTTTTTTCCGTCAAGAAAGAAAAAACTTTTATCAAATTGTTTTCTCTCAAGTAATAGATTTTTAAACAAAAAAAAAAGACGAATTCTGTATCAAAAATGTAATAGTTGATATTTCAACCAGAAAAGATTTTAATTTGCAACATAAGAGTGAAATTTCATACCAAATAGATGCGTTTCTAACAAAATAGTTGAAATTCCCACCAGAAAGATGAATTTGTAATCAAAAATACGAATTCTCAATGAAAAATGTAATAGTTGATATTTCAGCAAAAAAGTATCTTTATTTTAAATAAAAAATAGTTGGATTCTACCAAAAAAGACGATTTTTCTACAATACAGTCTAATTTATAACACGAAAATATGAATTTTGAACAAAAAAGTTCACTTTTAAACAAATAGTAGAATTTTCAACAAAAGAATTAAATTTTCAAACAAATAATTAAATTTGTAACCAAAAAGGATTTATTCTCAATCAACCAGTTACATTTCTAAACAATGAAGATGAATTTTCAATTAAAAAAGACGAATTCTCATTGAAAAATTTGATAGTTGATATTTGAACAAAAGAATATTTTAATTTCAAATAAAAAATAATGGGATTTTACCAAAAAATACGATTTTTTTACGAAGCAGTCTTGTTTTTCACACAAAAATATAAATTTTCAACAAAAATGCTCATTTTTAGCTATTAGACAGTAAACTTTTCTACCAAAATTGTTAAATTTTGTACCCAAAATTGCAAGTTTTGAATCAAAAAGAAGACTTCACAACAAAATTGTTGATTTTTCAACAAAACAATTAATTTTTTAACCAAATAAATATTTTTTCAATCAAATAATTAGATTTGTAACCAAAAAAGATGAATTCTTAACAAACCAGTTGCATTTGGAACCAATAAACATGAATTTTCAAACCAAGAAGACGAATTTTCAACAAAAGAGTTGAATTTTCAACAAAAAAAAGACGCATTCTGAATAAAAAGTGTAATAGTTGATATTTCAATCAAAAAAGATTTCAATTTTCAACATAAGAGTGAAATTTCAAACCAAAATAGATGAATTTCTAACAAAAAATTTTGTAACAATAAAAAATACTTGAATTTTACAACAAAAAAGAATTTTCTATGAAAACAGTATAATTTTCAAATATGAATCTCTAACAAAAAAGTTCATTTTTAACCAGATAGTAGACTTTCCTCTCAAAATTATTGAATTTTCGACCCAAAAAGACCAATTTTTAACCAAAAAAGATGACTTTTCAACAAAGTTGTTGAATTATCAACAAAATAATTTATTTTTCAACCAAACAATGAGATTTATAACCAAAAAAAGATTAACTCTTAACCAACCAGTTGCATTTTTAAACAGTAAAGATAAATTTTTAAACTAACGAGACGAATTTTCACCAAAAGAGTTGCATTTTCAACTATGAAAGATCTTTTAGTCAAGAAAGAAATAAAATTTTCCATAACGTTGTTGAATATTCACTCAAGTAGTTGAATTTTCATTGAAAAAAAGACGAATTTTAAGCCAAATACATGAATTCGTAACCAAATAGTTGAATTTTACACCAAAAAGATGAATTTATGATTTTAAAATGTTTTAAACATCTGAGAGCTTTCAACTGATAAAAATACATTAGAAAAACACTTTAATGTCCAGGGAAGCAAAAACAGAAAGAGAAGGTTTTTCAAATAGTTATTTTTGTGATTTTCAAATTATTTCTTTCTGTCTCACATATTTAGAAAAATACATTTAAACAAATTCAAACATGAGCTTTTTTGAATTCTGTTGTTTATATATTTTTTAATTTTTGATCATTTTGCATTTTTTTCTGATGCATTTTTATCATCAGAAAGTGCTGTAGTGTTCAACAGATTATTCAAAGCGAACTTAAAAAATTGCTAAAACAAGAAAATGACTAGAACTCCATATGTTATAAAAAGTTTTCAATAATAAATGAAATCCCCCTTTAATCCCCCATTTTTTTGGAAAAAAATTACCTTTCTTACCTGAAATTGAACTACTGAACCGGTGTGATCCCTGTAATATTCTTTTATCACATATTTGGATATACACTGAAAACTCCGTTTAACAGCGGTCTCGGGTATGGCCTGCTATGATCGTGTGGCTCTTCGAAGAATTTCCACGGTGTAAACAGTCAGGATCGTGTGAACCATTTCCAGTAGGGGCACATAATATGAATAAACTGTATTTTGTACAAATGTAGATTTTTTTTATCATAAAGAATGTACCTTTTTTAATAATGAAGACTAATTATAAATAGAGAATTTTTCGCGTATACTTAAAAAGAAATGCGAAATATGCCAGCAAGTGTTCGAACTGCCCGCTTTGTGGCTATGGAACAGCTCAACTTTACTGCCCTCACTCGACCTCTCTCTTGGGCTTTTGGACCCCCTCATCAACGAACGCGATCCGGCTGAAATTCTACGAACGCGGTAGACTAGGGGCCGTTAAATGGAGGTTCCAATGTAATAAGACCTCAGTAACTCGAAAATTATGGTTTCAAAGTATGTAAACAGAAGGTGCCAATTGATCTATTTACGAACCGTTTATTACTTTCGAATGTCAACTTAGCTTTTTCAACAAAAAATGTACTTATCCGTTGCAACAGGAGAACCTAATTGATTTTACTTTCATTTGATTTTTCGACATCACTTTCAACGTATTTATTCATTACGGTGAGACACATGGATTGATCTATTGACAAACCTTCCATGACCTACTTGTACCGATAAATAAATTTTTTTTAAATTTATAAGTCCTTTATATTACGAGTACTTCTTTAATAATTAGAATACCTTAGCAGGGTGACCGCTGGATGGGGAAACCGGGAAAACCGGAAAATGACCGGGAATTTTTCGAGACTGGGAAAAGCCGGGAAATGACAGTGAATTTATTTGTGACCGGGAATTTTACCAATTTTTACAAGAAAAATCTATTCATTCACTTGATATATATCACAAATTTCATATCACAAATTTCATATCACATGATATCGATGCCTCCATTCCATACTGCTCCACGTCGCGTTTGGTCGTCGTACAGCTCTCCGTCGCGTTTGTACGCTGTATAGTTCCAGGTCCTATGCTTATACACAGAACTTGGAGCTGTACAGCGACCAAACGCGACGGAGAACTGTACACCACCTAAACGAGACGCGGAGCAGTATGAAATGGAGGCGTCGATATAATGCAATTTAAAATAAGTTCGATTTCAATTTTTTTTTAATGTTACCTTCAATCTGTCAATTTTTTCAATTATGAAATCATTCAGTTTACAATGCGTAATTACAAAATCTTTGACTTTGAAATTTTTCTATTTTAGGTCTTGATTTTTAAAGATACATTTTCAATTTGAAGAATTTTAAAATGCAGTTTTGAAGAGTTAAATAATTGAAAATTAAAAGCGTTTGAAATTGAAAAGTTTTGATAAAAAACTTTTTAAGTTGACCATCTGTAAATATAAATAAATTAATGATTGTTTGAGAAGATTCTGAATCTGTTCAAGTTTAAACAATTTACAGGTTTTTACGATAAAAATTGAACTGTTTCAATTCGAAAACCTTAGTATTTAAACAAATGTAAACGTCCGATTGAAACGTTATAAACTGTTTCCAATTTTCAGATAATTTCAAATTAAGAGATTGATAATTAAAAGCTTTTATTTTATTTCAAATCCTATTGAAATATTGTTTCAGTCTAAAATGTTTTATTTTTCACCCAATTAATTTGAAATTTTCAATCAAAAAAAGAACAATTTTTTAAGTATTTAGGAATATTTGACTGTACATTTTGAATCAGCAATTATGAATCAAATATTCAAAAATAAACAGTTTCAGACTGAATTGTTTGAAATAGAAAATCTTTCATCGATAAAATTTCAGAGAGCTAAATTTAAACCTAGAACGTCACAGTTTAAATTATTTAATTTAAATTTTTTTAATTTGTTAGTGAAAGTATTGTTTTTCTTATTTATTGATAACAATTGAAAAATTAATTATTTGAATCAACTTAAAATTAAAACAATTTAAATGCTAATTTAAAAAGCGTAAAGTTCAAAAAAATAAAATCATTAAATTTTTAATGTTGCTAACTTTAAATTGCTTAAAATAATATAATTTTGAACATTTACAAATTAATTGATTTATAATTCATTATGGAGGATTGAAAATGATAGTATGGATTTATATTTTTTACCCGGAAATCTCTCAACTCTTCAATTTATAAAAGTTTTAAATTTAAAATTTTGCAGTTTAACGGCATTAATTAAAAATTCGTCAATTAAAAGATTTTTTAATCTTTTTAAATTTTTGAAATCTTCAAAATCTTCGCCCAATTTTTAAAATCTTTTTATTTTGAAATCTTTGTGAAATTTTTGAAATCTTTTTGAATCATTGAAATTTTTGTGAAATATCCATAAACTTTTTTGAATCTTTTGAAATTCATTGAAATCTTTAAAATATTAGGAATCTCTGTGAAATTTTTGAAATCTTTGTGAAATTTTTATGAAATATTTAGAAACTTTGTTAATTCTTTTGAAATCTATTGAAATCTTTCTGAAGTCTTGAAAATCTTCATAAAATCTTTGAAATCTTCTGAAATATTTTAAAATCTTTTGGAATCATTGAAATCTTTGAAATCTTCTTAAATGTTTTGTAACTTTGTTAACTATTTTAAAAAATTTGAAGTCTTTTGGAATTTTCGAAATCTTTTGAAATATTTTGAAATTATTGAAACTTTTGTGAATTTTGTGAAATATTATAAAATCTTTGAAATCTTTTTGATTCATTGAAATCTTTGTGAAATATTCATAAACTATGTTACATCTTTTGAAATTCATTGAATTCTTTCTGAAATCTCTACAATCTTCGAGAAATCTTTCAAATCTTTGGAATCTCTGTACAATTTTTGAAATCTAATTTATTTATCTATTTATTTTGATCTATTTATTTATTTATCTATTTATTTCTGTAATCTAAATGAAATATTTAGAAACTTTGTTAACTCTTTTGAAATCTATTGAAATCTTTCTGAAGTCTTGAAAATCTTCGTGAAATCTTTGAAATATTTTGAAATCTCTGAAATCTTTTGGAATCATTGAAATCTTTGAAATCCTCTGAAACTTTGCAACTTTATTAACTATTTTGCAATATTTGAAGTCTTTTGGAATTTTCAAAATCTTGAAATATTTTGAAATTATTGAAATCTATGGGAAATTTTTCAAATATTTTAAAATTTTTGAAATCTTTTTGAATCATTGAAAACTTTGTGAAATACTCATAAACTTTGTTTAATCTTTTGAAATTCATTGAAATCTTTCTGAAATCTTCACAATCTTTGCAAAATCTTCAAAATTTTTGGATTTTCTGTCTAATTTTTTAAATGTATGTGAAATCTAAATAAAATATTTAGAAACTTTGTTAACTCTTTTGAAATCTATTAAAATCTTTCTGAAATCTTAAAAATCTTCGTGAAATCTTTGAAATCTTCTGAAATATTTTGCAACTTTGTTAACTATTTTAATATATTTGAAGTCTTTTGAAATTTTCAAAATCTTTTGAAATATTTTGAAATTATTGAAATCTTTGTGAAATTTTTTAAATATTTTAAAATCTTTGAAATCGTCTTGAATCATTGAAATCTTTATGAAATATTCATAAACTTCGTTAACTATTTTGAAATATTTGAAGTCTTTTGGAATGTTTGAAATATTTTGAAATCACTAAAATCTTTGTTAAATTTTTGAAATATTTAAAAATCTTTGAAATCTTTGTGAAATATTCATCAACTTTGTTAAATCGGCTGAAATTCATTGAAATCTTTCTAAAATCTTTACAATCTCTTTGAAAATTAAAAAAAAAATTTGAAGGTTTTGCGAAATCTTTGAAAACTTCTGGAATGTTTAAAGTTTTTACGAAATTTTTGAAATCTTTGTATAATCTTTATGGAATATTCAGAAACTTTGTGCACTCTTTTGAAATCTTTCAAATCTTCTGGAATGTTTAAAGTTTTTACGAAATCTTAAAAATCCTCTGAAATATTTCAAAATCATTGAATTCTTTTGGAGTCTTTGAAATCTTCTGAAATATTTTGATATCTTCGAAATCTTTGCGAAATCTTAAACATTTTTGGAATCTCTATGAAATTTTTGAAATCTTTGTGACATATTCATGAAATATTTAGAAACTTTGTTAACTCTTTTGAAATCTATTGAAATCTTTCTGAAGTCTTGAAAATCTGCGTGAAATCTTTGAAATCTTATGAAATATTTCAAAATCTTTGAAATCTTTTGGATTCATTGAAATCTTTGAAATCTTCTGAAATGTTTTGCAACTTTTTTAACTATTTCGAAATATTTCAAGCCTTTTTGAATTTTCGAAATATTTTGAAATATTTTGAAATCATTGTAATTTTTGTGAAATTTTTGAAATATTTAAAAAATTTCGAAATCTTTTTGAATCATTGAAATCTTTGTGAAATACTCATAAATTTTGTTAAATCTTTTGAAATTCATTGAAATCTTTCTGAAATCTTTAGAGTCTTTGCGAAATCTTTAAAGTCTTTGGAATCTCTGTGCAATTTTTGAAATCTTTGTGAAATCTAAATAAAATATTTAGAAACTTTGTTAACTCTTTGAAATCTATTAAAATCTTTCTGAAGTCTTGAAAATCTTCGTGAAATCTTTGAAATCTTTGTGAAGTTTTTCAAATCGTTGTGAAATCTTTTGAAATTTTTTAAAATCTTTGAAGTCTTTGCAAAATCTTTGAAGTCTTTGCAAAATCTTTGAAATCTTCTGAAATGTTTAAAGTCTTTGCGGAATCTTTAAAATCTTCTGAAATATTTTGAAATCTTTGAAGTCTTTTGGAATCGTTGAAATCTTTTGAAATATTTTGAAATCTTCGAAATCTTTGTAAAATTTTTGAAGTCTTTATAAAATCATTGAAATTTTTGGGAAATATTTAAGAAATTGGTTAACACTTTTGAAATTTTTGAAATTTTTCTGAAATCTTCCAAATATTTGCTAACTTTTTTTAATCTTTTGAAATATTTTGACAGCTCTGAAATCGTTTGAAAATTTTTGAAATCTTCGAAGTTTTTGCGAAATCTTTAAAATCTTCTGAAATCTTTTTAATTAAAAATTTTTCAATTGAAAAGTGTCAATAGCTTCCATTGTATTAATTGATATTCTGACAAAATACGGTGTAACATTCATTCAGTCTTATGAGATATATTGATGGACATATTGACAAACAAAACCTATTGTATGTGTCATATGTAAACCTTTATAAAAAAAATAATGTGAAAACTGAAAAAGATCGTTCATCTTACAAAATTAAAAGTGCATACATTTTTCTTCAGATTTTACAGAAAATAATTTCAGACCTAAAGACGTACAATTTGAAGAAATTCTTGTGAGAGTTACATCAAATGCCAGTAAACTCAACCGAAAACGGTAAACCTATGCTCTAGCAATTATTTTATATTGACATACAAATCTGCAAAATTAGTAGATTTTTTCTTTGTTAATGACATATATTTGTCGACATTCTATATGTATCTACAAATATAAGATAAACAGATAGTAATGAAAAACATATTTCATTCGTATGTTTTGCTTACAGCATGTACTTATAGTATATGCAACTCAGTTACGAAAGATTAAATTCCGAACATTATTCAACACTTCCTCTAAGATTTTCCTAATTTTTCCTTATTTTTTCTGTTACAGGTAAGCGAAAGGTTCTTCCTTCGAAACGTTAAATGAAGAAATGACTGGATGAAGCGAAAATGTCTGAAAAATGAAAAATCTGAATGAAAAAAGCGTAAGTCTGTTCTCTCTCGCTCTCGATGATCGAATAAATTCAAATGAAAATTCGTAAGCATACACGCGATAAATATACCGGGTAGCAATTCAATAGCAAAAATGAGTAATTCCCCTTTAATAATCATCGCACATGGCAGCGGATAATAAACGCGAACAGAATCATGCGCGCGACAGCAATTTAATTTATGCACGATTTGTCACAGCGTTCTATTAGCGACTCTGGACAACGAAATTAAGATGAAGGAAAAAAAAGAGTGACTCTTGGAAATATGCGAGTCATGTATCCTTTAACTTTGAAATGGAAATTAACGAAATTAGTGACGTTGCCTAATACCTAATGCGTCCTCTTTTTGTCTCCAATCAGAGCAATCTTTATCTGATTAGAGTCACTCTGCTCAAAGATCTCGGCCGCAACTGGTTCCTTCAGAGATAAGTCATTTGATAAAAAAAAGAGGTTACGCCCATTTGAAGTGGTTTCTTTGTTTCCAAGTGCGAAACAAGAATCTGATGAAAGTTATAAGCATTTTTTTTGTTTCAATTTGTTCCATTGAATTATTGTTATTGTGCTTACTAAATATTTCGTGTTGAACCAAGTTCAAATGTAACAAATTTTGTAAGAGATTTTTAATACTCGTTTTAACTTTGGAATTTCCAATTTCCTTAATATTTTGGATACTAAACGGAATGTTGGAATTAATTCTGTATATGTCTGCAGTGACAGTTGGCATTTCCTGTGTAACGTTCAGACTAACCAATGCCCAAATTGTGCATAAGTTGGGCAATTTCTTTTCTGCCCAATTAAAGAAAAAAGATTTAAATCTAAATAAAAATTTCAAGTAAAATTAAGAAATAAGATTCAGTTGCAAATTTTGAGAGTTCTAAAATAAGATATTTTAAGAATTCTTAATTTGAATATACTTTTCCTGTATGTATGCGTATTGCGTACAGTGTAGCCTTTTATACGCTCCGGGAAAACTCGTATCTTTTCCTTCTTTTCCAGAACCGAGCTAAATCTGAAATGAGGAAAATTCCATTTGTTCATTCATATTTTCATCTTCAAAATTCATATTCACGTCCACCTTCAACAAAAAATTGTAATCTTAACATATCTAAGGACCTCTAGCTTATGCGAAGCGCGTAATCGCATAACGTCTCAAAATGAAGTATATCATAGAACTTTCATGTTATATAAAGTTTTCATGTCAAATATACTCAATTTGACGTCGCACTAAAATGCATAATTTTATTTTCGTCTCATAATTTTTGAATTTTTGCATAATAGTGCATAAGTTCATATGTTTGCGAAATATATAAGTAAAATTCGCGATAAATGTATAATTTAAATATTTGCATGTCGAAATTCGTCAGTAAATATAAATTACAACATTTTTAACTCATTTTGGATCAATTTAAAAAAATAAAAGTATACAAAATTTGCATTTTGAACTTCGCGCTGTTTCTCCGTTTAGGTTATAAAATTACTTATTTTGAAATACCTGTACTAAGGCGGAGTACACATGCGCCAATTAACCAAATCGGTTAATGTTTTCTGTTCGTTTTTTGGATTCGAAAATTGAAAAAGATTTTCATGTATTTTTATTGTTGTTCAGTACTAAAAGCTGTAGCCATTGTGGCGGATTTTTTGTAAGTAAAGTTTTTTGTGGTGAAAAGCTATAAAACAAATAAAAAAAAACTTTTTGAGCAATTTATAATATAATTTTTGGAAGATATTATTTCCGTATTTACGTCGGGCAGTTTTTAATTACAATTTTCGAAAAATCGAAATTTCACGACTAATTCAGGTAGACGATTTTTTTGAAGAGACTTTTTTTAAGAAAGAAAAAATGTGCCTTCTACTTCAAATCCAGGCTGAGGCAGATTTATTCTCTTTCTTGAAAAAAATTATTTGTCCGAATTAATCATGAAGTTTCGATTTTTTAAAAATTGTAATTTATAATATTTCAAAAATGCGCAAAAAACAGATTTTTATACAAATTTAGTAAATTGCAAATTGGAAAAAAATTCTACATGTCAGATGGCTGCAGTTGAAATTGAAGAAACATGTTATTATTTTGTTGTCATGAGGAAAACAAATTTTTGTCGTTTTTAAAGCGTTGAAATCGTTTGAAAAAGAAAAAAGATTTATTCCAATCTGCAGGGCTGCCTATGAATGTCATAAAGATTTCTTTTAATTTTAATAAATTTCAAATTCAATAAGTACAACTTTTATCTAAAAATTCATAATCAACCAGGTTAAAATAACGTGGCTTTTTACGTTTTCAAAAAATTGTATCTAGCACAACAATTTTTTTTCTAATTTTATAGTTTTTATTGTTGCTTAATACTAAAAACAGTAGCCAAAAGTGATTCGTTATGATTTTTCAGCCCATGCGAAGGTAATACTTTTAACATTTTCAAATTCGAAAACTAAACAGAAGACATCCACAATATTTTTTCTTCTTTCGGGTGCCAAACCACAACTTTTTTTCTGTTCAACTCAAATAATCCGATTAATTTCAGCATTTTTACTCTACTAACTTGTACTTATATTGTTTTCGTTTCGAATATCGATATTTTGATATTTTTTGGAGGTGAAAAATGCATGCTATTCTTTAAAAGAATTTTTATTTCTACAACGCACTATTCCATTTTTCGTCCCATGATTTCGCATAATAATCAGTTTTCCAGCGCATAATCTAGACATTTTCAATCTCAGAAAATACTGTCCTTAAACAGATGTAAAAAATAATTTCTGAAATAATACACATAATATTAAATAATAAATTGTATCTGCTCATTTTTTATTTCTCAGAATATCCGGTTGACACAAAATTACACAAGCTAAGCATAAAATGGCGCGTGCGACTGCTGACAGCTGAC
>JAUMHM010000085.1:7825459-7851115 GCA_032362435.1 Melikaiella ostensackeni | reverse complement strand
ATCTCAATGAGAAGGTATTGGTTTCAAGTGAAAATTGACTTTCCCCAATTTCATCAAATCTCGACGTTTCTGGACTCACTAATCGAGAAAAAATAGATTTTACTTCAATGTGTATGTGACGTCCATCGAAAATGCTTTTTGAAAAATCAAAAATTCCATTTTCCAGCAGAACTGCATGAGATACGAAAAAAATGTTATGATGCAAAATTGTTCATCTTAAAACGATCTACAAATTTGTTCATAACCATTTTTTTGATCAGACGCATATTTTTGGTTTTAATCGTAAAAAATTATATGAAACAAAAAAATCGACTTTCCGGCAAAACTATACGAGACAAGTAAAAAATGTACAAAGATTAAATTATTCATCACAAAAAGATCTACAAATTTGCTTCCAAATATTTTTTCATGAGACACATAGTTTTTGTTTTGACCGTGAAAAATGTTATTAAAAATTAAAAACTCCACGTTCCCGCAAGACTATACGAGATAAGAAAAAAAAGTTGGCTACCAAAATTGTTCATCTCAAAAAGATCTAAAAATTTTGTTCCCACCATTTCTTAATAAAAGGAATAGTTTTTGTTGTAATCGTGAAAAATAACATTAAAAAATAAAAAATTCAAATCCATGGGAAAACGACACAAGATACAATAAAATGTTTAACGGCAAAATTTTCCACCTTAGACCGAAGTTCCGTTAATTAATTAGACATTACTTTCATCGATTATAAAATTTAAAAGAACAATGATAAATACACTAATCTAATTTGTTACATAATAGACATCACTAATTAAGAAAATTAATATAAAATACATTTATCGTAATAGAGTTCAACATAATATAGAAAACTTCGCGTTTTGGACATACTTTAATCGAGTGCGAAGCGCAAGACACGTGATGAGAATATATTTGTTAAAGCCGAAGAAACTTTAACAAAAGAGAATTCACAATCGCCAAAGTACAGTTAGTGAATGGTTTAACTTTTAATTTTAAAATATTTCAGACAGGCATCTTTTTACATAACATGATCTGAAATTTTTCTCACTGCATTTTTATCCGATTTAACCTCTGTTGAATGACCCCTCGAATTCCTGCACAAATATATTTAAATAAATATTAATAAAAATAAATTAAGTCCCTCTCACATATATTTCCCCTCAGTAAACTCGATAAGCAAGCGATCAATTAAAGAGACTCTCTATTAATTGCGTGGGATAATTTTAGAAAACCAATTTTTCTTTCATAGCGGCGCCGAGTCTTATAGACGCGACATCACTCATGATATCACCTGTTCTTTCCCAACGACGTCTAGAGTTCCATAGATAAAGAGATTTATCCGCGAGTATGTGCAGCAGGTTAGGGGTCATTCATAAATTACGTAACACGTTTTTTTCAAATTTTTTACCTATGTTACGTAATTTTTTCAAATGTTTTCAACCATGTCTTATTAAATACAATTTAGTGACACTTGAGTTACGCAATGATTAGAAGTTATTAAAATGAAAAGAAATAGTTTCGAGGAATGATTGCAATCATGATAATAAATGCTAATGAAATTTAATAAAACGAGATTGTATAATATACAATTTTCTTAAATCTTTAAAAAAATCACTTAAAGTTATATTTTTAACAACAATTTAGTAAAATTTTTAAAAATTGTGAAAAAACGTTGTTATTATTAATATTTTTCTACAGGATGATGGAAGAAAAATAAAAATACTAATCCAATTATACCGATATAAAATCTTTATAACATTGTTACAGTCTTTTATTGTAATAACTAATTAGTTTTAACTTTAACGTTATATTCAGGGCTGTTACACAATCAATTAAAGTCACTTTTTTTCTCAAATCACTTTTTAATCACTGTTTTAAATAAAAAGATTACTTTGGTCACTTTTCTTTCAATAAATTAAAACAGAGAACCCAAGGGTTAACCACTACTGAATTCAGATCTATACACATTTCTGAATTCTCTTGAATTCTTTTCACTTCCTTTGAAATCCACTGAATTCAATGGATCTTTTTTTTATTGTTCATTATTCTTAATTCACCGCGGATACTTATAAATTCTCCTTGAGTTCTGATGAATATCATCAGATTTACATTCGCTTATTATATTTACTCCCATTTATCTGAATTAAATGATTTTTTGGATTTTGAAAATTTTGTTGCACTCACTTCAATTAATTTAATTGTATCTTAAACTCGTATTAAGTTCATAGAATTTTGCTAAATGTACTCAGATTTTACTGAAATAAATGGAATATTTTGTATTTTTTCAATATATTTGAATTCATTTGGAATAAACCCTCTATTCTTATTAATTTAACCTGAATTCTTTTAAATTCTTGCAAAATCCTCTTAATTTTTTTGGAAATTTCCCTAAATTCTCTTGAATTTACTTAAATTCTACTCAATTCAGTGGATTCATTTGATTTTTTATACATGCTCTTAATTTACCCTGAAGTTTTTTAAACTCGCATTGAATTCTTAAGCATTTCATCAAAGTCATTTGAATTCCCTTAAATTTTTCCAAATTTTCTAAAAATTAATGAATTCAATGAATTTTTTCAATATTTTTAAATCGTTCTCAAATTTCTAGAGTTTTTAAAAAATTCTCCTAGAATTGTTTTGAATTGATCAAATCGAAAAAAATTTCATTAAATTTAAATTTAAAAGTGAAAACAAAATTTGTTTTCACTAATTCTATTCACTCTCATTTATCTGAATTTAATGGAATTTTTTTTTATTTGATCAATTTTTTTTGCTTTCATTTGCATTATTTGTAATTCATCTTGAATTTGTTTAAACTTCATTGAATTCTACTAAATTTGCTCCAGTTTGACTAAAATAAATGTAATATTCTATATTTTTTGAATTTTTTTTCAATTCATTTGAATTCTTTCAGAATTCATCCCGGGTTCTTATTATTTTATCCTGAATCCTTTTAAATTCTTATGAGTTCTTTTGAAGTTTTTTGATTTTTTTCAATTCTCCCTAAATTCTTTTCAATTCACTTGAACTTTTTTTAAATATACCTTGAAATTTTATGAATTTTATCGAATGCTTTTTATTTCCCTAAAATTCTTCTAAATTCGCTCCAATTCCACTGAAATCAATAAATTTTTTTAGATCTTTTTCAATTCATTTGAATTCTTTTAAAATTTACACTGAGTTTTTATTAATTTGTCCTAAATCCTTTCAAATTCTTATAAATTCTTTTGAATTCTCTTGATTTTTTTTAATTTTCCCTAAATTCTTTTCAGTTTACTTAAATTTTTTTAAATAGTTACCTTGAAATTTTATGAATATCCTCGAATGCTTCTCATTTCCCTTAAATCATTCTAAATTCACTCCAATTCCACTGAAATCAATGCAATTTTTTAGATTTCCCTCAATTCATTTGAATTAATTTGTAATTCACCCTGAGTTCTTACTAATTTGTCTTCAATTCTTTTGAAGTATTTTTCAGTTCTCTGGATTTTTATTAATTCTCCCTGAATTTTTTTTAATTCACTTGAATTTTTATGAATTCCATCTAATGTCTAATTCACTTAACCACTATTGAATTCAGGTCTATGCCTATTTCTGAATAATTTTTAATTGTTTGTGATTACCTTGAAATCAACTGAATTCAATGGATCTTTTTCGGATTTTCAATTATTTTTCTTATTTTATCTTGAATTTTTATGGATTTTATCAGATTCTTATTTACTAATTCTATTTCCTTCCATTTATCTGATTTCAATGGAATTTTTTTGTTCATTGGATTCTTTTCAATTCATTTGAACTCATTTGGAATTCACCCTAATTTCTTATTCATTTATCCTGAGTTCTTTTAAATTCTTACGAATTCTTTGGCATTCTCCTGGATTTTTAAAATTCTTCCTGAATCCTTTTCAATTCACTTAAATTTTTTAAAAATTCACCATGAATTTTCATGAATTTCATCAAACTCTTCTCATTTTTCCTCAGTTCCTCTAAATTTTTTTTTCCTCTAAAATTTCGTCCTGAATTCTGTTCACACCCATTTTATCCAATTCGATAGAAATTTATATATTTTAAAAATTTTTTGTTAAACGTATTCAAATTCTGATGAATTTTATCGAACTCTCTTCAATTTCCTTAAATTCTTTCAAATTCATTGCAACTTTTCTGGAATAAATGAAATTTTTTCAATTTTTTTCAATTCATTTGAATTCATTTGGAATTCACCCTGAATTCTCATTAATTTATCCTAAATTCTTTTAAATTCTTGAAAATCCTCTTACTTTCTTTTTTAATTTTCCCTGAATTCTTTTGGGTTTACTTAAATTCTACTCAATTCAGTGGATTTGTTTGATTTTTTATACATCTTCTTAATTTACCCTGAAGTTTTTTAAACTCACCTTGAATTCTTAAGCATTTTATGAAAATCTTATGAACTCCCTTAAATTGTTTTAAATTCTCTCAATAATTAATGAATTTAATGAATTTTTTCAATATTTTTAAATCATTCTCAATTTCCTTGAGTTTTTTAAAAATTCTCCTAGAATTGTTATGAATTTTATCAGATTTGTATTCACTAATTCTATTCACTATCATTTGTCTAAATTTAATGGAATTTTTTTGGATTTGATCAATTTCTTTTGCACTCATTTGCATTATTTGTAATTCTTCTTGAATTTGTTTTAACTTCATCGAATTCTACTAAATTTGCTCCAATTTGACTGAAATGAATGGAATATTTTATATTTTCATATATTTAAAAAAAAATTGTGTTGAACTCTTTTTGTATTCACCCTGAGTTCTTATTAATTCATCCTAAATCCTTTCAAATTCTTATAAGTTCTTTTGAATTCTTTTGATTTTTTTAAATTCTTCCTGAATTCTTTCGAATTCGTTTTTTTTTTAATTTATCTTGAAATTTTATGAATTTCATCAAATGCTTCTCATTCCTCTCAAATTCTTCTAAATTCACTCCAATTCCACTGAAATCAATGAAATTTTTTGGGTCTCATTCGATTAGTTTGAATTAATTTAGAATTCACCCTGAGTTCTTATTAATTCATCCTAAATCCTTCTAAATTATTTTTCAATTCTCCTGATTTTTATTCATTCTCCCTGAATTCTTTTTAATTCACTTGAATTTTTATGAATTCTACTTAATGCCTGATTCAGTTAACCACTAATGAATTCAGGCCGATGCCTACTTCTGAATAATTTTTAACTGTTTTTAATTCCCTTGAAATCCACAGAATTCAATGGATCTTTTTTGGATTTTCAATTTTTTTTAGTTCACCTAAAGTTTTTTTGGATTTTATCAGATTTTTATTTACTAATTCTATTTACTTCAATTTATCTGATTTCAGTGGAATTTTTTTGTTTATTGGATTTTTTAAAATTCATTTGAACTCATTTGGAATTCTCCTGATTTTTTGCAATTCTTCCTGAATTCCTTTCAATTCACTTGATTTTTTTTTTAAATTCACCATTTTATTTTTAATTCACCATGAATTTTTATGCATTTCATCAAATTATTTTCATTTTCCCTTAATTCCTCAAAATCACTCAACTTCTCTTGATTTCGACCTGAATTCTATTCACACCCATTTTATTCAATTCGATGGAAATTTTTTTATTCATAAAATTGTGTTCAGCTCACTCAAATTCTGGTGAATTTGATCAAAATCTCTTTAATTCCTTCAAATTCTTTTAAATGCATTGCAACTTTACTGAAATAAATGGAATTTTTTGGATTTTTTTCAAATCATTTGAATTTCTTATGAATTTTTCACGAATTTGTTAAAATTCATCTGGAATTCTTATAAATTTCATCGAATTTCTTTGAAATCAAAAGAAAATTACTCACATTACTAATGCACATTGGTCACTTTTAGTCAATATTAGGTACTTTTAGGGCCGGAAATTTGTAACTTTTGGTCACTTTTTCGATTTAAATAGGTCACTTTTTCACTTTCTTCAAGTAAATTAGGCTATGACAGTCTTGGTTATACTATACTTTTTTATATACGGTTTTCCTGTATATTTGTAGAAAATATTACGTAACAGTATATATTTCCGCCCATGTAAAAGATCATAACATTTTCCCGCCCCCTACCAAAAAAAATTTGTTACGTAATTTATGAATGGCCCCTTAGCGCCTTTCCTCAGGATTTCCCATGTGTCATTGAGCCAGAAAAAGTTTCCCGTCGTCCAGAATACGTTTTCTTTTTTCCCCATCACCCGCGTTCGCTATATGGCTGCTTTTCTACATCCAGAATTAATAGCCAGAGATGCCACGGATAAATCCTTTGATATATATCTTATTAGCATATATGTGTGCGGATATTTTAACGAGACGCGACGTGCAGATGGCGATAATTCCGTTCGCGTAGATGCGGATAATTGCTCGAATGTTAATGATAGCTCGACCTCGTGCAGAGAGCAATTGTGTATTAACACGTTACGACCTTCGATCGATTCGCGAAGATCGTCGATCCGGTGATTAATGATTGGTAATTGAGATTACCGCGTGGGGTGATTGTTTCGAGTTTACCGATTATGGCTTCCAACGACTTTTTTGGAATGGATTTTTAAAAACATTTTATTGAGTTGATGCACTTTTCTTTATCAGATTATCTATTATATATGCGACATGGGGATCTTAAGCGCCTGCCGAGATTGGCATGTGACAATCAGGAGATATTTCAGAATTTTTGAAATAATTAGCGCTTAGTGATATCCCGGACAAATGATCGGACTCGAAGAAGCTGTTGTGTTTTGCCCTTTCAGCATAAATGCATACTCTGAGAGAAATTTGACATGGCAGAAAGTTAAAGTGACTTTTTTTTGTGTGGAAAAAGTCCGCAAAGAAGAAGAGAGGAAAGGGGTTAGTGTGGTCGAAAATGAATGTTGAGGCCAAGTCAGAGGTGGCAGGTCAGCGCGGCATCGAAACAGTCTCAACGCCGCGCTGACCCTCCACCCATGCCCAGGCGACTTATTTCATGAAAGAGGGGTTTTTGTAATACGTCTGAGAAATTTATTTTGAATGATCTGAATGTGATTAATGTTGCTTTTTGGCGAATCTCCCCAAATTGTACAGACGTAAGTTATGATTGATCGGATAAACATTTTATAGATTAGGATTCCATATTTAGGTTTATGACTCGGGTATCTATTAACAATAGGATTGAGGCGGGACATGACCCCGAGGGCTTTTTCTTTAATTTTCTGGATATGCTGCTTCCAATTAAGACGTTTATGTGGTTTACCCACTGAATATTTTATGGAGTGTTTCCATTCTATTAGTTCGTGAAACATTTTGGTTGGATCTATTTTGCCCGGCTTTCTGACTGAGAAAAGAATTGATTCTGACTTTGTTACATTAATTTTTATTCTCTATAGTCTAGGCCATGCTTCAATGATTTCAAGAGCTTTGTTCACTAGTTTTAAGATTTTTTGGTCTGACCAGGAGGTAGTAAATAGTGCGGTGTCGTCTGCATATGATCCAATTAAAACTTTGGGGCTTCAGGGATGTCATTTAGGTAGATAATAAAAAATACTGGTCCTACAATGCTGCCTTGGGACACACCAGCTCGGATGGGTTTCTCTTCTAAGTGTGTCTGATTTGTTTTGACTCATAATTTTCTGTTGTCAGATAAGAGGGTATAAAGTTGATAAGACTTTTTGGAAAATTGTAATATATTAGTTTTCTAAGCAGTCCTACATGCCAGACACTGCGAAAAGCTTTTTGTGCATGTGTATGTCGAGGAAATCAGCTCTAGTATGCTATTTTTTATTGAAATTTAAGCTAATGGATTCGGTGAGCATGAGCATCATGTGCTGCGTAGAGTGACCTCTTCACAAACTGTATTGTTTTCCTCGGGGTGATAGTTTACGCGAGTATTATCTTTCAAAAATGTTTTGGCTCATTTTATTAAGAAGACTAATGGTTCTGTAGCTGCTTGGATATTTTCTTGAAATTATCGGTACTTGGGATTTTGAGATACTCTGAGATAATTTTTTCACATTCAGTGATGTGTTGTGGGTATGATGGTTCGTCATGTGGTGAAAATTAACTTTCATAGTCTTCTGCTAGGAGGTCTGCTTTATCACTGGAGGAAAGTGCAAAGGTTTTATCGGATTTTAAAGAGGGGAAATATCAGTTTGCAGTGTAGTGAGGGCCTTTGTCATGCACCATATGGAGTTATCTCTGATCTCTAGTTTGTCAACTACTACGTTCCAATTACTGCATCTGTGTTCTTGAGTTTTAACCACGGTTGTTTTTCGAAGATAATTTATCGTACTTTTGGAGATACAGCTTTCAGTTTTCCGATGCATTTGGCAGAGTTTATTACGAGTTTTGATGAGGTCATCTATATCAAGGCCGAAGGGTGGATCGTACTTATTGCACGTAGTCTGGGGGACTGCAGGTTGTTTTTATAAAACGGCGGTTTTTATTTTGCATGTGAGGCCAGTAATGGCTTAATCTATGTGGATAGTGTTTAAATTTGTTTGTGTTTGAAGTTTGAAGTAAGTGTTTGAAGTTTGTGTAAGTGTTTAAATCTGCTAATTTCCTTTTGTAAAGTTGCGTCGAGGCACGTCCGGAGACTCTTCACAGTTAGTGTAGAGGGTAAGAAGAATTTGTCGATGATCCAAGTCTAGTTCGTTTGTATAGTAAGAGTATTGTGGTTGAAGAAGTAATTTTTGGTTATTATAAAATCAATAAGGTCCAATTTATGTTCAGTATTATGGAGAAAGAAGGTATGCAAATCTGGTGAGGAGGCAGTTTCTTGTCAATTATAAGCTCGGAAAGTTGTTTTCCAATTCTGTTCGATATTCTACTATTCCTAGCTAGATGTTTGGCGTTGAAGTCACCTGCAGCAATAATCAAAGAATCGGTGGTGCAAGGGGTTCGCTGGGGATAGCATCCTTTAGATTGTTAGCAGGTTTGGAATTAGGGTTTTCAGTTAGCTTAGTTAGCTTTCTAGGGGTTTTTTGAACGCTGCGCAGCCTTTATAGTTAGTAATAAAAATCGTGGGCATGGCTTTTTCAATTTGTCTGTTACATATGCCGATAACAGTGGTATTTCCTTGAGTTTATCAAGAAATGAGTCTTCGGAGTAAGAAATGAGGATTTTCCGTATAAAAATTTCAATAGGGGGTGCCTCGACATCTTTATAGAGGTAATATTGGAAGCCTTGCTGATCCTAGTTAGTTATGACTGCCCGGTAGTGTTCAATGTAGGGCACGCGAACAGAATAAACATCGGAGCCGATGCTATAGACGATGGGTTTGTATTCAGCAACTTAAAGGATTTTGTGAAGGTTTCTTTAGGGGTGGTTGGCTTAATCAACGATTACGTTGATTGGATGTATTTTTCCTGGTAAATTGATCGATTTTGGGTTTGCCGTGATTGGGTCTGTTTTGATATTTTCGTTTGGCGGGTTGGCAGTTGTCTTGGCGCTCCTAGGCATGCTGGATGGAAAAGATTTATTCGAACCTGATCCTGTTTGTCTCCTGCGGTTTTCTTGTCGAAATGATTATCCTCGTCCATCTTTTCTACAATTTCTCTTCCAGTTAATTCTGATGGCGAATTACTTCCTCCTGGATTGGGAGGCATAGTTGCCTCGGCTTCTTGGGTTGCTTCTTCTCTGGGTTGGTCCTCAATGCAGGCACGTCAAAGGGCAAACTTGATAGTAGTGGAGAAAAACTCCAGCAAATATTTTTTAAAAATCCGAAAAAATGGTGGAGATATAGGAATTTGAAATTTTTGGTACCTTTATTTTTGAAAATTCCATTTCTTTGGTTCTATTTAACCGATTTAACTTTTCAAAATCTGAATTTCCGTTTTAATAAGACGTACTTTCGGATGCGGAAAATTCGTGAAAAAAGATAGTATATTGTGCACTAAGGAATAAATGCAACTGATTTGAGACTATGAAATTTGTCGCCCAAGCGAAGCGAGGGCAGCAATCACACGGGTCTCAAATCATTGCTTGCATCCCATAATCACACGATACTTTCTGTAATAACCGCATTAAAGATGAGAGTTCAGGGAAGGGATGTATTGGGAAAAAAAGGAGAACATAAAGTAATTAGAACTGAGCTCATCTGCTCTTTGGAATAATAAGGCAGAAAGTTATATTCGTCTTTTATTATTCTGGAGGAAGGCTGTTCTTAGAATCGTAAAATTACAGGGATGCAAATTTTGTGACAAGATTGTGCGATGACGGCCGGCGTCGCGACGTCTCTCGATTTCTATTCTAACTTCCTTCCGCTAATCGGTCGTGACGAAGAAGTCATAAAAAATAAGGTCGCTTTACGAGTACCCGGAGATAGGAGAGTGGCGACGTTCGCGGAAGGGTTATTCCTTGTGTCACGGAAGGTGCCGAGTTCATAAAAAATATGCATCACGCGAGCTCTCCTTGTTACAGGTGCATGTTATGCTACCAGTTATCGTAAAAGGCGACCCGAATCTGTCTCACCTTCAAGTAGTTCAGTAGTCAATTATGCAAGTGTTAGTATGTCACTCTTTATTCTGGTTCAAAACGTAAATGAAATTCCCTCAATAAAACTTTTTTATTCTTTAATAATTCCAAAATTCATAAATTATCATTTTATCTGCATTTGAAATTTTGTACCTAACAAATATAGATAGCGAATATGTGATAAATTTGTCATAACACGTTGCATGATTTCAGCCCTTTTCGTGCCTATGAAGTGGGGTTAATGTTCTACGGTTCAGTTCCTAGGGGGCAAAAAGTACATTTTACTCCCTAGGGAGAAAAAAACTTACGTCAGAAGGGAATAATGAAAATCATCATGCGATCAGTTGATCGCGTTGACAGATTTTTTGACAGATTGGACCAACTTGAACTCCCGAAGCGATAAGTTACCATAAATAACCGATAAATTATTAAAATTTATCATAAATCACTGTAAATTACCGAAAATTTTAGTAACTTTTGGATACTTTAAATTTTAGTAAATTTCTCAAATTTTCAAAATTTTCAAAACTGAAAATTTAAGAAATTTCAGAAAATTTCAAAAATTCTTAAGAATTTCCTTAATTTATATCAAAATAAGAATATTCGTTGGTGAAATGCTCCATATGAGCATAAATCATGCCTGTGTTCCAATCGTGTTTGAAACCATGCATTTGTTATAAAAAATATTGCATGACTCGTATTGAAAACATACACTCGTCGAAGATCTCCCTCTTCTCCCCCTTGCTGCATATTATACTATTTTTATAATTTATGTACGAGCAGGATTTTTTTGTGTAATATCTACTGATAATTTTGATAATTTGAGGAATTTAAAAATTTTTCTCCAAAATAGCATGATGTGCAAATAGCATAATTGTGAAACAAAATCCCTGGAAATCTTTGAAATCCCGTGAATCCTATAGAATTTGTTTTTATTCATGTGAAAATTCCATGAATATCGTACATAATCTCTCCAAATCCCTTTGAAACTATTGAGTTCCCTGGAAATCCCGTGAAATCATCGAAACCGCTTTAAATCTATTAAAATCTGTTAAAATCCCTTAAACTCCCTTGAAATTTTTGCAAATCTTTTTGAATCCCGAGAAATCTTTTCAAAACTTATGAAATTCTTTGAAATCTTAGAAATCCAATTAAAATCCCCTGACATCCTTCAAAATTCGTGAAAATACTTCGAAATCTCCTGAAGTCCCTGGAAACCTTTGCAATCATTTGAAGCCCCATGAATCCTTTTGAAAATTTGTTAAATCATGTGAAAATTCCATGGATATCGTACCTAATCTCTTGAAATCCCTTAAAAACTATTAAATTCTCTGGATATGCCTCAAAATCCTTTAAAAAATCTTAAAATTCATTGAGATTCCGTGAGATCTTTCGAAATCCTTGAAGTCGCTTGAAATCTGCAAAATCTCTTATAAATCCCTTATAATCCTTTCAAATCTCTGTAAATTCATTAAAAGTGTCTTTAAAAACAGTTAGAAATCTTGAAATTCCCTGAAATGTTTGGAAATATTACGAGACCTCTTGAAATCTTTGAAATCCCTTTAAAATTCAATGAAATCTTTAAATTCCATACGAATCTTTTTGCATCTCTTGAAATCCGTTAAAATATCTTAAAATACATCAAAATCTTTCGAAAGCCATAGAAATTCCTCAAAATCCCTTAGAATCCGTCATAATATTCAGAATTCCTTTACAATTCTGTTAAATTTTTTGAAATCTCACGAGATCCTTTAAAATCCAAGGAAATACTTTAGAATCTTTTGAAATCTTTCAGAATCGTTTAAAATCCCATGAAATCAACGACACTGTTTTAAATCTCTCAAAATGCATTAAAAATCCCATAGAATCCTTTAAAATCTTTGCAAATCTCATGGAACTCCTTTAAATCTTTGAAATCTAATTAAAATCCCCTGAAATCCTTAAGAATTCGTGAAAATACTTCGGTATCCCTAGAAATCCTTTGAAATTCCGTCACTTCCTGTAAAATATTCCGAAGTCTCTTGAAATCCCTTGGAATCCCTTCAAATCTTTTGTAATCCACGGAAATCGGTCCTAATTCCTTAAAATCCTTAAAAATCCGACAAAATCCTTTGGTAATCACTTAGAATCTTTTAAAATCCCTTGAAATCTCTTAATATCCTTTGAAATCCCATAAAATCAACCACATCGCTTTAAATCTCTCAAAATGCTTTAAAAATCCCGTAGAGACCTTTGAAATCTTTGCAATCCTTCGAAATTCGTGAAAATACTTCGGTATCCCTTAAAATCCTTTGAAATTCCGTGACTTCTTTTAAAATATTCCGAAGTCTCTTGAAATCCCTTGGAATCCCTTCAAATCTTTCGTAATCCACGGAAATCGTTCCTAATTCCTTAAAATCCCTAAAAATCCATCAAAATCTTTCGGTAATCACTTAGAATCTTTTGAAATCCCTTGAAATCTCTTAAAATCCGTTGAAATCCCATGAAATCAACGACAACGCTTTAAATTTCTCAAAATGCATTTAGAAATCCCGTAGAATCCTTTAAAATCTTTGCAAATCTCATGGAACTCCTTTAAATCTTTGAAATCTAATTAAAATCCCCTGACATCCTTAAGAATTCGTGAAAATACTTCGGTATCCCTTGAAATCCTTTGAAATTCCGTCACTTCCTTTAAAATATTCCGAAGTCTCTTGAAATCCCTTGGAATCCCTTCAAATCTTTTATAATCCACGAAAATCGTTCCTAATTCCTTAAAATTCCTAAAAATCCGTCAAAATCCTTCGGTCATCACTTAGAATCTTTTGAAATCCCTTGAAATCTCTTAAAATTCTTTGAAATCCCATGAAATCAAGGACACCGCTTTAAATCTCTCAAAATGCTTAAAAAATCCCGTAGTATCCTTTAAAATCTTTGCAAATCTTATGGGACTCCTTCAAATCTTTGAAATCTAATTAAACTCCCCTGACATCCTTCAAAATTCGTGAAAATACTTCGGTATCCCTTGAAATCATTTGAAATTCCGTCACTTCATTAAAAATATTTCGAAATCTCTTGAAATCTCTTGGAATCCCTTAAAATCTTTCGGTTTCCGCGGAAATCGTTTTTAATTCCTTAAAATCCCTAAAAATCTGTCAAAATCCTTCGATAAACCCTTAACTCTAGAAATTCTTTCAAATCTCTGAAAATATTTCAAATCATTCGTGATCCCTTGAAATCTTCTGAAATTTAGTTTACAGTAAAAATAATTGATGCATTATTCATATATTCAAATTCTTACAATAGGTGGGAGGACGTTAAAAAATTTCAAGAATTATCCTTACGCTATTAATGGACGTTCCCCTAATTGATTTAAATATTCAGTGAAAACAAATGCTTAACGTTTCTACAACTTGAAATTGGTTTTTCTTAAATTCAGTACATTTTTTCTGGATTTGAACAAAGTTTATCCAAATTTAATTTATTCCATCATCGAAAATTTCCGAATTGAGTCTCGAATTCAGATATGTTTTGTCCAAAATCAGAGGAATTTTCCTTAAATCCAGATCAATTTTACTGCATTATAACATTTTCTAATTAAGAAATTAATCTATCCTTTATTCTATAATAAAAACAAACAATAATAGTACAATCAAACGCTTAATCAAACGCTTAATCAAACGCAAATGTAAATTTCTATTTAAATTACAATGTTTTCCTCAAATAATTATAATGAACTAACACTCCTAAATTTTTCTGGGTGCATTTTATTTGGAGTACAACCTTGCATTAGTCAGAGTTTGAACCTTTAACTTGGAATACGAAAGTTTACAAATTGATTACTATATGAACCACTTAGGAAATTTAATTTATAAGTGTTTATAATAATGTTGAAAAATAAGGTGCGCGGTATTAATTTTCCGTTCGTGGACTTTCAATTATCACATGTTTGTGGAAAATGATTGAAACAGCTTGAAAAATATCAGATATATTTTTATAAGCTTTCTTAATTCACAGGCATAAATAAAATTCCAAAATGTTGATAATTTCAGCCTACAAAATAAATTATATAGTAACAGGCTGATATAACATTTAGCTTCTAATAACGGTAGAACGATGTATTTAAGCTTGAAATATTCCAAAAATCCTACAAATTTATTTGTTTAACAAAACAAATGGTGAAAATGATACATAGAGCGTTATTAACGAATAATTTTTCTGGCATTTTTTTATTGTCACTTCATCGCTATTTAAGATAGAACACACTTTTATTATAAATAAATCATTGAATTACATTTTTTAAGGCCAGATTCTTTCTCAGCATATCCGAATTCACTAAAAACACCAATCAGTAATCAATGATCAACCGTCAAAAAGTCGGATTTTCTAGAATAGCGATATTTTTTCCATTTTTTGATATTTTTCATCGCTTTTTAAGATCTGATCGAAGACCATTGATTATATCGTGAAACTGAGTATGACAGGAATGGTATATTTCATCAACTTCTATCAAATTTATAAAAAGTATTTATTGATCTGACACATACACTTTGAGTAAATATACAAAAAACGTTTTTTTCTACCTTTAAGGTCAATTTTGTAGACCGAAAAATATATTCATTCCAAAAAATTCAAGGGCATCCTGTTGAGGATTAGTGATTACTTTGTTATGTATAATTAAAAAAAAAGATAAATAATTTTTTTTTAAATGTTGAATTTTTAATTGAAAGTTTGCGTTCATGTATCAGTTTTTTCCAAGAGACTCACACTTTAATGAAAGTAAGAAAAATAGCTTAGAATATTCTTAAATTTGAAAAAGTATGAAATAATTCGCATTCTTTGTTAAATGTAAAAATTTGAAAATTTTGAAGAACATCATGATTGCAAAATAAATGAAATATTAAAGCACACGTATTGAAAAGGTAAATTAATTTATCATAAATATCACTATAAAATAAAAATTAATACATGAATTATTAATTATTAAATTATTAATACATGCATTTTCAAGTAAAGCAGATAAATTTTCAGATAAAAAAAATAATTTTTACAAAAAAATACGACTTTTTAATAAAATAATTAAATTTTCAACGCAATAATCAAATTTTTGACTAAGAAAGATGAAATTTTCAATGAAAAATATAAAGCAGACTTTTCAACCGAAAAGGTGGATCTTCAGTCAAAGAGATGAACTTTCAACTAAATTGGTGAATCTTCAACTGAAATAGTTAAATTTTCAGATGAAAAAATGAATTTTCAACGAAAAAAAAAACGAATTCTCAATATAAAAGGTAAATTTTCAACCTTAATAATGAATCTTCAACCAAAAAAATGAATATTCAATATAAGAGTTCAACTTCTAATTAGATAAATAAATAAATAAATCTTCAACCAAGAAGATTAGTTTTCTATCAAAAAAGACGAATTTTCCTCAAAATAGGTTAATTTTCAACCAAAAAAATTAATTTTCATCAAGGGGGTTTAACTTTCAACCAAAAAGATGAATTTTCAACGAAATGCATGAATTTTAAACTAAAATGACGAATCTTCAACCAAAAAAATGAATTTTTAACACAGTTGAACTTTCAACTAAGCAGTTGATTTTTCAGCCAGAAAAGATAAATCCTCATCAAAAACTTTAATGGTTGATATTTCAACCAAAAAAGATAATAATTTAAAATCAAAAACAGTTAAAATCAAGCGCAAAGTCGGATTTTCAACAAAATAGTTGAATGTTCAACCAGAACAGATTATCTTTCAACCAAATATGTAGTTGAATTTTTAACCAAAAAAGATTTATTTTCTACCAGAAGAGACGAATTTTCAAGGAAAGAGTTGATTTTCACACCAATAAAGATTTTTCAGTCAAAAGAGAAAAAAATGGTAACCAATTAGTGGAATTTTTAAACAAAAAAAATGAATTTTCACCCAAAAAAATAAGTTATTAACCAAATAGTTTAATTTTCAACCAAGGAAATTTAATTTTTAACCAAAAAAAAACGAATTTTTAATAAAATACATGACTTTTCAAATAAAATGATGAATCTTCAACCGAAACCAATTTTAATTTAAAATCAAAAACAGTTCAGTTGAACCAAACAGTTAAATTTTTAGCTAAAAAAGATTAAGTTTCTACCAAAATAGACGAATTTTCAAAAAAAGAGTTGAATTTCCAACCAAGAAGGATATTCAGCTAAAAGATAAAAAATTTTATCAAATTGTTGAATTTTCAAGCCAAAAAGGTGAATTTTTCACAAAACTGTTGAATTTTTAACCCAAAAATATGAACTTCTAACAAAAAACTGGAGTAGTTGAATTTCAATTTTGTTTTCTTTCTAAAAGTGTTTCTTTAGATTCACGTAGTCGAAACTTAAAGATAGCAGTTGACACCTGAAAACTCATGAAAATTCATGACAGGCAATTGATCTTGAGAATTGGATCATTCTGGTGCTTAATTTGTTGATTAAATAAAAAATCTTAAAATTGTATAAAAGCATTGCATATCATTTTGATCCAATTTCGGTATCAAATCGATCAACTAGCATTTAATGTGCTTTTGGAAATTTATGCAGAGTTTTGAGAAAATTTATGAAAAGTTTTCGAAATTGTAAAAGGCTTTGGAGATTTATAAGAGTTCTGAAAATGAACTTTCTAAAAGCAGAATTTAGTGGCGTTTATGAGCTTGTTAAGTTTTTATTCACAGTTGAGTATTATTGTCACATTTTGGAGCATTGAATGGTCTTTTACCATCTTAGAGACCAATCTGCAGGAGACTGGTGCCCTCCTCAGTCTACAACACAAACCGATCATAACTTCCTTGGTTCTGGCTTCAAACAAATTGCTACATTTTTTATTTTAAAAAACTCATTCATCATGAGCTTTAAATCTTCTCTAATATTGTAACTCCAACAGAAATACTATTTTATTTGATTTCGAAACGGATATAAAATTCTGCGATTCAATATTAATGATAATAGTTGCTAGAGAATGACTCATTATTGATACTCATTACTGGACATTACTGGACTCATAACTGACTCACAACGGTCAAATTTGAATTGTTAGTGAAAAATTTTTTTTCGAGAATCATTAAATTGATGAGTAAATTGACCAAAAATTATAGCAACTACTGGGCCTAGATTCTTCGACAAGTAGCAAAATATTTATCAGCTTTCACGGCTAATTAGGCGCGCGATTAGCCGAGTGATTTCAAAAGGACTGCTAATCAAACGGTTGCTTTAAACGACCAGAAGACTATTTTCTAAATGCATCCCAGACATCCCACTGTCGTCTTTCTCTATAAAATTAATTTATGACTTACGTCATCGTCAGCCATTAACAATTCAGTTTGCCTTTAAACAAATTTCATACAATAATTACCTTTGTGCAGCACAAGGCAAGGAGCCTAATCACTGCCATTATTTATAGTTATTTAATATTCATTAAGTGCATCGTTAACTTTTTTTATCAGGTGTCGTTTCGTAACCTTCTTTCAAGTAAAATTCGTCGAGATAAAATATTCTTAGAAAAAAATTTTAAAAAAAAGCTTTTTTTCGTATCAAGAAATTTAGTTTTCAACATAAGAAATCGACGGATGATGGATTGCCATTTAATTTAATAAGGCTCTTACATTTTTATGTAGACTTTAGAAATTTGAGGCTGACTTTAATTTTAGTGATGTGGAAGTGTGCAAGATTATTTTTAAAATTTAGAAAAACGTATTTTGTTCATTTTTCGAGAATCTTAAACAGAAATTCAAGACGTTAGGAAAGAAGACGCTTTGAAACAGATTCTTTTTCATCATATCAAATTCAAATATTTCTTAAACAATTTATTTGTTAATTTTGTTTAAAACATGGCCTAACATGTTTCAAATGTACTGTATTAACTATATTGAATATAGTATATTAAATTGAGTTTAAAACTCTTTAAATTTCTGATACTTCAAGTAAAAATATTGCATTTACAATGAAATAGATAAATGTTTAACTAAATAATTGATTTTTCAACTAAGAAAGGTTTTTCAGTCATGAAACAAAATTTCAGCCAAACAGTTGAATTTTCAACCGAAAAAATTAATTATCGACCAAAAAGATTAATTTGCTACTGAAAAAGAAGAACTTTCAACAAAATGCATGAATTTTCAAACAAAAAGTGGAACTTTCAGCACAAAAAGATAAATTTTCTACAAAAAAGTTAAATTTCAACCAAAAAGATGAATTTCCCATGAACAAGACTAATTTCCTACCGAAAAAGAAAAACTTTCAACAGAATACATGAATTTTCAAACAAATAGTTGAACTTTTAACCCAAAAAAATCAATTTTCAAGAAAAAAGCTAAATTTTCAACCAAAGAGATAAATCGTCAGCTGAGAAAATGAATCTTTAACAAAGTAGTTCAACTTTTTACTAAGCAGTTAAATTCTTCATAAAAAAAGTTTAAATTTCTACCAAACGAGATCATTTTTGAGCCGAAAAGATGAATTTTCCATCATCAACATTAATTTTCTACTGAAAAAGAATAACTTTCAACCAAATAGTAGGATTTTCTACCAAAATAGTTGCACTTTCAACCCAAAAAGATGAATTATCAACAAGAAAGTTAAATTTTCAACCAAAGAGATAAGTTATCAACTAAAAAAATGAGTTATTAACAAAGTATTTCAACTTTTTACCAAGCAGTTGAATTTTCAATCAAAAACGATCAAATTTCTACCAAACAAGATCATTTTTGGACCGAAAAGATGAACTTTCAACCAAAAACGATTTTTTAGTCAAGGAAGGAAGGAAATTTCAATCAATTTGTTGAATTTTCAACCAAAAAGATGCATTCTCCATCAACAAAATTAATTCTCTACTGAAAAAGAATAACTTTCAACCCAAAAAGATAAATTTTCAACAAGAAAGTTCAATTTTCAACCAAAGCAGCCAAAGCAGACTAATTTTTATCCAAAAAGTTACATTTGCAAGCCACAAAGATTTTTTATCAAATTTTTCTACCAAAATCGTTGAATTTTCAACCTAAAAAGACAAATTTTCAACCAAAAGGGAGGACTTTTTAACACAATTGTTGAATTTATAACCAAAATAATGGATTTTTAAACCAAATAATTGAATTTGTAACCAAAAAAGATTAATTCTCAACCAAAAAGTTGGGGTTTTTACCAATGAAGTTGAATTTTCTAACCAAAACGACGAATTTTCAACAAAAAAGTTGAGTTTTTAACGAAAAGAAATTTTAATTTTCAATCTAACAGTGAAATTTACAAACACAAAAATTATTGTTCTAGCAAAAAAGAACTTTTAACAAAATACATAAATTTTCAGCCAAATACTTGAATTTTCAACTGAAACAGACTTTTCAACAAAATTCTTTAAATTTCAACAGAATTTTCTAATTTTCTACAGAATTTTTTAATTTTCAACAGAATTATTTCGTTTTCAACCAAATACTTCAAGTTGTAAGTCAGAAAAAATTCTCAAACAAACAATTGCAGTTTTAACCAATAAAGACAAATTTTTAAACTAAAGGGACGAATTTTCAACAAGATTTGAACTTTCAACCAAGATAGATTTTTTAGTCAAGAAAGAAAAAAAGTGTCAGTCAATTTGTTAAATTTTCAATCAATTAGTTGAATTTTCAGCCAGAAAAGACGAATTCTGAATGAAAAATGTAATATTTGATATTTCAACCAAAAAAGTCTTTAATTTTCAGCATTACAGTAAAATTTTAAACTAAATAGGTGAATTTTTAACCAGATAGTTGAACTTTGAACCAAAAAGATGAATTTTAAATAAAAAAAGATGAATGAAAAATATAATAGTTGATATTCCAACCAAAGAAGATTTAAATTTTAATTAAAAAATTATATAATTTATCTAAAAAAGACGATTGGTTCTAATTCAACCTACAATGATTTCTAGCAGTTCAGTCGCCGTGTTGACGAGCTGAGTTTCAGAAAAAAAATTTTCTACAGAATATTAGTTCACGGTTTCTTAAAAATAAAAATAAAAATAACAAACCCCGAGTGTTCCTAACCAAGTGTTTAAATAAAATACATTTTGCATGGCTAGAAGAATTGTCAATTGAGGATCAGGCAGTAATGTGATAGACAGTCCTGTTAAAAAAATTAGATCTTTCTTTTACTTAAGTAAAAAGTCAAATCAAACCTCGAATCAAACTGATTCATAAAAAAATTTCCTAACTAAATGCAAAGCTCACGGCATTTTTCCGAAAAATATTCATGATATAAACAGCAGACTAGGCTTTAACTTCATGAATATCAAAAACAGTAGAAAATTTGATGAAACCTCAAAAGAATTTTAAAAATCAGTTTTGAATATAGTAATCAGTGATTGCCACACAAAAATAAATAGTTTAAATGGAAAAATTAAACAGACTCTAGAGAAACTTAAGGAACAAGTACCTCTTTTTGTCATTAGAGAATGCATCCTGAAAGACAATGAACTAAGCAATGAATTGACTCATAGTAACAAAAAACATGACCGAAAATTCGCTGATATAATTCAAACTCAATGTGATATACAAAAACTATATTTAAACCTCCGCTCAGTTCTATCACACGAAAAACCTGACCCTTGGTTTCTCAATATCTCGAAAATTAATAGTCCACAAGAGGTCGTTAACATTCTTAGACTATGTGAGGGTTTTAGCAATAAGTTTGGGGAAAAAAAGTTCATTCAATTATTGGAAGTAGTAAAAATTGGTGAAACCAACGTTGAAAAAATACCAAGTAACAAATTACAATAATTTAGATGTAAACTTTCAGGTTTGTCAAATGAATTTCTTACAAACAACTGTTCAGAATCGATTATTGATAAAGAATTGAATGAAGGATACAAACTAACTAAAGTTTTTTTCGTTGGAAAATATTGCAGATATTTTTGTGACTGAAGCGGATAAGAGGAACATTACGACCAGTAATATCAACAATAGGCTCTCCAGCCAGAAAACTAGAAGAATTTCTTAGTAATATCATTGAAAAATCAATAACAATTTCCAAATTTTCAGTCAAAAATAGTAATGCTTTTATAAAAGTCATTGATGGAATCACGATTCCACAAGATCATATTTTAGAATCGTTTGACGTAGTTGCGATGTTTCCTAACATTCCACTTGAGGAAGTAAAGGATGTCATTGAAAAACGATGGGATAGCATCAAGAATGATACCACTATTCCATACAAACTATTTACTGAAGCAATCAATTATCTTTTACACTCCACTTATTTTCAATTTGACGGCAAATTTTATAAACAAAAATTTTGGACATGAATAGGTTCCGTTCTGTCACCTGTTTTAGCTGAAATTGTCATGGAAGATTTAGAAAATCAAGTTTTCAGAAAAATGGAAAATCTTGTTAATGAGGATTCAGAAAAGATTGGTTTTGAATGTCCTTTCTATGCTAGATTTATGTAGACGAATCTGTATTATGTGTAGATGCAAACAAAATTTAAATATTTCTTAACGCTTTTAATAGTGTACACCCATGGTTACAATTCACTTCGGAAATTGAAAAAGATAGAAAAATTAATTTCTTAGACCTAACAATAATAAGCACTGATGAAGATAAAATCATGAATGATTGATATAGAAAACCGACCTTTTCAGGAAGTACACTGAGTTATCTCTCAACTCACCCAATACAGAACAAAATTGGGGTTATAAAAAAACATGATAGACAGAGCTATAAAATTGTCACATGAAACTTATCATGAAAAAAATCTTGAAACGTGCAAACAAATTCTTTTCCAAAGTCACTATCCATCCTTTGTTATTGACAAACATATAAAAAACAGAATTTATCAGATATAATGGAAAGACAACAACCTGAAGAACAAAGAAACTAGGGATTTTGATGGATTTAAGACAGTTGTTTTACCATACTTTGGGAAAATCTCTAAGGTTCTAGAATCATTACTAGGCAAAATGGGTCTACACACAATTTATTTTAAAAGCAATAAAATCATAAAATGAGGAAAAGACTTACGTGTCAAACTGGACAAGCAAAACGTAATCTATAAAATCACTTGCAAAAGTTGCAAAGCAGTATACATAGGCAGGGCTGCCACACAGTCACTTAAGTCACTTTTGATCACTTTTTTTCTTCAAGTCACTTTTTAGTCACCTTTTTCAAAAAGAGTCACAATTGGTCAATTTTTTCAAAGGAAGGTCAGTCAGGTCACATTTCTCCATCCCATTTTAGATTTTATCTAAAAGAAAAAATGAAACTTCTGTAACTTATGTGTGGAATCTATATATTAATCTATATTATGAGAATGCTACTCTCTATACTTTTCTGATTTTTCGGTTCCTACTGTAAAGCAACACTCTGAATCTGAAGGTATTTTGATCTGCAACAAAATCATCCAAGCATGTACATAACAATTCTTTGTTTCTTTATATTGATAAAGATTTGATTTGCGACAAAATCATCAAATAATGTTACAGTCTTTTGTTTCTTTATATTTATACAGATTTGATGTGCAACAAAATCATCCAAGAATATAACAGTCTTTTGTTTCTTTATATTTATACATGTTTGATATGCAATAAAACCATCCAAGAATGTAACAGTCTTTTGTTTCTGTATATTTATAAATGTTTGATCTGCAATAAAATCATCCAACAATTTAACAGTCTTTTATTTCTTTACATTGATGCAAATTTGATCTGCAACAAAATCATCCAAGAATGTAACAGTCCTTTATTTCTTTACATTGATACAGATTTGATCTGCAACAAAATCATTCAAGAATGTAACAGTCTTTTGTTTCTTTACATTGATACAAATTCGATCTGCAACAATCATCCAAGAATTTAACAGTTTTTTATTTTTTTACATTGATACAGATCTGATCTGCAACAAAATCATCCATGAATGTAACAGTCTCTTGTTTCTTTATATTTATACAGATTTGATCTGCAACAAAATCATCCAAGAATTTGACAGTCTTTTATTTCTTTACATTAATACATATTTGATCTGCAACAAAATCATCCAAGAATGTGACAGTCTTTTATTTCTTTATATTTATACATGTTTGATCTGCAACAATCATCCAAGAATTTAACAGTCTCTTGTTTCTTTATATTTATACATGTTTGATCTGCAACAAAATCATCCAAGAATGTAACAGTCTTTTATTTCTTTACATTAGTACAGATTTGATTTGCAACAAAATAATCCAAGAATGTAACAGTTTTTTATTTCTTTACATTGATACAGATTTGATCTGCAACAAAATCATCCAAGAATATAACCGTATTTTGCTTCTTTATATTTATACATGTTCGATCTGTAATAAAATCATCCAAGAATGTAACAGTCTTTTGTTTCTTTATATTGATACAGATTTTCGTATCAATTGAATACCACTGCAGCAAGAAGGATATTTTTTAGATTTAGTGCGGTTGCAGCACAATTAAACAAAAATGTGATATTTAACTATAATAATACTCATTGTTTTTTAAACTCATCTATCATGTAAACGTATTAAATTACTTCATTTTCATGTAGATATTTAATTTTCAAGACAAAAATGTACTCAATAATGTCACATTAATTATGTGCATTATAGTACAGAGAAAAACTCAAATTCCTCAATGGGAAATTGAATTAAATAAAATCAGACGCATTCTGCAGTCTTCAAACTCTTATTTAACATGTGAAAAAGTAATTTTATTGTGAGATAATGAACGAAAATTGTGTTGTTACAACTAAAATATAACTATTTTTCAGCACGTTCATAGCCTTATTGAAATCGTTGTGTTTAGTTTTTTAAATTAAAACTTACTTCTTAAGGTTTATTTTTGGTCAGACGTTTCATAGTTGTATCCTTTTCTTCAACTTTTACTGCTGAAATATGAAAATTTTTGTTTCGAAGTTCCACACTTCAGAGGTTTTGTTCATTTTCGCGGATGAAATACTGATAGAGAGAAAAATGGAAAAATCCAGGATTTACAGTATATGTAAATCAGGTCTTCATTTCATCCTCATGAAAATTTTGCTCAAATCCTGCGACTTTTTATCAAGAAAAATCAATTTTCGAAAAAGCCCAAAAGATTGCTGTTTTGAATTTTGAGGTTTGGTTGAACGAGGTAATGACTTAGTTGAATTTGGCTAAATATTTAAAATTTCAATTTTTAGGGGGATAAAATGGGGAACTGATTCACATATATTGTAAATCCTGAATTTTTCCATTTTCCACCCTACGAGTTATTCATCCTCGAAAATGAAAAAAATCTCCTCTGTTGAATTTCAAAACGAAAATTTTCGAATTTCAGCATAAGAAATTGAAAAAAGGGCTACAACTATGAAAAATCTGACCAAAACTGAAACTAACGAGCTAAGTTTTAATTTAAAAAAAAAACATAACGTGTTTACTAAGGCTATGAAAGTGTTAAGGAATAGTTATGTATTAGTTATTGTTAAAACACAATTTTCTTTCATTATTTCTTAATAAAGTTACTTTTTCAGTTTAAAGACTGTTGAATTCAGTTTTGCATTGTAAAATTTTAGTTCTTCTCTATTCGATAATGCACATAAATGTGACATTTTTCTGTGCCTTTGCATTCTGTAAATTGAATTTCTAAATAAAAATGAAGTACTTTGTTAAATTTACGTTCTAAATAAGTTTAAAAAACATTGTGGTTTAATTAGCGAGTATATAAATTTTAGAAAAATTGGACCGCCCTAGAAATACTCTATAGTAAGAAAATTCTATTTAATATTGAAATTTTGAATTATTTTAGTTTATGATTTTCCGGTTTTCTAGTTCATATCTTGAAGCACTGTGGAATATAAATACGGCAGTTAATGTGTAAAAGGTTTATCTAGCTTGTTAGCTTGTAATAAAATGAATTACAATTTGTGTAAACATACTTGTAAAATTTATTCTGGAAAATGTGACCTTGGTAGTCACCCCCCTAGAATTTCGTCTAATCCTGTTAATCCAATCCGATAAAATATATGTGTAATTAAATCGAAATTTTAGAGTAGAGAAGTGTTTCTATGGACATTACAGGCCTCTTTTTGTGTGATCATTAGTCACTTTTCGTCACTTTTTGCTCAAATTAGTCACTTTTGTCCCTTTTTTCAAGTAGTTTACTGAAAAAACACACCCAAAAAGTTCACAATTCAAAAATAGACTTTGAGACTACCTGTTTTTTCGGCTCATTAG
>JAUMHM010000085.1:7805551-7825359 GCA_032362435.1 Melikaiella ostensackeni | reverse complement strand
TTTGAATTGTGAACTTTTTGGGTGTTCTTTTTCAGTACACAAAAAATTTTCATAAGAAAATAGATTTTATTTCGATCATTAAGAAATTTTAAAAGAGAAACATTAAGCAAAGGTTGGTTCCAGTCTGCAGGGCTGCCTATGATTTGGATTATTACCTTTCTCTTTTGTAAAAATGGAATAATCTGAATAGATTGGTTCTAAATTAACCCACATTTTTCTTGTTTTTAAAGACTTTTTTGTGATATACTATTTCACGAAATGACTTTATCAGAGGTTATGTTTTTTAAAGATTTTTCTTTCAAGAGTTCCAAGGAAGTTTCGAAGTTTCGAAGTTTCGAGATCCAGTCAAGAAGAAAAACTCGCCCAGTAAACAGGCCATCATCAGCTCATCTCCGGACGTTTAGTGAGGTCGTTAAAATTCTGGAAAAGCCGTAAAACCAAAGTGCGGACGGATCGGGATTGGGTCATAGTTTCTTTTCTCCACCTGGTGAACAGCTTTTGCGAAGCTTCGAAGTTTATGGAGGCAAAAAGTGCAGCCAATGACAAGGACCACTTTTCCAACTCTCTACCTTTACCTCTATTAGTCTGCTATTAGTATTAGTCTATAATGGGCCTAGTCTGTATTGACATTGACCATATAATATATATTCTTCCATAATCCATTGCACGTGATCCTACCACAAATCGCCACCAACCCTGAATACCTTCAGCAAGCCAGAGCACATTTTTAAAATCCTTTCTGCCTTATTTTCCCCATTTTTTTCTTCCCAAACTGTCGGCACTTCTTTGACGATTATTGTCGTCTAAAAATGTGTTTTCTTTATCCAACAGGAAGTCCGATTTCATTTTTACCAGCATATTTTTTCCGTTTTTATTACTTTATTACATCTTTTGAATTTGAAGCAGTTTCTGCATTATACGACTCAACCGACAATGTGCCGTTTCAGAAATTTATACTTTTTGAAACTTTCAGCTCAAAGTTTCAACAAATAGTTTCGGTACCAGTGAAACTTTCGAAAATTTAGCACTTTTAACTATATTTATAGTAATTATAGATGGAAAATGCCGAATTTACATTCAAGAAAAGCTTTTTAATTTCAGAAACTACATCTCACTTTAAGAAAAAAAGTGTCATAACTGTTTTAATATTCTAATTAACTGAGTCAGAACTAACATAAGCTTGTTAAGTTATTACAAATGCCAATGAAAGCGCCAAAGTTCAAAATTTTTATCATGATTGATAATCATTCAATTCAAACACTTCTAAGAAATTCTAAGAAAAAGAAAAAAAATAGGAAATTCTAAGAAATTTGTTGTGAAAAGGATTAATTTTCCACCGAAAGCGATAAATTTTTTACCAAATGGTCAAATTATTAAACAAAAGTGATTTAACTTCAACCACGAATAGTTACATTTTCAAACAAATAGTTGAATCTTCAAGCGAAAAAGACGAATTTTTTATAAGACAGTGGAATTTTTTACCAAGAAAGACGAATTTTCAACCAGGAACTTTTCCGCCAAAAAAGATGAATTTTCAACCAAGAGGAACGAATTTTATATCCAAAAAGACGAATTTTCTACAAGATAGTTGAATTTTCGATAAAAGATGACTTTTTAACGAAGTCATTGAATCTTAACCTAAACGAACATGAATTTAAAAAAATGAAATTTCAATCAAACAGTTGAATTTACACCCAAATAGTTGAACTTTCAAGCGAAAGGGATGAATTTTCAACCAATTGGTCGAATTCTTTAACAAACAGGATCAAGCTTTAACCAAAAATAGTTGCATTTTGCACCAAAAAGGACATATTTTTTGTCCAAAAAGACAAATGTTTATGAAAACAGTCAAATTTTCGACCAAGAGAGGTGAATTTTTAACAAAATAATAAAATTTTCAACAACCTAGTTGAACGTCCAACTACATACAGTGATGAATCTTTAACGAAAACATGAAGTTCTAACATAGAAGTTCAACTTTCAACCAAGTAGTTGAATTTCCAATCAAAAAAGATTAATTCTTAACAAAAAATATAACAGTTTTGATATTTTTACAAAGAAAAAATTCTAATTTTAAATTAAAAACAGTCCAATTAAACCAAAAAAGATAAATTGTCAACAAAAAATATAATAGTCAATATTTCAACTAAAGTAGATTTTAGTTCTAAGTCAAAAACAGTTGAATTCAGCCAAAAAAGACGAGTTTTCAACAAAGTAATTGAATCCTTAACCAAAATAGATTAATTTTTAACTAAACAGCCGAAAAGGCGAATTCTCTGGAATATAGTTGAATTTTCTATCAAAATAACAGAATTTTCAACATCAAATAACGAATTTTGAACAAAACAGTTGAATTGTTATGCCAAAAGGGCGAATTTTCTAAAAATACGGTTGAATTTTCCGTCCCAAAAATATAAATTTTCAACCATGAAGTTCATTTTCAACCAAAAAATTAATTTTCAACCAGAAAAGATTTAAGTTTTAAATAAAAAACAGTTGAGTTCATGCAAAAAAGACAAATTTTTAACAAAATAATTGAATCCTTAACCAAAATAGATTAATTTTTAAGCAAACAGCCAAAAAGGCGAATTCTCTAGAAAATAGTTGAATTTTCTAATCCATAAATATGAATTTTCTACCAAAAAGTTAATTATCAATCAAAAAGTTAAATTTTCTACCAAAATAATAGAATTTTCAACATCAAACGACAAATTTTGAACAAAACAGTTGAATTTTTACGCCAAAAAAGCGAATTTTCTAAAAAATAGTTGAATTTTCCGCTCAAAAGATATAAATTTTCAACCATAAAGTTCATTTTCAAGCAAAAAAATTAATTTCCAACCAAAAATAGAATAGTCAAAAATGTGAGTCAAAAAATTTATTTTCAACAAAAGAAAACAAATTTTCAATAAAATAGTTCAAATTTCAACCAAAGAGATGGATCTTCAACCAATAAAATGAATTTTTAACAAAGTACCTCAACTTTCAGCCGAGTAGATGAATTTTCAATTAAGAAAATTAATTTCGTAGCAAAAAAAGACGAAATCACAACAAAATGCATGGATTTTCAACCGAAAATGAAAAAGTTCAATTTTCAGTTAAAAAAATTAATTCTCAACCAAAAATGGAATAGTTGAAATTGTAGTTCAAAAATTTATTTTCATCAAAAAAGAAACGAATTTTCAATAAAATACTTAACATTTTCAACCAAAGAGATGGATCTTCAACTATTAAAATGAATTTTTAACAAAGTACTTTAACTTTCAGCTTCAGCAAAAGAAGACGAAATTACAACAAAATGCATAGATTTTCAACTGAAAATGGAAAAGTTCAATATTCAGTTAAAAAAAATTAATTTTCAAACAACGAAAAAAGGAAATTTTCAACAAAACAGTTGAATCTTCAGCCAACAAAAGGAATGGTTAACAAAGTAGTTCAGCTTTCAACGAAGTCGTTGGATTATAAAAAAATATAAATAATTGAATTTTCAACTAAAAACGATCAATTCTCAACCAGAAATGGAATTGCTTAATTTGTAGTTGAAAAAATTAATTTTCAGCCAAAAAATGACCGAATTTTTAACAAAATAGTTCAATCTTATAAATCAATGAAATTAATTTTTAGCATAGTACTTCAACTTCCAACTAAGTAGTTGAATTTTCAATGAAAAATTTGATAGTGGATTTCTCAACTAAAAACAATTAATTTTGAACCAAAAAGGGACTATTTATATTTTCAATTAAGAAAATTAATTTTCATTTTAAAAAAAAACCATTTTCAAAAAAAATAGTTCAATCTTTAACCAAATAGTAGAATTTTTAATCAAAAGAGATGAAATCTGAACCAAAAATATGACAGTAGACTTCTCAATTAAAAAGAAATATTTTTCAAGGAGAAGTTTCATTGAAAACTTAACTGTTTTGTTGAAAATGTAACTATTTCTTTAAAAAGTCATATTTTTGGTCGAGAATTCAACTACTTGGTTGAAAGTTAAACTACTTTGTTAAAAATGAATTTTTTAAGAGTCACCTCTTTGATTGAAAATTCAATTATTTGTTTACAAATTAATTTTTTTGATGAAATTTCATACTTTTGTTTTTCAAATTCAGCTGTTTTGTAGGAAATTTGTCTTTTCGCTTGGAAATTAACATTTTGGATTCGTTAAAAATTTTAATGATGATAAATATCGCATTTTGAAACTTTCAAAGTGAAAGTTTCCAAATAAAAGTTCCTTATGAATTTTTCCGAACGCAAATGAATCATTATGAACAGAAGCAAGTAGCTACCGTTAGACGGTATTAAATAAACAATTCTGGAAAAACTTCAACATTAAGCATCAAATGAGCAATTTATCACAAAATGCATAATTCATAATTTACGCACATTGAATGCACGTTTTATCCACACCTAGAGTCAAATCACTGATCATAAAAAAAATTCCTGTCAGGTAAATCTCTGTTAGAAAACTATTAATCTGATTGAGAGATTTATCAATCATCGATGCGTTATTAAAATCACATTTTCTCTGAGAGCGGCTGCATCTACCTATATTCTGCAACTAATATCTTTATTTCTTAAAGATCGAAATGAAATCTACTTATTTATGAAAGTTTTTATGTACTGAAATAGAACAGCAAAAAATCCACAAATCAAAAATAGACTTCGAAACTACCCACTTTATGGCTCATTAGAGACAAATGTACAATAAATGTGCAACAAAAAGAATAAAAAGCATCAATCAAACCAAACTTTCACTCTTTCTTCTCTCCGTCTTTTTTATACTACTGGGGACCCAACATGTTTCAAAGCCAAATTTAGACTTCCTCATCGGAGGCAATTTATAGGAAAACTACAGTTATAAGTAATGAAAACTATATCAATTAAATTCAATTATTACCTTAAAATAGCCAAAAGGGCGAATTCTCTAGAAAGTAGTTGAATTTTCTACCCATAAATATGAATTTTCAATCAAAACGTCAATTTTCAACCGCAAACGAAGATTTTTGAACAAAAACGTTGATTTTTGAAGCCAAAAGGCGAATTTTCTGAAAAAACAGTTGAATTTTCAACCCAAAAACATACATTTTCAACCAGTTAGTTGAATTTCTAACTTAAAATAATCAATTTTCAACCGAAAATAGAATAGTTAACATTGTAGTTCAAAAAATTTATTTTCCGCAAAAAAACGAATTTTGAACAAAATATTTAAAAATTTCAACGAAATAGTTGAATCTTCAACCAACAAAATGAAACAAAGTAGTTTAACTTTCAACCAAGTAGTTGAATGATGAAAAATATAATAGTTGAATTTTCAAATAAAAACTATCAATTCTCAACCAAAATATAAACGAATCTTCGGCGAAATGGTTCAGTTTCATAAAACAATAAAATGAATTTTTAACAAAGTAGTTCGGAATGAAATCTACTTTCTTATGAAAATTTTTATGTACTAAAATAGAACACAAAAAAATCCACAAGTCTAAAATAGACTTCGAAATTACCCACCTTACGGCTTATTAGAAATCCACTATGAATGTGCAACAAAATGAAGAAAAAATCGTAAACCAACCTCTCACTCTTTCTTTTCTCTGTCTTTTTTATACTACTGGGGACCCAACATGTTTCAAAGCCAATTTAGACTTCCTCATCAGGGGTAATTCATAGGAAGACTACAGTTATAAATAATGAAAACTATATTAAGTAAATTAAATTATTAATAACTAGTTACATTTTTTTTCAGTAACGGTAACTATAAAAACCATTACTTTTTTAGTTACTTTCGAAATGTAGTTCAAGAGTTTTTTTACGACAATCAATCAATTTTATTGCTTTTGCAACTATTTTTTCATTTTTCCTATTCAAATTGTGGCGGCACATAGCCATAGAAATTTATAGCCCAATATAGAAAAATTGAAAGTTGAAAATTTAACTATGACATTTTTTTTTAATTGATCTTTTTTAGTTGAAAATTCATTTATTTTGTTTAAAATTCGTCTTTTCTTAGTAAAAAATAATTCTTCTTGGTTGAAAATTCATCTCTTTGTTTCTAATTGTACTATTTTGTTGAAAATTGACCTTTTGTGGTTGGAAATTCATGTATTTTGTTGAAAATTCATCTCTTTGGTGTCAAATTAAACAATCTTGTTGAAAATTCTTCTTTTTTGCTTGAAATTTCATTTATGGCATTTTTCATTGAGAATTCATCTTTTTGGACAAAAATTTCATTATTTGGTTAAAAATGAACTTTTTTGTTGAAAACTCGCCCTTTTGGCTTGAAATTTTAACAATATGGTTGATTTTTTTCTCTCTTGACTGAAAATTTAACTATTTTGATGAAAATTTTTTTTTTGGTTGAATATAACTGTTTTTGATTTAAAAGTAAACTGTTTTTTGGTTGAATTATCAACTATTATATTTTTCGTTGAGGATTCATCTTTTCCCGTTGAAAATTAATTTTTTCAATTAAAAATTGAATTAGCCCATTTTTGGTTGACAACTGATCTTTTTAAGTTAAAAATTGATCTTTTTATGTTGAAAGTTCATGTCATTTATTTGAAATTCATTTTTTTCTGGTAAAAAAATATGTTCGTGGTTGAAAATGTATCTCTTTGGTTTCAAATTTAACTATTTTGTGTAAAATTCGTCTTTTTTGGTTGGAATTTAAAATATTACATTTTTCATTGAGAGTTAAGCTGCTTTGAATAGGAATTTTATTATTTGGTTGGAAATCAACTTTTTTGTTGAAAATTTGCCTTTTTGGCTTGAAGCTTCAACAATCTCGTTGACTTTTTTTCTGTCTTGACTGAAAATTCAACTATTTTGTTTAAAAATTGTTTTTTGGTTGAATGTAACTGTTTTTGATTTAAAATAAAAATATTTTTTGGTCAAACATCAACAATTATATTTTTTGTTAAGAAGTCATCTTTTTTCGTTCAAAATTCTTTTTTCAGTTGAAAATAAAATTCATGTATTTTGTTAAAAGTTCATCTTTTTTTTGGTAAAAAATTATCTTCTTTCTTGAAAATTTATCTCTTTGTTTAAAATTGACCCATTTTGTTGAAAATTCGTCTTTTTTGTCTAAGTTCAAGTGTATTTGATTCAAAATGAAAATATTTTTTGGTTGAAATTTCAATTATTACCTTTTTCATTGAGAATTCATCATTTTTGGTTGAAAGTTGAACTACTTTGTTCAAATTTTTTTTTGTGTTGAAGATTCATCATTTTAGTGGAAAATTCATGTTTTTCGTTGAAAAATTAACTATTTTATTAACATTTTTAGTGGTTGAACATTCATTTTTTCAAATGAAAATTTAACTATTCCATTTTCTTTTTAAATTTATATTGCTTTGTTAAAAATTCAACTATTTGTTTGGACATTTCTCTTTTTTTTTTTAAAGTTCATGAATTTTGTTGAAGATATGTTTGTTTTGGTTGAAAATTTATCCTTTTTAGTTGAAAATTCATGTTTTTTGTTAAAAATTCAACGTCTACTGAAAAGTTTTCTGTTGGTCTTCAAATATTATAAATCTTCTGGAAGTGGAATTCGTAACTATTATAGGTAAATCTAAATAAACACTTTTATAAAGAAATAATTAATTTTCAGCGCCAAAGAGGTTTATAGCAAAAAATAGAAAAGCTGAATTTTTTCTTCCACACCGCCCTTCAAAATTTTCTGAAACATTCCTTGTTTCAGAAATTTTATGTGGGTCATGACTAACCTACGAATTTCATTAAAAAGTGTAACAACTATTACTCGAAAGTTATAAATGAAGTTTTGTAAAAATTAAATTCGGATATATATATTTCTATAATACAAAAATAACTAAAAAAGTAACGATAGTTACTTTTTTTGTGAAATGCAACTAAGAAAAAATTACATTTTGAATCGGTAACGATAACGATAACTACTAACTTTTTTCGTGATGTAACGGTAACTATAACTTGTTCCTTTTAAAAAGCATAACTGTAGTTTTACTATAAATTACCCCTGATGAGGAAGTCTGAATTGGCTTCGAAACATGTGGGGTAGTTTCGAAGTCTATTTTTAATTTGTGGATTTTCTTGTGTTCTATTTTAGTACATAACAATTTTCATAAGAAAGTAGATTTCACTTCGATCTTTAAGAAATTTTAAAAGAAAGACATCAAGCAAAGATTTCTTCCAATTTTCAGGGTTGCCTCTAAATACCATCCAGATCACTTTTAACTCAGGGATTAATGATTATCTTTATTTACCAAAAGATATCTATTTTCATTTAAAGTTAGTATAAAAATTTGGCGAAATTAGCCATTTTTAGAAATGTGTTATTTTTTTGGATTATAACCTTCTTTAATGCTGAAAAATGGAATAATCTGAATAGATTGGTTCTAAATCAAGTTACTTATATTTTTATGTAGAGATGACTTTCGGTGAAAAGGCGATGGTAGATCGCTTAAGTGGATTTTCACGGAGGCAAATGCTACTGCCAGGGTCGATCAATGAGTCACGATCGACGATCATACTTCGATGACCCATACCTTCTCATACAAGGCCTCAGGATCTCTAGTCTCTTGCACTTTTGCATATCTTTGAAATATCGTCTATCAGAAACGGCGTTATTGCAACGGGTCAATGAATCGGTGACTTTTTGATTAGGCAACAGATGAAGGTGACATCATGCCTTGGAATTTCAAGGTGCCATTGGATTATTGTAGTTTAATTTCTATTAACGATATTTTTTTATTAAATTTGCTAGAGGAGGGAAATGATTAAAAAAGCGGCGGGGGTAATGAAACATATATGGGAAATAGAAAAAAGAAGGGTTAAAAAAGATTGAAATAGGTGAATGAGGTTATTGGATACGCTGGCATGATCGGTATTACGCTATGGGGCAGAGATATGGAGATGGAGAAGTTGGAAGAGAGATATTTTAGATGAACCTTAGGGGTTAGACTTAGTGGTGCCGTCGAGCGATACTTCATACCGACATGATCCCGAGCCGACACAATCCCAAGCCGACACGATCCTAGGCCGACACGATCCCGAGTCGACACTAGTCTCCAGTATCGGTTGGGACCGTATCGGTTTGGTATCGACTCGACTTTGTATCAAGCAGCCGTTATATTGGCTCGGGATTCCGATACTCCTTCGGCAGATCTGCACTTCTTACTTGAACTGAGAGGAGAGGGAAATCGGACAAAGAGTGAAACCCCCACTTATACTCTACCAGCTCTAGTCGGACCCCGTTGAGTCGGGATTCAACCATCAGACGTTAGCTTCATTGTGCAATTTTCCTTTACTCTCGGTCTATGACAGTCCTGTCCAGAGAGGAGAAATACTCCACTTTATACTCTACTTGACGAAAGTAACCACCACCCGAGCTCTCTCGAGTGAGCAAGCAGAATTGGTGGTGGGAGTGTAAAATGTGGATTTTGAGCAAATTTCTCCTCCCTGGACAGGTCTGGTCTATGACGTTTTGGTAAGAAACACACATCTGGAAAATGAGTATCGGAATCCCGAGCCGATCCCGAGTCGATATATCGACTTTCCGACACGAAGTAGAATCGATACCAAACCGATACAGAGTATCGAAAACTCGATTTCGACCCGAGACAAAACCTACACGATCCGATTCCGAGAAAGTATCATATGGGACGGCACCACTAAGTAAACTGGAGAACTCCGAATTATATGGTAAGAGAAGAGGCTCAAAGAGATAAATTAAGAACAAGAGTAGGAAGGTTACAAAGAGGTGGAAACAGGTGCAAAGAGGACCGTAGAGTTAACGTTATAGGAAGAAGAAAGAAGAGATTTTTTAGAGATCGAGGGATTGGGGAAGAAGGAAATATAGGCTATGAGAAATTGGAAAAAAATAGAGAAATGTGGGTAATAGATAAATGAGGAGGATAGGGGAATCAAGATACAATAAATGGTATAAGATGATAGAGAGAGGATTTCCAAAATATCTTGAAAAGGGATGGGGGAAAAGAGATGGACAAGGATAGCTAGATGGAAACTAGAGAATGAAGTAAAAGAAGCAGTGTATTGGGAGAAAGATGAAAAGAGAAAATGCAGAGTTTGTGAATGGGTAGAGAAGACATTGGATCATGTGAGGGATGGTTGTATGAGAGGTAAGGAGAAGGGGGTAAAGAATGAATGAGAGGTGATGGAACCTTCTAGCACGGACTACGGCGCAGGACCGAAGAAGCAGTCTCCAACGGCTTCACATTAAAATCTTATACTTTTCGTTATGTAGGGTTGCAGTCGAAGCTTCAAGCTTTAATTTTTGAGTTTTTTGACTGCTCTATAAATTTATTATCTACTAAAGGCTTTCCGGAGGAATCTCTGAAAGAGCGTTTTCTGAGTTGTTTTAACTTTGAAACTTTTTAAAAAATTGTCTGCAAAAAAATATCAGAAATACTGCATTGGACGGCTAAGAGTGGCTTTCTTGTTTGGGCCAGTCTCTGAAAAAGCGCTCGCTAGATGTTTTAACATTTGAATCTGTTTTTGAATTTTTCTGCAGAGGAATATAAGAAATAATGCATCTGACGGTTTAAAGTGGTTTCATGAGTTCTCTAGAAATTTATTATTTGCTAAGGGCTGTTTGGATCAATCTTTAAAAGAGCACCTTCTACATTTTTTGTTCCTTTAAACTGATTTAGAATATTCTTCCAAAAACAATTATAAGAAATTTCGATTTGGACGGTTAAGGGTCGTTTTTGAGTGGTCTACAAATTTATTATCTACTTAAGGGCTGTTCGGCTGACACTTTAGAAGAGCAATAAAAAAAACTGGATACCCAGCTATAATAAGACTCATTGTTTTTTGTACCCATTTATCACATAAATTTAACAAATTACTTTATTTTCATTTAGATATTCGATTTTTAAAATCGAAAGGTATAAAATAATGTCATATAAATGACACTGTCTTACAAAAAGGGCCCTTTTTTTATCTCCTAAATATTTCTGGTTATTATTAATAGATATTTTTACGCTGATACCGAATTTGGCAACAAAAATGCTCCATCACGTCAAGTTTTTGAAAAAGACGGAGTGAAGAGGTCGAAAAAACGCGTTTTTGGCCATATTTGTGTGTCTGTAAAGAATTAACGAGAGGTGATTGAACCTTCTAGCACGGGCTACGGCGCGGGACTGAAAAAACAGTTCCCAACGGCTTCACATTGAAGTCTTCTATTTGTCGCTGAGTAGGGTTGTAGTCGAAGCTTAAAGCTTTAATTTAAGCCCAAATAGAAGGTTCTATAACTTCTCCTTCATTTTTCACAGACACTCAAATATGGATGTGCTTGAGATTCTGAACGTTCAGATGAACGAAATTTTTTGCTGATGGCTTTGTAAACTAGAAACAGTGCTAAAATATTCATTTATTAATATTGCAAAGAATAGATAAACAAAATTATAACGCATTGATTTAAATTGTTGGAACAATATTTGTAGATAAAATAGAATTGGGAAAAAATGTTTCGTTCATTTAAACATTCAGAACTTCAAGTACATCAAATATGGCCAAAAACGCGTTTTCTTACTCTTTAACGCCGTTTTTCTCAAAAACTTGACGTGACGGAGAATGTTTATTGCCTAACTTGGAATCATCGCCCAAAAATCCATGAAAAATGACCAGAAACAATCCAGAGACAAAATCGTGTAGGAAACTGTTGTATGCATTACAGAATAGAGAATAACTCAAATTCTTTAATGTTTAAACATAAATGCGAAATATGTACGCAAGTGTTCGACCTGCCCGCTTTGTGGCGACGGAACTGCTCAACTCTGCTGCGCTCACAGCATCTCTCAATCTACTCCTTGGACCCCCTCATCAACGAACGAAATTCCAGGAACAGCTTAAGCGGAGGAACTTTATATAAAGGTTCCAGTGTACATTAGTATGTGGCAGCCCTGTGCCATAAAATTCAAACAGAATAAAAAGAAAAAAAGCTGATGATGGCGGTGAAAATTCGATTTGTCAAGCAATTTGGCTCGCGACAAAATTTAAATCGCAAAGCACATTTTGCGAGAGATCAATTGTTTCCGTGAGGATGAGATAAAAGGGAGTGGGTGACTTTGTCAGAGGCTCGGATGTCCTTTGCCGCGCGAACCAAAGTGGATTCGTATAATGGATCGAGGGTGAATCGAAAATTCTGCAGGGATGCGTCGCACGGATATTGGTAATCTCATTTTTACAACCCACTGGAAAGAAGTGTTTCCTGATTGACGCACATCAGACTATATCCCCCGAATTTCTGGACAAATTAAGTTTTAATATTTCACAAAATGCGTTTGAATATTTTAGATTTCACCCTCGCGTCCAATTACAAATTATTTCCTAAGGGCATAAGTGACCCGAATTCATTAAAAATTCTTACCAGAAGTAGTTTTAATAGTTTTCAGACTTTGGATTGATATTGAAAATACACTGGAACCTCCATTCAACGGTCCTCGATATACCGCCTTCCTAGAATTTCCACCAGCTGCATTCGAGGATGAGGGGGTCCAAGGGACTGAGAGAGAGGCGCAGTACCGTAGCCACAAGGCGGGCAGTACCCTAAGCGGATAATTTTGTCAGTTAGATTCAGTCCAAAAGGAAGCATTTAACATTCGACAATATGAGCTTGCAGACAAAGAGAAATCAGGTGCCTCAAAACAACCTATTTTAGAGAAATATGGCATCGTTGAGAAAACGTACAAGGATGTGACAGCTCGCGAATCTCATTTAAGAAATAAGGTAAAAAATTATGAATATTTGGAGAAATCGTCGAAAAATGTGATAATATAGTTTTGGATGCTGTTGTGTTAGAATGGTTTGAGCAAGTGAGAGACAGAGGTGCAGACAAATGATGGTAAGTTTTGGGTAGTGCGGGGAGAAGTGGGGTGTTTCGAACGACTTTATTAACGACTTAATAGGCTACGAAACTCTTTTTTGTAGGCACCTGCCGCCTACTTTTACTAATTTTTTAGTAAATTAGGCTATGGTAGCCCTGCTTATGACAACTTAAGACTAAACTGAGTTCTGATTTCAACGCTTTAAATTTAAACCAATGTTACAAAATTACAGACATATTTTTCTGAATTTAATGCAAAATAATATTAAGATCAGCAATTTTAAATATTCCTATTTACCTCTACACTTCAAAGAAATTTATGAATGGATCAAATAAAATAAAAGATTGACAGGTTGAATAACTGCGACCAAAGAGGGGCTAAAAGAAGTTTAATGTTCCGAAATATAAATTTATGTCGTTTAAATTTCGTTTAAATGTTTAAAATAAAAAAGGAAGTTTCAATGCAGTGAAGCGAGGCTCATCAGCAGGTTATTACTGGACATGGACTTTTTTTTATTGGTGTCATAAAACAAGTATCTTTGATCGCGGCGAGGTGAAAGACGGTAGCGGGATCGCGCTTCCTGGGAGGGTATAATAAACTGACAGTCTGAAAGAATCATAGGCACGGCTAAAATATGACCACGAGACAGAGCCGACAGGCAGGGATTTGTCCCTATTGTCCATCCCACGATCCCACGTTACAAAACCAGTCCGGTTATGTACTGTCATGGTTGACACTTGTCACCTGGTTTTATCGCATCGTTAAAATCCTCCTAGGAACGCGAATCGACACTACGTGGATTCTAATTGCGTTATTTATCGCTGCTGTGGAATTCCATACCGCCTTCCAGATTCCAAGGCTCTTTTGAATCCTTTGAGCCGCTCCTGAGGTTTCGTTCACATTTACGAGTGTAACGGGTCAACGCTTACCATTAAAATTAATGACCACCACAAACCAATTCCAGATTAAGGAGACAAAAAATGAATAACGGGGTTGCTACAAGACCTGGAAGACCTAAAAAGGCCGTGGAATTTGTGAAAAGTTCTGGAAAACCTGAAAAAGTCGTGGGATTTTGAAAAAATAACTGGAATTCTTTTATTCGCACCTGTTTCGATATTTTAATAATTATTTTACGAGGAGAGGGCTTGAGATACGGGGCGCTGATTCGACTGGGACTTTACATGATGAAAATGCATCAAAATCCATTAGATACGTATTTTTTCTTTCGATCTGATGGGCCTTAGTTTCCGAGATATCAAGGTTGGAGTATTTATGTTTGAGCGCTCAACTCGCCGCTGTCAAGCATAGACCGCTCAACTTGCTACTGTCGAGCGTGTACCACTCAACTTGCTATTGTCGACCGTGGACTGCTCGACTCGCCACTCTCGACCGTGTATCACTCAACTACTGTCGACCATAGACCTCTACTCGCCGCTTCCTAGCGTGTACCGCTCAACTCGCTACTGTCGACCGTGGACTGCTCGATTCGCTACTGTCGACCGTGTATCACTCAACTCGCTACTGTCGACCATGGACCTCTCCACTCGCCGCTTCCTAGCGTGTACCGCTCAACTCGCTGCTGTCGACAGTGGACTGTTCGACTCGCCACTGCCGACTGTGTATCACTCAACTCGCTACTGTCGACCGTGAACCACTCGACTCTCCGCTTTTGAGCGTTGACCGCTCAACTCACTACTGTCGAGCGCGAACCCCGTACAAAAGTATGAATACTCAAACCTAGATATCTAAGAAACTAAGTCCCATTGGATCGACTGAAATAATACGTATCCAATGGATTTTTTTGTTTTTAAAAATAATAATCGGTGGGAGATTGTACTGAGCCTCAATAATGAATTTCTTCAAAAATGTTGATGCTCCTTGTTGGATTTAGGGTCAGGTAAAATTGATCACAATTGAATTGTTTCAAACGTTTCGGCCCACAATGAAATTATGTAATTTTGTATAGATTTGATGAAATTCGCTGATGAAAGCCACCATTGTGTGACGAAAAGTTTGAAACAATTTAATTGTATTCAATTTTATCTGACCCAATAGCCAACAACGAACATCAACATTCTCAGAGATATAAAAATGATATTATAATTCCAGAATTAAAAAAAAAATAGAATAATATTGGTGAGAATTGTTTAGAATTCAATGAGTGTTAAAAAGCCCTTCATATTTTGCATTGATTAATAATTTTATAAAAAATTGTTGGATAATTATTCTGCCACCATTAGAATGTCTTGGGATTGCATAGAATTGACTGGATTTTTTAAAAAGTTGACCTGGAATACCTGAAAAAGTCATAAAATTGTTAAACCGGTGTTCTGTAGCAAACCTGAATAAATAAACGATGTGCTAAAAATGGTACGAAAAATTGTTATCGGGTTATTCGAAAATGCCCCTTCCTGATTTCTCCTTGGACAATTGGTTCGTGAACCAGTATGAAAAGTATTTTTTTGGAAAAAGGAATTTTAATAATAATTTTATGAAGAGTTATCATAAACTTTTACAAAGCTTTTTAAGACTATAATATATTAAGATTAATAAGCAAATATATTTGTTATCTCATAGAGGAAGCATAATGATTTTTTGAATACTTAAAAATAATAGTGAAAATGTTTAAAAATATTAGGGGGTGCCAGCCATAAAAATACAAAAATACAAATGGGTCAATCAATTCATCTTGAATCAAGCAGTCTTTTCTATTGTTGCCTCAACTTTGAATTCTGTTCATCAACAGATTTTTACTGTAAAAAACAAATTTTTAAAATATTATGAATAACCATAACTTCCTTACTCTACAATAAAATGTATCAATATTACAAGTCTATCCATTCGTCTCGAATCAAATAGTCTTTTTTATTCTTGCATGAACTTGGAATTATGTTAATGAAAAAAATTTTACTGTAAAAAAATAGATTTTTCAAATATTAAAAGTGACCATAACTTCCTTTATATTCAATAATGTGTATTAATATTAGAGTTCAGTTGGTTCGCCTTAAGTCAAGGAAGCTTTTATATTCTTGCATCAACTTTAAGTTATGCTAATGAAAAAGTCATACTATAAAAAATCTATTTTTGAAATATTATAATAGTGCTAAAAAACCACAATCCGGATCTTAAGAGTTTTTCCTAAAAAACTAAGATAAATTTTTCGGAATAAAATTGTTTTTTAATTGAAAGTCCTTTCAGAAAATATATGACTTTTAATTTATTGAATAGGTCAGTGCCCTTAAGGATATTTCAAGAGTGGCACTCGTCGATTCTTTTAGAATGTCTTGGCCTTTAATTAAATTTGCGCACCAATTTCTATTCAGATGGGAGAATTTCAGAAACGAATGACCCTCCAATGAAAAGCTTTTGAATCGCGCTCCTGCCAATTGTGCTTCTTCGTTAGCGGCCAAACAGCGAACAGAGGAGTGCTATACTTCTATGTATGTATTTTTTTCGCAACTCACCCACATAGTCAGTTTTCCCATTTCTTTTCTATCAAATTAAATTTCAAGAAGTTTCATTTAAAAAGTTTAACACTATCCATAATTTCGACAGTATCCATAAACTTACAATTCCCAATTTACTGATTGAGCTTTAATATTTATAAATAATAATTTGTACCTTGTATGACTTCATCTGGTAGCATTTTTTATATTTTTATTGATCAGATTTTCTAAATTCATATGCCGTGCTCATAATTAATTTACAAATTACCTTTTTTTTCTATATTACAAAAAGATTTCACCACCGCTACTGTTTCAGGAATTCTTAGGTCCTTAGGAGGTCCTTCCGAGCGCGCCTCTAGAGCCTCCCACAATGAGCTCCAGAGCCTTTCACGAGAGCCACCACAGATTCCAATGAGAGTCTCCAGAGCCTCCTATGAGAGCCTATATATTTTCCCACAAGAGCCTGTATAGTCTCCCACGAGAGCCTCCAGAGCCTCTTACGAGGGCCTCTAGAGCCTTCCAAAAAAAAACCTCCAGAGCCTCCTACGAAAGCCTCCTACGAAAGTTTCCAGAGCCTTCCACGAGAGCCTCCATAGTCTCCCAAAAGAGTCTCCGAAGCCTCCAACGAGTCATTGGAAGTCCTCTATAGTCTCCCACGAGAGCAATCAGAGCCACCCACGAGAGCCTCCAGAGCCTCCTACTACAGGCCTGTCCAGAGAGGCGAAATTCCAGAAAATTTTCTTGAAACTGCTCTAATGGCAGATGGGAGTTTTCCACCTCCACTTTCCACTTCTCATTCTACCTCACGAGAGTAACCACCAACCGAGCTCTCTCGAGTGGTGGTGAAAATATAACATGTGGCTTTTGAGCAAATTCCTCCTCACTGGACAGGCCTACGAGAGCCTCCAGAGCCTCCCACGAGGGCCAAAAAAGCCTCCTTCAAGATCCTCTAGAGCATCCTACGAGAGCTTCCAGGGCCTCCCACGAGAGCCTCTAGAGCCTCCTACAAGAGTCTCTATAATCTCCCACGAGAGCCTCCAGAGCCTCTCACGAGGGCCTCTGAAGCCTCCAGAGCATTCCAAGAGAACCTCCATAGCCTCCTACGAGAGCCTCCAGAGCCTTCCAGGAGATCCTATATAGTCTCCCACAAGAGTATCCAAAGCCTCCAACGAGGGCCTCTATCGTCTCCCACGAGAGCGGTTTCCAGAGCCTCCTACTACAGACCAATCCAGAGAGGCGAAATTCCAGAAAATTTTCTTGAAACGGCTCTAATGGCAGATGGGAGTTTTCCACCGACACATTCCACTTCCCATTCTACCTCACAAGAGTAACCACCAACCGAGCTCTCTCGAGTGGTGGCGTAAGTGTAACATGTGGCTTTTGAGCAAATTCCTTCTCTCTGAACAGGCCTACGAGAGCCTCCAGAGTCTTCCACGAAAGCCTCCAGAGCCTCCTACGAGAGCCTCCAGAACCTCCCACGAGGACCACCAGAGCCTCCTTCCAGAGCCTCCTACAAAAGCTTCCAGAGCCTCCCACGAGAGCCTTTAGAGCCTCCTACGAGATACTCCAGAGTTTTTCACGGGAGCCTCCAGAGCCTCCTACAAGAGCCTCTACAGTCTCCCACGAAAGCCTCCAGAGCATCTCAGAAGGGCCGCGAGGACCTCTAGGACCTCCTAAGAGAGCCTCCAGGGCCTCCTACAAGAGCCTCTAGAGCTTTCCACGAGAGCCTCCAGAGCCTTGTACGATCACCAGAGCCTCCTAGGAGAGCTTTCAAAGCCTCCCACGAGAGCCTTTAGAGCCTCCTACGAGATCCTTCAGAGTCTCCTACAAGAGCCTCTATAGTCTCCCTCGAGAGTCTCCAGAGCCTGCCGCGAGGGCCTCTAGAGCCTCCTACGAGAGCTTCCAGAGTTTTCCACAAGAGCCTCTAGAGCCTACTACAAGAGCCTTTATAGTCTTTCACAAAAGCCTTCAGAGCCCACAGGAGGGCCTATAGAGCCTCCTACGATATGATGAGAAGGGAGGGGGGAAGTTTAGGAAAATGAGAGAAGGGAGGGGTGGAAAGGCTAGGGAAATGAATGAAGGAGTGGGGAAATGCTGAAGGATGTAGTACGGGAAGTGCGTAGAGGGTGAGGGGGAGGTTTAGCTGACTTTATTAACGACTTAATGGGCTACGAAACCCTTTTCTGTAGGCGCCGGCGGCCAAATTTTACTTATTTTCCAATAATTTTTTTATAAGTTTTTAATAATTTTTTTCTTTAAATGTTTTCTATGTAATATTTTCCACATTTTTTCATCAATTGATTAAGAGCTTCATTAGTGGAGTGACCAATTGATGAGTTGATAAGGTGAAAAATGGATTCATTTTGTAGGTTGATTTAGAACCAATTCAGATTGTTCCATTTTTCAAAACAGAAAAATATGATAATCCGAAACAATAACATATTTCTAAAAATTACTAGCTTTCTCAAATTTGTATATTGTAATTAAATAACATATACTCAACTCTCCATTTTCCTGCGGTCTGGTCTCGGGTATGGACTGCGATGACCGTAAGGCTCTTCCAAGAATTTCTATGATATGAACTGTCAGGGCTGTATGAACCACTTCCAATAGAAATACGTAATATTAATTAACTGTATTTTGTACAAATGTAGATTTTCGTTATAGGAAACCCTGCAGATTGGAACAAATCTTTGCTCAATGTCTTTTTTTTTTAAATTTCTTAAACATCGAAATGAAATCTACTTTCTTATGGAAATTTTTTGTATACTAAAAAAAGAACACCTAAAACGTTTACAAATCAAAAATAGACTTCGAAACTACCCGTATTTACGGTTCATAATAAAAAAAAAGAAAAAAGAGAAAGAGTCAACTAAACAAACCAACCTCTCACTCTTTCTTTTCTCCATCTTTTTCATGCTACTGCAATTTTCTATAAGGCTCTCCTAAACCGTAAAAAATACGTACAACAGACAACGATTTCGGTATCTTCGCCAAACAAGTATAAAACAAATGAAAATCCATGAATAAATTGATTCATTTTATATATTGTATAAAAATATAGAAAGTTTTCTAATCATAAAGAAGGATTAGCTTTTATGACACTCAGGATGACCCTTTTCGTCAGGGCAGGCATACCTGTCCCGGTCTATGGGGCTATATGCAATCGTCACAATAAGAAATACGATAAAATTTCGTTGTCTCAAGACGTAAAAATTCGACTCAAGACATAAAATAAAGTCTGGCTCAGTCTCAAAAATGAGATATCGAAAGATGTCTTCACTTCGTCTCCAATATGTCTTGATTGAGGGCAGTTCAAGTGGGAACTGAGCCTATCGTAGTCCCGAATTTTCGTTTACAAAAAGTATGTGCCATTGAGTTTAAGATAAACGGAATTGAAAACATATTCAATAGCATCAAGAAATCGTTTTTTCGAAATCTTAGTATGAAGTTTGATCTTATCAGGCCAGTTACACCAGCCCCCCCCCCAATCATAATTTTAGAATTTCTTCAGCACACTGAATTGCGCCGCAAATGCGCTCAT
>JAUMHM010000085.1:7773568-7805451 GCA_032362435.1 Melikaiella ostensackeni | reverse complement strand
AATTCAGTGTGCTGAAGAAATTCTAAAATTATGATTGGGGGGGGGGGCTGGTGTAACTGACCTGATCTTATCCTATCTTTTTTCTATGGCAAGTTTAACTGTTTCATATGGAATGTTAGGAAATATAGCTACCTATGCAAAAATATTTCATCTTGTATTTGTCTTCGAGACGTCCCATTTTGTCTTACGTTTATGGTTATAGCTCCCAGCGGCAAGATGAACTGAACTTGTCTCAAAACATGAAGATTTTTATTATGTTTTAGCTAAAAGCCAATAAAAAAGTACCACATAATCTGGACTTTTTGCAATTAATTTCTTGTTTAATTTTAAAAACAGCTATTTAAAAGTAAAAAGATCAGAATTTGTGGGACTTCACAACTATAGCCATCTAAAATTTTCTTCAAAAAGGTTAATGTTGTAGTTTTCTATAAGGCTCTCCTAAACCATAAGAAATACAGAAAAACGGACAACATTTTCGACATTTTTGCCAAACAACTGTAATAGTATCAACAAGTGGAATAAAATGTGATTTATTGGTATTTAAAAATTCTCAATAATTTTAAAAAGGCAGCACTATTTTTTATTCATCTTTCTGAAAGAGTTACTGATTCTTTGATAATTTGGCTAAGGAGTTCTAATTATCTCGTAGATGAACCTATTGTCGAAATAGCTCTTCGTAAAGGAAAATCTACTTGATCTTTTCTGTGGGTTGGCATAAAATTTGATGTAATCACTTAAACTGAGGTAAATTTAGTAATTCAGAAGCAACTTAAAAGCTGATAAAGAGGTTCAACGAACCGGTCCGCGATCGTGGCACCCTGTTTCGTGACGCAGTAGAATTTATCAGTCGGGTGGGCCCTGCAGCGATATATTTTACACACGTGCCGCCCGTACACTGTATCAATTCTGTCAATTGTCAATTTTATTCTATCCAGGGACGCAAGGGAACTGGGACGAAGTTCATATAAATCGGCGTTTGAAGTGCGGTTACGCTGCGGGATCCGCACGTAATCCCATTTGCCTGAGGCTGCTAGGAGAAATGTACTTGTCCCGAATTACCCCTTCAAATGTGTCTATTAAATTCACAAATTCAGTTTCTAATCCCAAATTGATATTAAGAAGAATAATCATTTCCAATTATAGAAGTGTATGTAATGTTAAATAATTAAAAACTAAACAATTGAAAAGAAGGGTAAGAAATTCAAAATGAACCTTTTCAAATTTGAATACTTCAATGTCTCGTGTGGAAAGAGCCCCCGTTTAGCTGTCTTTGGAATTTTGGTCTCCGTGAGGAGCCCATGTGGACAATCCATAAGCGAAAACCCACAAAGGCCCCCGCATTTGTTTAGACTCCCAAAAAATGTGTTTTTGTTAAGAAATTGATGAAGTTTTTTTGAAAATTTTACTTTAAAACCTCAGATATTTGACGATTGCCCTCGCAGAGGGCCCTGCTTGTTGCTATCATGCCTCAGCTTACAAAAATCAAACGATTATGTTTTTTTTCCATTGTTGAAATAAATTCTATCATGTGTCAAATAGTAACAATAACTTAAGGTATAGTTCCAAAAACGTCGGACCTCCGATTTTTTTGAAACTACGTATACTGACGTATTTTGACGCTCTGATTACGAATATAATGGTGAAATAGGCGCAAATTTGATTTTCATGGCAAAAACTATTTTGAAAAATCATCAAATCATGGTTTTTAAATTTTATTTCCGTAAATAATGAGAATTTCGAAAAATATTTCAGACAAAAGTTGTAGATCTCATGGAAATGCATATTTTATATTTCATCATTTTTTACTGTAAAGATGATAGTTTCGCAGAAAAAGATAGACAAAGTTTAGGAGTGGTAACAAGGTGGGATACGATAGGGGTTGGGTCTTTCTTCAGCGTTCGCGCTTTCGGGTGCGTCTTCATTGTTCTCGATCATTGGGAGGGCGCAAAGGCACCTCTGTGGCTGGTCACAGAAATTGTTTAGGTCACACTGCTACCCCTTTCTAACGCCTCGTGGGCGGGGGGAGGGGGGCATATGACTGGTCAAAAAAATACTTAAATATGAAATTATTGTGATTTTCCATTTTCATGACCGAATATCTCGAAAACTATTATTCGTAGGCTAAAAATGGATAAGACCTAAAATGTGTGCTTTTATGTGATCTATAACTTTTGGTCCAAAATATTTTACGATTTTTCCTATATTTATTTCAAAAAAATGCGAAAAACCATGTCCCTCATCAGTATCTTTTGAAAAAGTTTTTTAATGGTTTTTGTCATAAAGATTAAATTTGCGCCAATTTTCGCTATCATATTCGTAATTAACGCGTCAAAATACATAAGTATGGATAGTTTGAAAAAAATCGGAGGTCCGACGCTTTCGGAACTTTATCCATAACTTATCTAAATGTGCAGTTATTGAGAATAAAGATAAATTCAACAAATTTTGATTCGCGTGCGGAGTGTCTGTCTGTATAAATGTGTGGAAACAATGTGGTAAGTTGGTCAAAAGAAAAAGCGGAAGTCTGATAAGATGATGGTCATGAGTTCAAGTCCCGGTCGAGGCGCTAATAGAGTTTCCTTTTTGTATGTTTATTAAAATATGTTTTGAAATGATGAGGAGACATTAATGAAAGGTATTTTTAAAAATTAAAAACTTATAGTCGGTGCAAGCATAAGGGCAACCAGGAGATTAGCTCATGTAGGATCCTTATGGATTAGCATGTCGTTGCCATAAGTCCACGCCTGGATTGCCCTCATGGATCCCTCGTCGACTGAGGGCTATTCATGAGGGCCGCCTACGGCGGCCCACTCCATTTATCCGCACGGGATGAAACAAATACAGAATTCATTTGGACTTTTTCTGATTAAATATAATTTACAAAAATCTTCGCTCGCACGTTTGAGCGCGCCTAAAGCGCGCGTCTGTTGGATCTCGCGCTTCGCGCTCGATAATATATTTACCTTGCGCTACGCGCTCAGTTTTTATGCTTTAAAAATGTATGGTCAAATTTTTGACAACTGCAATTTCGTAATTTTGAATTCTTCTTTGTTAGCTTCTTCGGCTTTGACGAATACATTGTTATCATGTCTCTCGCGGTTCGCACTCGAATAAAGTATGCCTAAAACGCGAAATTTTCTATATTACGTTAAACTCTAATTATACTAAATGTATGTTATACATATTAATTTCTGTACCTAAGACTGAGACTTCTGTTTAAGACGAAAAATTTTGCCGTTAAACGTTTGATTGTATCTTGTCATTTTTCCATAAATTTAAATTCGTTATTTCTTTCTAATGGCCTTTATCACGATTCAAACCAAAACTACGTGTCTTATGGAAAAATGGTCAGCAGAAAATTTCTAGATCCAATTTAAGCGAACAATTTTGGCATGAAACATTTTACTTTATTTTGTGTCGTTTTTCTAAAAATTAAAATTAATAATTTTTTATTTTATTTTTCAAGATTATAAAAAATGGTCACCAACGAATTTGTAGATCTTTTCTACGTGAATAATTTCGTCATCGAACATTTTATCGTATCTTGTGTCGTTTCTCCAAAAATTTGATTTTTTTTTTCATTTTTAGTGTCATTTTTCACGAATAAAACAAAAAATACGCGTCCCTTTTTTCGAATAATTCTTTTTTCCCCTGTTTTTTAGAAACTTCCCTTTTTTTCCTCGTTTTCGCTTTTTTTGGTTAAATGCGAACTGAATTAATGGAACCCAATAGAAATAATCCAACTATTTTTGGTTGAAATTTTTTTTTTTAAATAAATGTCTACTATTATATTTTGAGCTCGGAACTGATCTCGTTTGGTTAAAGATTCTACTGCCTTGTTAAAAATTTTAATATGTTATTGAAAATACAATTATTTTGTTATAAAGTCATTTTCTTCAGTCAAAAATTCAACTACTTGCTTGAAAGATTAACTACTTTTTTAAAAATTCACTTTTTTGGTTGATTATTCATAACCTTGGTTGAAAATTAAACGATTGTGTGGAGAGTTCATTTGATTTTTGTTTTGACATTCGTTTTTTAATAGAAAATTTAACTATTCCATTTTTGGTTGAAAATTGATATTTTTCATTTCAAGATTCATTTTTTTAGTTGAAACTTCTTCCCTTTGGTGGGAAATTTCTATTTTTTCTTGTTGAGAATTAATTTTCTCAACTCAAAACGTAACTATCCCGGTTTTTTTTTTTAAAATTGATATTCTTAATTGGAAATTGATCTTTTCTAGTTGAAAGTTCATCTATTTGGTTGAAAATTTATGTTCATCTTTTTTGGTAGAAAGTTAATCTTCTTGGTTAAACTTTCATCTTTTTGGTTAAAAATGCAACCGCTTGGTTGATAATTAATCCGTTTTGCTTACGAATTTAACAATTTTGTTGAAAATTAGTCTTTTGTAGTTAACAATTCGACTATTTTGTAGATGATTCGTCTTTTTTTAAATGGTTAAAAACTCGCTTTTTTGTGAAAAATTGATTTTTTAAGCTGAAAATTTGACGATTCCATTTTTGTTTGAAAATTTATCTTTTTTAGTTGAAAATTCAATTATTTGGTTGAAAATTCATATTTCTTGATTGACAATTAATTTTCATGTTGAAAGTTCATCTTTTTCGGTTTAAAATTTAACTTGTTTCTAAAACATTCGATTTTTTACCTCTAAAACGAAACTTTTTTTTGGAAAATTCGTCTTTTTGGTAGAAGATTAATCTTCCTTGCTGAAAATTCGTCTATTTGGTTGAGTATTGAACTAGTTTTTTCAAAGTTCGTCTTTCTTCGTTAAATTCAACTCGTTGAAAGTTTTTTTTTGTCTTGTTGAAAAGTACTCTTTTAAACTAAAAATTTAAGTATTGCATTTTTGGCCAAAAACTTATTTTTTCAGTTGAAAATTCAACTATTTGATTGAAAATTTATGTCTTTTGTTGAAAATAATTCTTATTTGGTAGAAAGTTAATCTTCTTGGTTGAAATTTTATCTTTTTTGCTTGAAAATGCAATCGTTTTGTTGGTAATTGAACTGTTTTGGTTGCAGATTCAACCATTTTTTTTAAAATTAGTCGTTTTTGGTAGAACATTAATCTTCTTGACAGAAAATTTATCTTTTTGGTTGGAAATTTGACTATTTGGCTATAAATTATTCAAAGGGTTATAAAACTCATTTTTTCTTAAAAATTAATTTTTTGAGCTAAAAATTGAACAATTCCATTTTTGCTCGATAATTATCTTTTTCAGTTGAAAATTCAAATATTTGGTCGTAAATTCATCTTTCTTGATTGAAAATTAACTTTCTTGTTGTAAATTCATCTTTTCCGGTTTAAAATTTAACTATTTTCTAAAACATTCGACTTTTTAGCTCCAAAACTAAACTATTTGTTGACAAATCGTCTTTTTGGGTAAAAAATTAATCTTCTTCGCTGAAAATTCATCTATTTGATTGAGGATTGAACTATTTTGTTGAAAATTCGTGTTTTTTTGTTAAATTCAAATGGTTGAAAATTTGTTTTTTGAAAAGTACTCTTTTGAACTGGAAATTTGAGTATGCCATTCTCGGTTGAAAACATAAGTTTTTCATTTAAAAATTCAACTATTTAGTTGAAAATTTATGTGTTTTGTTGAAAATTCATCTTTCTTAGTTGAAAATAAACTTTTTTTTTAAAACTTCAACTTTTCGGATTAAAAATTCACCTGTCTTTTGAAAAATTCGTCTTTTTGGCTTGAAGATTCAACAATTTGGTTGAAAATGCAATTGCTTTCAGTTGAATTTTAATCTTCTTTGTTTGCAGATTCGACCATTTGCTTGATAATGCATCTTTGTACGTTGCAAATCCAACCATTTTGTTAAAAATGTACTATTTTGTTGAGGATTCGTCTTTTTGGTAGAAAGGTTGAAATTTTATCTTTTTTGCTTAAAAATGCAATCGTTTGGTTGATAATTAATCTGTTTTGGTTGTAGATTCAATAACTTTTTTTGAAAATTAGTCGTTTTTGGTGGAACATTAATCTTCTTGATAGAAAATTCATTGTTTTGGTTGAAAATTTAACTTTCTGGTTGTAAAGTATTTAAATGGTTAAAATTTTGCTTTTACTAAATTAATTTTTCAAGCTGAAAAGTTGACGATTCTATTTTTATTCTATAACTGTCTTCAAAAAAGTTTGGTTAAAAATTCATCTTTTTTGTTTGAAAGTTCAACTACTTGGTTGTTAATGGAACTGTTTGGCTCAAAATTAATTTTGTTTCGTTAAAATTTCTCTTTTTCATGTTAAAAAATTCAACTATTTTGAAACTGCAATATATTTGGACTTGAAGTCTTAGAAATTTAAAGCGTTTCACAATGAAATTTAAAGACTAAACTACCAAAAATTAAAATAATAAACCGAAATTGGTAACATAGTTCATGGACAGTCTCTACAGGATGATAAAGATATTTTTCATCATTTTCATAATTTTTAATTGTTAATAACGTAGATTTAAATAAATTATGCTAGTGGCTTTCGTACTTAGATACTTTGTGTAATCGCAACTTATAAAAGAAAAGTATGGTTTCGACCGTTACGTTTTGTTCGCAATGACTTATATTCAGCGATTCGTCTTCGCGGATCATAAAGTTCTTGTTTTGCACGATCGAATCCTACAAGCTGCAGCCAGAAGAAAATGATGTTGGATACGCTTCTGCTCCTACGAAATGACGACAATTTACTTACCGTCTGTAGACCGTGAGTTCTGGGCAATATCATTCTCTTGGCAGTAGCCAATAAAAAATGTTTATTGCACCTGCATTAGTTAGAAAACAATGCGAGTTTCGCTTTATTGTAAATAAAAAGACACGAATAATATCATTTCTCCTATTATCTCCTATCGCTTTTTCCTGCATTTGAATTCCAGCCTATTATAATGTCGTGAAGATAAACTTAAGGTTTTTATAAATTCGTATTTTTTTACTATATAGGGAAACTTGAATTAAAGGCGGCTTCAAAGTATGCGGCTTGTTTTATAAGTATGGTAAATTTTCCGCTAGTTGGCGCCAAAATGAACTTTGTAGCATATGGCCAAGAAGTAGCACTGTTCAAACTAACCTTTACTAAGCCCTAGTCAAAACCGTCGCTTAGTTTGCGTTTGGCATAGTTTGAAGTGAGCGTGTCAGTAGTTTGACGAAGTTTAATCGGAATCCGCAGGATATTTTGCGTCGATTCGTGACTGCGGACGAAATCTAGATCCGCTACTATGCTCCCGAGACAAAGCAGCAGTCAAAGCAGTGGGTATTGCCTGATGAACGTGCGACAAAGTAGATGAAGACGATGGAAAGAAATTCTCGTCCAATGAAGAAGTAATTGATGCTTCATTTATCATATGTACTTCGTTTGTCAACCCCTATTTGTTTGAAACAAATCAAAGATTTTTTTTAATGGAGGTGAATAAAAGACAGGAATCTGGAGGAAAAAATTAATCGACGCGGTTTCTCTTTCCTTTCCCATCCATTTCTCTTGGTGGGCTATTAAGCCGTTGGTGGAAGCCAGGATTATTGAAATTATAATACTGGACCGAATTCAAATCGAAGGGGTCGGAACCCCTTTTTCTCTTTCTCTTTTTCGTTTGGATTGAGTGTGGAAAGAGAAAGAGAGAGGAATATATAGGTGATATCGAGGTCCACGATGAGGATGAATACATGAAGGGCCGCCAAAATAATGAGTCATTCGGCCATTCGTCTGCCACAATACCTATCCTGAATATTTCGTCCTATTTCCTCGCATGCTATACACATATAGGAAGCCAGAGAAGTGAAGAAAATAGAAAATTGAAGGAATGTAGTGTTACATCTTAAATTCAGAAGTGTACTTAAATTCAAAGATAAACTTAAATTTAGCAAAAATTTGTCTGTATTTGAGAAGGTTAACACCTGAATTTCAGAATTTATTCATACGTTTTCTTAAATTCAGATCAACTCTACTTGAATGCAGACAAATTCTTGCTGAATTTAAGTCCATCTCTGAATTTAAGTACATTTCTGAATTTGAGGTTTAACATTTTTAAGTATTCTTTCTGACTCTGACATTAGGGTCTAAAATTTGTGTTAGTTTTTGTATTATGTATTTGAAAAGCTATTGATACTTTTAGGAATAAAAAACTCTAGAACATAATGCTCATAAAAAAAGCTTATTAAAAATTTTGATGCTTCTGGTTAATTAAAACCCATGTCTTTCGAAAAACCAGCAGAGATGTCATTCAGCTATTATTGATAAAAGTACAAATTGAACTCTTCGAGCTGGTTTTTGAAAAATTTTCCAATATTATTGCTTTATATCCAAAAAATATAAAACATAGTGTCACTAATTGACGTATGACTTTTTCCAGCGCATTCAAAATTTATAAATATTCAGAACTAGTATAAAGAAGTTATTTATAAAAGCTTTCCATTTATAAAGAAAAAATAAATGAAAATTCCTGAAAAAGTATCTAAAAATTAAAAATCTTTGGACATCCGCGACTCATTAAAATGTTGGAACACGTGAAAAAAATTCCAGTTTTTATCAGTTTTTAAAATATTTCTTTACTTCAAGGCATGCTACTTTAAATTCATCACTCTTGAAAATAAGTTTTCTCTTAAAAGTTGATGCCCTCTATTTTCATGGATATATTTTAGAAATTATTAGAGATTTCAGATTTGCTAGAAACTAAATGTGCTTTAACTGATGTTGTAACTATTTTTGTCTACATTGCACAAGAAAAAATTTATTTCACAAGAACTAAAACTAAATTTTTTGTTAACAAGTTTTTCAAAAAAACATGACTGTCGAAAGCTAATCTGAGATAAAAAAAATTATTTTTTATTTAGTATTGACAGTTATTCTTATAATTATAAAAGTACATTCAATAATATTCAAAACTAAGAACCTTTAATAATTCCTGAAATGTATCCATAAAAATCGAGAGCATCAACTTTTGGAAGAAAAATAATTTTTATGATTACATTTCAAAAGTTATTAAAGTTTTGCAGATTTTAATGTTATTTTATGTACATTTATTATTATGAGAACAACTTTTAACACAAATTTCAGTAGAAACGCGAATATTTAAAAAAATTCGTTTTGAATGAACTTTCATAAAAGTGGTTATTTTCCAACATGCTGTAACTTCGGACGTACATATGCGAGGTATAACATTATATTTTTTTTAACATTTGCTTGAAATCAAGTCTTCTTTAACTCATATTCTGACTATTTTTATCTTCAGTGCACAGGGCATATGCTATTTCACAAAAACTTAAGCCAACTTTTTTTTGTCAAATTATTCAGATCAATATAACTTCTGAAGATTGTATCTCCTAAACTGTATGAGATAAATAATTTTTTTTTTAGTTTTACGGGAAATTTAATGTACTTTAAAGTTGAGTCAAACGAATTTGAAGTACCATGCTCTGAAGTGAAGAAATATTTCAAAAACTGATAAAAACTACAATTTTTCTCACTTTTTCCAAAATTTTAATGGGTCCTGGATATCTAAAGATGTTTAAAGTTAAAACACTTTTTCTGGATGCCAAACTACAGACTTTAAGCAACAAAAGCACCGCTTTGGGGTTATTTTTGACGAAAATTTACGTAATAGCCTGAAAATAAAAATGGAAAATTAAGTTTATTCGACAATCCCTGCAGCGATTTTGTTTCTTTTTGTCTCAAAATAATCGTGAGGCAACACTGAAATGATTTCAGAAGTTGAACGAGAGGTGCAAGTCCTTTTGGGTCGAACTCAATTCAAGCCCACCGTGAGCATGCTCTGAAGTAAATAAATATTTTTAAAACTGATAAAAACTGCGATTTTTCACACTTTTCCAAAAATTTAATGGGTCCCGGATGTCTAAAGATGTTTAACGTTTCAATACTTTATTTCGATGCCAAACTACAGAGTTTAAGCAGTAAAAGCATAGCTTTGGAGTTATTTTTACGGAACTTTACATAGTAATCTGAAAATAAAAAAGAAATATTAAGTTTTTTCGACAATCCCTACAACGATTTTTTTCTTCTTGGTCTCAAAATAATCATGGAGCATCACTGAAATGATTTCAGAAGAAAAACGATAAGTGCAAGCTCTTTTGGGTTGAACTCAATCCAAGCTCACCGTGAGTATGCTCTGAAGTGAAGAAATATTTTTAAAACTGATAAAAACTGCAATTTTTCATTTTTTTCTCAACATTTCAATGGGTCCCGGATGTCCAAAAATGTTTAGCGTTTAGATACTTTTTTCTACGCCAAACAACAGAGATTAATCTGAAAAACACTTTTTTGACGTTATTTTTACGAAAATATACATAATAACTTGAAAATAAAAATAAAACATTAATTTTATTCGACAATCCCTGCAGCAATGTTTTTTTGTCTTATAATAATCGTGAGGCATCACTGAAATGATTTCAGAAAAAAAACTAGAGGTACAAGCCCTTTTTGGTTAAACTTTTTTGTTAAATTTAAACAAAAAGAGCCCTTACTGTTTCCTGTATTGTTATTTCTTTTAGTAAATTCTGTAAACAAATGTACGAATGCTATAGAATCATTTGAAAGACAAGTAATTTTTTTTCGCTGGAAAATAATCATAACTAAGGATTTTTGACAAATTATTTGTAGTTGAATATATTGAAACAATTAAATCTATTTGAACTAGCTACATGTTGAGTTTGAGTAAAAAGATTTTTTTTAAAATGTGTTTACAATACGAACATTCTTCTTAATTTCTTAGTATTTTTAAGTCAATAATCTCTTAAAATAAAAAAGTACAATCGCTCATTGGTTCGTCATAAGTACACAGCAGAAAGTCTTAAAACAAGACACTTTTTCATCAAACAAAACTTCTATTTTCTGTTTATTAATTGTTTATTAAATTTGTTTCTTCAGAAATTGTATATATTATTTCTGATGCATAAATCTGCATATTTACAAAAAAATTGTAGGATTTCATGAAAAAAAGAATTTCTTTATTAGCTAATCAAGGGCAATGATAAACTTTTTCAAAAATCAGTTGTCACACAGATAAAAAATTTACCTCTGTGAGAACTTAATTTTGTTGCACCTTAAATTAAGCGAAAATTTGGCACACAGATAAAAAATTTACCTCTATGAGAACTTAATTTTGTTGCACCTTAAATTAAGCGAAAATTTGGCTTAAACGTAGAATTACGTCATTTTTTTGTCTTAAAATAAGACTCCCTTGCTTTAAAAGGAGATACACTTTTTTTAAACAAAACTTTTTTTTTCTGCATACTAAAGATTTATTAAATTAGTTTGTCCACTAATTTTATGCATTTCTGCAGAAATCTGTATATTTACCAAAAATTGTAGGGTTCTATTAAAAAAAAAATTCTTTATTATCTGATGAAAAGTAGTGATAAACTTTTTGAAAAATCAATGATCACACAGAAAAAAAGTTATTTTTGTTAGAGCCTTATTTTGTTACATATTAAATTAAGACAATTCTTGGCTACAGGATGTTGTCGTGCAAAACACCAAATCCCTGAAAAAAATGATTTTCTATCATTTTAGGAATCAAAATAATTGACTAATGATGTCATATAAAATGAAAAACATTATTTTTAGCAAAAAAAATTTAAACCTTACAAAAAACCTTTATTTCAGCAATGTTTTTTGCAATTGAATTTTCTCTTCCGATCGCTTTTTACCAATTTTAAAAAAATGGTTGAAATTTAGTAAATAATAGCTTATTTTTTCAGGAAAAGCATTCTCTACAACTTTGCTATTTCCAATTTTAAAAGTAAATTTTTCTATGGCTGAAATCGTTAAAAAATTTTTTTCAAAAAGCGTTTTTAAACAAATAACATATTTGAAGATTATTTACTTATTTTCAATCTGGAAACAATATAGAATTGTAGGGAAGGTTTTCCTCATGTTTTACTCACCTTTTAATTACAGATTATAATTAAATGATGCTCACATAATTTAAAAATAAAAAATAAAAATAAAATTTCAAAAAATAAAAATTTCAAATTTTGAAAACAAATTTTGTTTTGGGATGTTTTTTTGTTTAAAAAAGTACTTATATGGCATCTTTAAGCAATATCCAATAAATATCATCTAACTTTAAAGACCTTTCGGTTAAAATTGGCTAAAGCTCACCCTGCATTGTCTTTGCTTCCGTTCCGTTAGGGTCAAGATTCGGTTCTTGTTCGACTCTACAAAGAAAAAACATTCTTGTTATAAAACAAATTTTTTTAATTTACGAAAAATAATTGTCTCAACAATATTTTTTCAATTCTTCAAATCATAGAAAACTTTTTTCCAGAGTATAATGGCTTTGCGAAGCTCTTCACCTGGGATGATTGCTAGAGAGATTGACCAGCGACCCGTGTCGGAAAAGTGTTGTGGGATGTGTGTCATTTGAATGAACAACACGCGATTTCTAGATTGATCTAAAACCTATTATGTAATAATAATAATAATAAGAATAATAATAATAATAATAATAGAATTTTTGTATGAATTGTCTAAAAAAAATCCAGGATTGTTGTTCTTTAACTGTGCTTGAATACTTCCATGAATTTTTGTAATTTTCTATGAAAATTTATGACCCTTCATAAAAGGTATAAGAGACTTTATAGAAATGATGGCCTATCCAAAAAGCTAGCAATACTCCAGTAAATTTTCCAGCACTTTTTTCCCGTGTATTTTCTTTTTGTGTAATATTAATATTTATATATTTATTTAATTAAAATTTTAAAATTAATTATTATTAAATTAATTAAAATTATTAATTAAATTATTAATTAAAATTATTATTAAAATTATTATTATTTATTTATTTTTTAAAATTAAAATTTAAATATTAAATATTTATTTATTAATATTTTGTGTAAGATTTTTTATATTTCATTTTGTGTCGTACATTTTATGCGGACAGCCATTCTAGAAACTACTTTTGCATGTGAGGTTTGTTCACCCCACCTCTCATGTGACAAAGGTTTCAAGTGACGGTTTCTTAGAGGGTTCAACCCATGGGGCGTACACCTTCCTGGCCTTTTGTATAAGTAATAGTCACCCCTTTGCGATTGGAGAGGGCAACTTTTAGAACCATACCTGTTTAAAAATCGATATAATATTTTTTTAAGAATAGAAGGTGAGGTTACAGACGCTCTAGTCTTGAGACTCCCCTTAGTCATATTCTTTCGCGTGCGACGAGCATACGTTATTTCGTATAAAACATAACTGCAAAATGTGCGTATAATTTTATACTTATATCTGTATAATCCTATATGTATGAGTGTTCAATCTTATACACATACACTACTGTCGGAAATTGTCTGTACGACTAGCGCGAGTACTATTAAAAATCAGTGCTGACTTTGAACCATGATAACTGAGAAGTTATCATGATAACAAAGAAGAGGTGAAGATTTAAAGAAAGGTTGAAAAGCTCATTAAATTCTGTGAATTTAGAACCATACATGTTTAAAAATTGATATATATATTTTTTTGAAGAAAAGATGAGGTTAGAGCCGCTCTGGTCTAACGACTCCCCTTAGTCATATTCTTTCGCGTGTGACGTTATTTTGCATACGAGCTTACGTTATTTGGAATTAAACATAACTGTAAAATGCGCTTATAATTTTATATTTATATCTGTATAAACCTATAAGTATGAGTGTTCAATTTTACACATGTACACTACTTTCGAAAATTGTCGGTACGACTAGCGCGAGTATTATTAAAAATCAGTGTTGACTTGAACCATGATAATTCAGTCAGAAGTTATATAAAGATTAAAAAAATATATATTTGAAAATCTAATGAAATTCTGCGTCTGATGAGCCCTAGTAAGGATATTTTTGACTTTTTCAAGAGGATATATCATCTGAGAAGTTTCAAAAAAATGCAATAATTTCTCGAATTCTGTACTTCGACTTTGACTCATGATCTGACCTAGGGAAATTGGAGCGAAAATCCGAAATTTATGACACGTTATCGTTGAAGTCTTGTCTTAATTCAAACCAATAAAACCTAGAAAATCTTAATGAGTTCCCGAGAAATGACTCAAAATGTTCAAGCGTGTTTGCGTCGAGTTTCAGTCGGCGATCACCACTTTCGGCAAGCCGACCGACGCACAGACTTGGATTTTAATCATATGAACCCATGAAGATTTTTTAATTTTTATTCGCTTGAATTAAAGATAAGTCTTAAATGATAACGTGGTATAAATTTTAGATTTTTGCTACAACTTTCCTAGGTCATACCATGAGCAGGCTTCGAAGTTCCACACTTTTTTACTTTTTTGATACTTTTTTTCAGTAAAGTGACATAAAAAATTAATCGTACTCATGATTTTCAGTGCTTTAAAAATAAAAGAAAGGTATGCCTCGAGAAACTACTTTACCTAAAAAAAAAGAAATCAATTAAAATAGAACCCGGAAAAAGTATAATTATTTTGGAATGGATGAATGAAAGTCTGCAGCTTGCGTCTTAGCAAAATGTGCTTTAAAAAGTTTCTATTTCCATAGTTTTTATATTTTCGCATATTTTATCTTTTTAGAGATCTTCAACGTCCTTCCAGATTTGAACACTTGTTTAATTAACTTTCTCTAGTCGATAACTTATGTTTAGTGAACCTTTGTTTACAAAAAATAATTTTAAAATCTACTTGACTGACGAAAGAATTTTATCAGGTGTCTGAGGCTTTTCTACTGGTAAAACCGCATTAGAAAAAAATTTGATATGTCTGGGAAATCATAAATATAAATAGTTTTTCTAAAACTTATTGTGTTAACATTTATGATTTCCCGACTTAGCAATTTTTTTGCTAATGCATTTTTACCAGTAGAAGAGCCTCAGACAGCTGATAACATTCTTTCGTTATTCCAGTAGATTTTAAAATTGTTATTTAAACATAAGGGCCCATCAAACGTAAGTTATCATCTAGAGTACGTTGATAAATAATAATGTGTAAAATATATTATAGAAAGTTTTTCTTATTACGTCTACCAAAACAGTCGTATTCCTCTTGTAAATCTGCATAATTTTCATCGGTTGCAGTTTTCTCTGTAGAAATAAATTCAACTCTTGTTTGAAATTTATCTCTTTTAGTAGAAATTTCATCTCATCATCTTTTTTGGTTAAAATTCAACTGTTTGGTTGAAAATTAATGTGTTTTGGTTAAGGATTCAACTGCTTCGTTGGAAATTTATTTATTTGGTTGAAAACTACCTGTTTTGATAAAAATTTATATTTCCTGGTTCAAAACTCAACTTTCTTGTAGGATATTCGTGTTTGGTTGAAAATTAACTTTTTTGTTGAAGATTCATATTTTGGATTCGAAAATTTAACTCTTTTGTCGAAATTTTGTCTTTCCGGTTTAAAAATTCATCTCTTTTTGTATAAATATCAACTTTTTGGGTTAAAAATGAAACGTTTTGGTAGAAAATTAACCTGATTTGGTTGAGTCTGAATTATTTTGTTGAAAATTTATCTCTTTGGTTGAAAATTTAAGTGTTTAGTTGAAAATTAACTTTTTTGTTGGAAATTCATGTTTTTGGTCTGAAAATTCAGTTCTTTTGGTAGAACTTTCATCCTCGTTGGTTGAAAACACAACTGTTTGGTTGAAAATTATCTGTTTTTGTTGAGGATTCAACTATTTTGTTGAAAATTTATCTATTCGGTTGATAATTAACTTTTCTATGAAAAATTCACATTTTTTGGTTCCAAATTCAACTGTTTTGTAGAATATTTATCTTTTTGGCTTGAGAATGCAACAATTTGGTTGAAATATTTTTTCTTTCTTGACTGAATAATATTTTCTGGTTGAAAATTCAACTCTCTTCTTAAATTTCGACTTTTTGGTGCAACTTATTCGTCTTTTTGGCTTGATATTTTAATATTTTGGTAGAAAATTAAACTGTTTGGTTGAAAATGCGAGTGTTCGGTTGAAAATTAACTTTTTTGTTAAAGATGTATATTTTTGATTCGAAAATTTAACTCTTCAGTTGAAAGTTCATCTTTCTGGTTTAAAAATTCATCTTTTTTAGTATAAGTTTCACCTTGGGTTAAAAATACAACTGTTTGGTAAAAAATTAATCTGATTTGGTTGGGACTCAACTATTTTGTTGAAAATTCGTCTCTTTCGTTGAAAATTCAAGTGTTGGGTTGAAAATTAACTTTTTTGTTGAAAATTAAAATTTTTGGGATGAAAATTTAACCCTTTTGGCAGAAATTGCATTTTTTTAGTTGAAAATATAACTGTTTGGTTGAAAATGATCTGTTTTTGTTGAGGATCCAACCATTTTGTTGAAAATTTATCTATTTGGTTGAAAATTACCTTTTCTGTTGGAAATTCATATTTTTCGGTTTAAAATTCAACAGTTTGGTTGAAAATTAATTTGTTTGGTTGAGAACTCAACTACTTTGTTGAAAATATATTTATTTGGTTATAAATTACCTTGTTTGTTGAAAGTTCATATTTCTCGTTTCAATTTTTAACTGTTTTCTAGAATATTCGTCTTTTTGACTTGAAATTTCAAAAGTTTGGTGGAAAATTAAACTATTTGGTTGAAAATTCAAATGCTTGGTTGAGAATTAACTTTTTTGTTGAAAAATCATATTGAATTATCTGTTTTTGTTGAGGATTTAACCATTTTGTTGGAAATTCATCTATTTGGATGAAAATTAACTTTTTTGTTGAATATTCATATGTTCGAGTTTAAAATTCAACTGTTTTGTAGAATATTTGTCTTATTAGCTTGAAAATTCAACAATTTGGTTTAAATAGTTTTTCTTTCTTGACTGAAAAATATTTCCTGGTTGGAAATTCATCTCTTTTGCTAAATTTCGACTTCTTGGTTTAGAAATGAAATTTTTTGCTAGAAAATCAACCCGGTTTGGTTGAAGATTCAACTATTTTGGTAGGAAATTCAACTATTTGGTTGAGAATTAACTTTTTCGTTAAAAATTCATATTTTCGCACTAAAAATTCAACTCTTTTGGTAGAAATTTAATCTTTCTTGGTTAAAAACACAACTGTTTGGCTCAAAATTAACTTTTCTTTTGAAAATTCATATTTTTGGGTTCAAAATTCAACTGTTTTGAAGAATATTTGTCCTTCTCGCTTGAAAATTTAACACTTTTGTTAAATTTCGACTTTTTGGTTTAGAAATACAACTTTTTGCTATAAAATTAATCGGTTTGTTGGTTGGGGATTGAATTATTTAATTGAAAATTAACTTCTTTATTGAAAATTCATATTTTAGGACTGAGAATTCAACAGTTTGGTAGAAAATTCAACTATATGGTTGAAAACTCAAGTGTTTACTGAAAATTAACTATTTTGTTGAAAAATCGTCTTTTTGGTCGAATTCAACTGTTTTTTTAATTAAAAATGAGAATCATTTTTTAAATTTAATAAACTGGAACCCCCATTTAACGGCCTTCCATTTACCGTGTTCCTAGAATTTCAGGCGTCTCGCGTTTGTTGATGAGGGGGTCTAAGGGCCGAGATAGAGGTCGAGTGAGCGCAGCGGAGTTGAGCAGTTCCGTAGGCACAAAGCGGGCAGTTCGAACACTCTCGTACATATTTCGAATTTATTTTCAAATATTCCTACTGGAAATGGTTCATACGGCCCTCACTGCTTACCTCTTAGAAATTCTTGGAAGAACCTCACGGTCATAACAGGCCATACCCAAGATCGAGATGAAACGGAGGTTCCAGTGTACATACTTTTTTTATTTTTGAGGATAATTTTTTCTTCACAAAGATACTTTTTTGATACTTTTTTTAGTTCCATAGAACTCTAGGAAGCCTGCATGTCGAGGTACAGAATTGGACACATTATTTCATTTTTTTCAAACTTCTCAGGTGATATATCCTCTTTAAAAAGTCAAAAATATCCTCACTAGGGCTCAACAGACGCGTAATTTTATAAACTTCCCAATTATTATATTTTTAAATCTCTATCTCTCTTTTTGACCGAATTATCGTGGTTCAAAGACAGTAGTGATTTTTAATAGTTCTCGCCGTATAATGAATTTATAATAAATAGCAGAGATATATGCAATATATGCAAAATCACAAAGCGTGGTGATCACGTTAATGACGGAGTTGCATTTTCCAAGTAATAACGCGTTTTCCATAAAGAAGCATCATGCGTGTGTCAAGTTAACGTGTACAATTTTATCATGATTCGCATTTGGAAAAATTAAATTAAAAGAATTAATTTCAGAAAATTATGGATAATATAAGTGGTAATACTTAACAGTTCATATTTGATAGTTTATTTATTACTAGCAAAATGATACGCGCGCTATTAGTTTCTTATTTATAGTTTATTTCAAAATATAATCTGAATTTTTAGTCTTGGTTATTGGTTATTCAATTAGTAAGAAACTGAGGCTAGCTACATTGCAGAAAGATTTCTTGATAGTGTGCCAGATTCATGGGGTTTTTCCAAAAAAGATTTTTGAAATTAATGAGAAAGTTTGCTTTGATTTTAATAACAAAGAAACAAAGAAATCTCTGATGAGACCACTAATAAACTTAGGAAGTCTATCTTAAATTTGGTTATAAATGATTGCCATGCACAAATACACAATTTAAATGAGACCATCATTATTATTATTATTATTATATTATTATATTTTGGTCAGATTTAATTTGCGGAGGATGTGATTCGATACGTTTACAAAAAAAGTAAATGATGTACGGAATTTGTGGGTCTTCACGACTATATCCATATAAAATTTGCTTCAAAAAGGTTAATATTGTAATTTTCTATAAGGCTCTCCTAAACCGTAAGAAATACGGAAAAACGGACATTTTCGGAATTTTCGCCAAACAAGTGTAATAGTATCAACAAATCGAATAAAGTGGATTCGTTTAATCTGCATATTGTATAATAAATTTATAAAATTGTTTAAACATAAACAAGGATTAGATTTTATGACGGTATAAGGATGACCCTTTTCGCTACGGCAGGTAGGCATTGGAAACTCTTTTCCTGGTTCAAAAAGTGAATAAATTTTGGCTTCGTCTCAAAATACGATATAGTTTCCCATACGGTTTCCTGTATAGTTTCCCAAATAGCTTCCCACATATCCCATGTAAAAATATTTTGTCTTGGGTTTTGTCTTGATGACTGGCGATCAAGACTGTCTTGATGACAGGCAATCAAGAAATTTTCAAGACTTGTTGAAGACGTTTTGAAAGTCTGACTAATGAGACGAAGTCAGAATTTATTTATTTCTTGAAGCAGAAAAAAAGGTTTCCAATGAGCCTTATAGAAAACTACAATATTAACCTTTTTGAAGCAAATTTTATATGGCTATAGTCATGACGACCCACAAATTCTGATCTTCTTACTTTTACTTAGCTATTTTTAAAATTAAACAAAAATTTCATTTAAAATTTAAGGGACTAGACCACTGTGAAATTCAGAATTTTTGAAATTCAATATTTCGAAAATTTATCAACGGATTTAGGTTTCCTTTTTCTTGTTTTGTTGGAAAAAGTATTTTCTACAAATTTTATATGAATTTTATATGAATCTTTTTTTTTATATAATCAAAATTGTTGACAAAGTTAACGAACAAAATTTTGTGTTTTTTGGACTGCGGCAGAGCTACAGGTCTCTATAATCATCCGAAACAAAAAGCCGAACAAGATTAATAAACGCGAATAGACTGGCTATCGTCGTACACGAGGATTTTAATTTTTTCTCCTTATTGACAAAATGGCGTTTTTTTTTTTCATTTTTTTCAATTCTCATTATTTTTTTAATCCAGAATTTATTAAAAAAAGAAGTCTCCATATACGGCGAGAGGTAATCTATCTAAAAATACACTTAAAAAATTTGAACCAAATCGTATGAGTGGTTTTCGAGAAATCTGCCGCAGTGGCAAAAAAACATGGTTTCGAGAAAAATGCATTCAAAGTTTGGGGTACAAATTTCAGCCAGAGTCTTACAAAACAAAATTTACTATTCAAAATAATGTTCTAGTGATAATTTTTCACGGATCTCGATATTTTTTGTTTAGAAATACTCAACATTAAATTTGGAAGAAAATGATCTAGTCCGATGTACGAATTTGTCGATTTGTGCAATTTTGCATAAACAAATCCGTGACGGGGCCATGCAGAATCAGCTGTATCTTTGACAATTTTCAAGATATCGCCACAAAAATTTCACAGCATATTTTTGAAACTATAAGGAACAGGAAAATGAAAGAAAAAAATATTTGTTGAAAATTTCACAATGGTGCAGTCCCTTAAGTTCAGATTATCTTGTCCCTTTTTTATTGGCCTTTTGCAAAGACATAACAAAAATCTTCTTCGTTTGAGACAAGTTCAGTTCGAAAAAGGTCATCCTGATACCGTCATAAAAGCTAATCCTTATTTATATTTAATCAATTTATTAATTTATTATACAATATGTATATTAAATGAATCTATTTTATTCCACTTGTTGATACTATTACATTCGTTTGGCGAAAATTCCGAAAATGTCCGCTGTTTCGTATTTCTTACAGTTTGCAAGAGCCTTATAGAAAATTACAATATTAACCTTTTCGAAGCAAATTTTAGATGGCTATAGTCATGAGGGCCCACAAATTCTGATCTTACTTTTAAATAGCTATTTTTAAAATTAAACAAAAAATTGATTTCAAATCAAAGTTCAGATTAACTGGTCCCTTTTATATTAGCCTTTAGCCAAGTCATAACAAAAATCTTCATGTTTTGAGACAACTTCAGTTCGTCCAGCCACTGTGAGCCATAAGCATAAGAGTAAGACAAAATTTGGATGTGTATGTAGTGTGGCTTATGAGACAGAGACAGAACTTATTTATCTCTTGAACCAGGAAGAAGGTTTCCAATGCCTACCTGCCCTGGCAAAAAGGGTCATCCTCATACCGACATAAAAGCTAATCCTTATTTATGTTTAAACAATTTAATAAATTTATCGTACAATTTGCATATTAAATGAATCCATTTCATTCCATTTGTTGATACTATGACACTTTTTTGGCGAAAATTTCGAAAATGTCCGTTTTTCTGTATTTCTTGCGGCTTAGGAGAGCCTTATAGAAAACTACAATATGAACCTTTTTGAAGCAAATTTTAGATGCAGTTTCCTACTTGGAATTTTTCAAAAGGGATCTTTCACGCCTTTAGCTGGACTTATATTAAACTTCCTGTAAAAAAGTGGTTCAAAAAGTACATCGCGTGTCGCCTGTCAAAATCCAGAAGTCATTACCAGGTTAATTGGACTGGTTGCACATTGGCTTTAATTGCAGTCTCACGGACGTATGAAATTGCCTTCCAGAAATTTACTTAAATTATTTCTGTCACCGAGGAAACCGTTCATTTACCTTTAAGATTGATGCATGATGCGCCAGGTCTCAGATCATTATTCAGAAAGGAAATTAAAGTTCGCGATGCTCTTGTTGAAGGCGTCATCAACTTTTCAATTATTGCGTGAGGTAATTCACTGATTGCATTTGTTCCTTCTTTTTGAGTGATAATTTTTTAAACTTGAATTATTACAGGAATCACATTCTGCCTCCTTTTTTACCTCATCCCGATTTTCCCCTTAAATTTTAAAAATCACATAAAACACCTAAAATCTATAAATTTGACCCAATTCACCCCCTTTTTTTAATAAATTTGGTTCAGTTTTCAAGAACGGTAAACAGAAATTCAAGACATTAGAAAGCAAGACGCTTTGAAAGAGATTCTTTTTGATAGTACCAATTTCAAATATTTCCTAAACAATTTATTTGCTAATTTTGTTTAAAACGGGGGCTTAAATGTTTCAAATGTACTATATTACCTTCATCAAATGTGCTATATATTTAATTCAAAACTCTTTAAATTCCTGATGGTTCGAGTAAGAATATTGCATTTTTAACGAAATAAATCAATTTGTAACCAAATGGTTGGATTATTAACCAAGCAAGATTTTTCAGTCCAGGAGAAAAAAAATTCTTTCAAGCAGTTGAATTTTCAAGCAAAATTATGAATTTTCAGCCGAAAAGAATGATTCTCTACCAAAAAGGAAGAACTTTTAACAAAATACATGAATTTTCAACCAGAGAGATAAATCTTTAACCGAATAATGAATTTTTACAAAGTAGTTGAACTTTCAATCTAGTAGTTGAATTTTTAACAAAAGAGTTGAATTCTCAACCGAAACAGATTAATTTTTAATCAAACAGTTACGTTTTCAAGACACAAGGATGAAATTTCTACAAAAAAGTTGAATTTTCAATCTAAACAGATAAATTTTTAACAAAAAAGTTCATTTTTAACCAAATTATAGAATTTTCTACCAAAATAGTTGAATTTTCAACCACAAAAGACAAATTTTCGACCAAAAAGGATGACTTTGAAGCAAAATTGTTGAAGTTTCAAACAAATATTTAAATTTTTAACCAAAAACGATTAATTCTGAACCAGGCACTTTCATTTTCAACCAATGAAGACGAATTCCGAATTAAATATGTAATAGTTGTTATTTTAACCAAAAATTATTTTAGTTTTCAACATAGCAGTGAAATTTTAAACCAAAATGATGAATTTTTACCAAATAGTAGAATTTTCAACCAAACAGTCGATTGTCAACCGAAAATGGAGTAGTCAAAACTTTCAGTCAAAAAAATTAATTTTCAGTCAACAAAAAAAGACAAATTTTTCAACAAAAAGTTAAATTTACAGTCAGAGAGATAAATCTTCAACCAAAAAAGTGAATTTTTAACAAAGTACTTCAACTTTCAACCAAGTAGTTGAATTTCAATGAAATAGTTGAATCCTTGACCAAAACAGAATTATTTTTAACTAACCGGTTGCATTTTTTAACTAAAAAAGATGAAATTACTACCAAGTTAGATGAATTTTTAAACCAAAAAGATGAATTTTCAACCAAAAACTATTTTTTAGTCAAGAAATAAAATTTTAACCAAATTCTGGAATTTCCAAGACACAAAGACGATTTTTTTTGGAAAAAATGGATATTTTAAGACGAAAATATGAATTTTCAACAAGAAAATTCATTTTTAATCAAATTTTGTACCAAAATAGTTGAATTTTTAACCCAAAAAGACCAATTTTTAACCAAAATGAATGACTTTAACAGAATTGTTCAATTTTCAACAAAGTAATTAAATTTTCAACAGAATACTTATAAGTGTAACCAAAAACGATGAATTCTCAACCAAATAGTTGATTTTTCAACTAATAAAGATAAATTTTCAAACCAAAAAGACGAATTTTCAGCAAAAGAGTTGGATTTTCAACCAAGAAATATTTATCATTCAAGCAAGAAAAAAAACGTCAACGAAATCGTTAAATTTTCAATCAAGTAGTTGAATCATCAACCAAAAAAGACGAATTCTGAATGAAAAATGTAATAGTTTAATTTTCAATAAAAAACCCCGAATTTTAATGAAAAATGTAATAGTTGAAATTTTAACCAGAAGATTTCAATTTTAAACAAAAAATAGTTGAACTGAACCAAAAAAAACGAGTCTCCAACAAAACAGTTGAACTTTCAACCTGATAATATAAATTTTCAACAAAAAAGTTAATTTTCAACCAAATAATGAAAGTTTTAATAAGAAAAGATGAATTCTTCACCAACAAAATTATATTAGACTTTTTGACCAAAAAATAGTTGGATTTTCTCATCAAGTACTATTAATTGAGTTCTCATTTAGGTTAACAAACTACGTTTTCTAAAAAAATTATCTTCACAATATTGTTACTTTTGTGAATAATAATTTTTTAAAATTTTTGTTTCTTCTCACATTGTTATCTTTTTGGCTGAGATTTGAAAGCGTTTTGAACATCCGAAAGTTTTCAACTGATAAAAATACATTATACAAAAGGTTAAAATCCAAGGAGTAAAAAAATATATTTTTCAAATAGTCATTTTTCTGTGTTTCAAATTATTTCTTTCTGAATTATATACTTTAAAAAATACATTTAAACAAATTCATTGCACTTTTGTGCGATATTTACGAGATGCCTGTTTGATACAAAAAGTTCTTAATAATAAATGAAATCCCCTTTAATCCTATTTTTTTACCTAAAATTAAACTACTGGACCGACGTGATCTCTGTTATTATATTCCATACAAGTGTCGTATTAAATATGCGTTTTTTATTCAACATGTATAGTTTTGCATACATATTTTACATATCTAAAATCCCCCCTCTTACAGGAAATCGGCAGACATTAAACCTTTGATCTCAAATCCCTTCCCAAAACCTCCAATTACCGCAATTCTCATAATAAGCCTCCAAGCAATACCTGACGTACTTGTCAATCCTGTTGGTCTTTTCAATCTCTGGAATCCCCTACCACCTGCAGCCGTTCTTTTATCAGAAGCGCTCGCATTCGCCTAAACATTTGGTCATGGGAGTGGAAAGCTGCAGAAAACCAAAACTCTTGAGCACAACCGGTTAACGACAGACGAGTTTGGATATAAACATTCGATAGCATCGAAGTGTGCCCACATCCTCGGCGTCAAACCTCCCGCTTGTTTGTAGTTAGACAAAGTAAAAAACACGACTGAGTGAGAATCCGGAACGTTCACCCATCCGAACGCCAACCGGGCCCGTTCGTGCTTAACATTCAAGATCTCGACAAGTCGAGACTCACCATCCAGCTACTGCTGTCAGTTATAAAGTTTTGTAATTTACTTATTTCATCTCTTAGAAGATTAAATTTATTAATTTTGATTTCTATTAATTTTGTTTCAAACTAAACACAAGGAAAAAATTACTTAAAAATAAAAATATTATAGGCGGAAGTTTTTTCTGAGGATTTGAGTTTCATTTTCTTACAAGCAGATAGTTTTTTTTTATTCCAAGCGTAAGCGGATTTCGAGCGTTGATAGTTTGACGTTAAAAGAGGAAACGCTCGATCGGAATTATTGTTCTGGCAAAGATAAGAGACCGGTGACGCTTATCTTGGCATATTGAAAAAAAGTGGTGCTACGTCTCCAAGAGCGCCAACTTTTATGAAACACGGAAATGTTACATTACTTTCGACTGTTATAATAAGGATGCGTTTTGAATTTAAAAGAATTGCGTCATTAAGGAAAAATGAGTTTAATATTTCCTTCAGAATTATAATATAATTTACCATTATTCACCTGAATAAATAATTGTTAAATCAATAATAAAAGCAAAATTAAACACCTTACAGAATGACTATAATTATAAGAATAAAAATATTAATACGATAGTGCTCAATTAATTTTTATAATTCAGAAAGAAATATTCCAATTTTCATGAAAGCCTGGTTAAAAATAGAAATGTTGAATTGCGAGCCTTCAAGAATGTATAATTTTGAACAGTGGAATTTCCAAAATGAATAATTAATTTAGTGCTCAATTGATTTTTATAATTCTGAAAGAAATAATTTAATTTTCATGAGAGCTTGGTTGAAAATAAAAATTTTGAACTGCGAGCCTTCAAGAATGTATAATTTTGAATATTGGAATTTCCAGAATGAATAATTAAATGGTGGAGCAACTGAAAATTGCTCAATTTAAAAATAAAATTTTGAAGCTTAAGACATTTGAATACTTGAAACATATTTAAATTCAATTTTAACTGAAAATTTTGGAATTGGCAACCTTTAGACATGACATTTTTTTCGTGAAATGTAAACCAGTGAAACATATCAACCTGTAACGCTTTATCATTTATAACATTTCAAATTCGGCAATTTCAAATCTAAAACCTATATCTAGATGAATTACTTATAAGTATAAAGCAATTTAATCTCTGACGTACAAAACTGAATAATTGTAATTTGCAACCAAAAACACTGAACAGAGTTTCTGCTAGTTTTCGCCCACCAAATTCTCGGTTATTTTCCGATTTTTTCGGCGGTTGTACAGGTAAATACCAAATCTCCTCTCTTCAAAAGCATGGATGCAGCGCATCTAACATAAGGTTTTGCTATTTGTAAATTTTTATAAACTGCGATATCTTATTATTTTTAAACAAAAACATATTTTTGTAATTTATGGTGTTTAAAACTTACGAGCAAATGTAGTACAGTTTCGATGTCTTAATTATTTATGCAGATTTGGTCAACATGAAAGTTGTTATTATTTAAAAACATATCTTTGGTGAGTTTTTTTGTTATTCCAATTTGTAGACAATTCTTAGATATAATTCCAAGTTTCTTTGGTATTATAGCATTTCAAAGAAATTCACAAGAATTCCAAATAATTCCAATTAATATTTCATAAAGGATTCAAAGATTTTATATATTTCAAAAGATTTTACAATGATTTCACAAAAATTTCAAAATATATCGAAAGATTTTAGAAGATTTCATAAAGATTTTAAAAGACTCAAAAATATTTTAAATCATTTTACGAAGATTTCCAAAATTTCAAAGATTTCAGTAAGATTTCAAAGATTGGTAAATAATTCTTAGATATAATTCAGAAGATTTCAATGATTTCATAATGATTTCAAAGATTATAAAAGATTTCACAATGATTTCACAAAAATTTCAAAATATTTCGAAAGTTTTCAAAAGATTTCCAAGAGTTTTTAAAGATCTCAAAAGGTTTCAAAGGTTTTAGAAAGTTTTCCAAGATTCCGCAAAGATTTCAAAACAGTTCAAACCTTTCAAAGAAATTCGCAAAAATTTCAAAAGATTTAAATTCATTTCACAAAGATTTCATACAGATTTTTAAAGATTTAAAAATATTTTAAATCATTTCACAAATATTTCATAAAGATTTTAAAATATTTCGGTAGATTTGAGAAGATTTAAGAAGATTTACAAGATTGGTAATCTAATTGGTAAATAATTCTTAGATATAGATCCGAAATTTCCAAAGTTTCTTAGATTTCAGTAAGATTTCATAGATTAGTAAATAATTCTTAGATATAATTCAAAAGATTTCAACAATTTTGCAAGGATTTCAAAAATTTCAAAAGATTTTACAATGATTTCACAAAAATTTCAAGAGATCTTGAAAAGTTTTCAGAAGGTTTCCAAGATTTTGTAAAGATCTCAAAAGATTTCAAAGCTTTCCAAGATTTCAAAACAATTTAAACCTTATAAAGAAATTCAGAGAAATCTCAAAAGAGTTCAGAAGATTTAAGAAGATTTCCGAAATTGGTATTCTAATTGGTAGGTAATTCTTAGATATAATTAAGGAGATTTCAAAAATTCCAAAGATTTCAATAAGATTTCAAAGATTGGTAAATAATTCTTAGATATAACTAAGAAGATTTCCAAGATTTCGCAAAATTTCAGAGATTCCAAAATGTTTAAAAGATTTTGCAAGGATTTCAAAGATTTCAAGGATTTCAAAAGATTTCACAATGATTTCACAAAAATCTAAGAAGAATTCAAAAGATTTCAAAATTTCGCAGAGATTTCAAAAGTCTAATTACATAAAAATTAATTATTAACTATTATATCTCATAGACAATAGAATTTGTTTACAGCTTAAGCAATGTTTTAGATTGTTACAAAATTTTTGAATAGTTATAATTCTAAATACTTTTTTTTATCAAATTTTAATTTTCGGCCATATCCCTGTTTTCCGGTTTTCCAGTTAATATGGCATATACCCTCTTGAAGAATGATAAGGCGCAGTGGAAAAAATCAATAAAAAATTTAAAATATCAAAATTGAGTAATCAAATTATAAATAAATTCTGATTAAACAATATAATTCCAAATATGACGCATATATAATTGAATAATTTTTTACTATAAGTAACTTTAGGAACTAAAAAACTAAAAGAGTTTCAAGTAAAAAATGATTCAATTTGTCAAATTTATCAGTTAAAGACATTTGAATTAAGACATTTGCATTTACACATTTAAAATTGGCTTTGTCCAAAATTTTAAAGCACAAAATGTAAAATTTTAGACAATTTTAAATTCAAAGCATACGATATAAAAAGTACTTTACAAGAAAATCTGAAGCAATTGATAATTTGGAATTGGAAGCTTGAAAAAGTAAGAGAATTGAAATCTGAAGCTCTAAAAACCAGACGATTTTTGAATCTGAAAAACTTGTGGTCTTTCAAACAAGAACAGTGATAATTTATAAATTTCAAATTAGATGATTTCAAAAGTGAAGGAGTTTAATTTTTTTTAATTAAAAAAATGAACAAAATAGCACATTTCGAATATAAAATGGTTAAAGCATTCTAAATTAAAAAAATTATGAATATGGAATGTGATCGAATCCATTTCAAATCATTCAGGCCAGCGCAGTGGCTGATATGTTCAGATATGTATTTTTTAAATTAACATAGCAACATTTTTAGAATTTTTTACGAATATTTTCAAATTTTAAGGGTGAAATGAGTTTTTTGCAAATTTTACTTTAAAAACCGTGCCATTTTCGCAATTTTTGAGATCTTAATTTTTTTATTGCATTTTATCTAGTTTTTTGAACTGTTTCAAAATCCACAAAAAAAATAAAAAATAATAAAACTTGGGAAAGTTATTTTGATTTTTTGAAAGAAAGAAAAATAATTTCTTATTCTCACAAGCCGCACCATTTTTCCTGAAATTTTTAGGAATAATAGGTACATACTTATATATTGTGCTTAGCATAATTTTCTTATTTTGTACTTTTTTGTTTTTCTGGAGAAATTTTTTTTCAAAACCTTGCTCTTTTTGCAATTTTTGAGACTTTAAGGTTTTTCTTGTTCCAGTTAGTCAAAATTTTTTTGTAAACTTGTTAATTCGATGAGAGTAACGAAGAAAAAATAGAAAACAGTAAAGTTATTTCGATTTTTTGGAAAATTAAAACACGAAATTTTCTCAATTTTTTTCTCACATTTTCTCATTTCCTCTTTTTTTTCTCTGAAAATTCCAATGAAAAAAGATGATTGTTTTGAGAACATTTCGGGTTTTAATTTTAAAAAAGGCTTGACTATTTTCTTTTTGATTTCGAAAGAACGAAGAAAGCTTTGACAAACTGGAACAAGAAAAAACCTTAAAATCTCAAAAATTGCAAAATGAGCAATTAAAATTTTTTCAATTAAATTGAATCTTTATACATGAACATTTTTTAGATACTATGAAACAAATCGAAATAGGCTAAATAATCTATGTTCTATACCTAACATCGTTTTTTGTTTTTTATATTGGACCATAAAACCGCGTAAGACCGAAAAAACGCATTTATTGAAATTTTTAGATACTTGTAGCCCTCAAAATAAAAAACGAAAATTTATAGCATCTCTAACTCAACTTCAATTGTGAAATTTCAGATTTTGATCATTTGTATTTAAAAAAGAACCAAAAAATTTCTCACCTCCCTTACAAATTAAACTACAGCATGTAGTGAGCAGACAGAAAAATAACTTGAAACCATTTTTATATTATTATCATCAAGGTGAAGGCCCCGGTTCGTAACCTACTAAGAAGCTGGAATGAATAAAGTCCTAATCGAATGCCTCAAGTAATATTATTGAATGCAACAAACTTTCGTCATACGTAAATAATAATCCATTTTCAATCGAAAATTTCATTGAAAGCAAGTTTAAGGATTCCTTAATCAAATAATTAAGAATTTGAACAAACATATCTGATGTGCCGGTTCGTAATCCCCGAAAGTCCTCTTTGAGTCAGTTCGTAACCCAATGATGAACCGGTTCGTAACCGGCCTATCAATGCAAGTAAATTCGGGATTATAGGCTATATTCAATTAATTTCACAATTTTCAAGCTTTTATTTGAAGTAGTTGATTTTTTGAGGCTCATCAAAGTTGACACTAACTGGCGTCAACAGCAAATTACGCCAAGTGCGTTAATTCGTATACCAACCTCACAATCGATTCGAGGACTGTCAATTTGTAAATGACGCATTCATTCTTTGTTTTTGGTCAAAGCTAAAAGTTTATAGAGATATTTGACGAATATAAGTTAAAGTAAAGATCTGTGTCACCGTTTTAACGATATGTGTCATATTTTTATTTTTATAAGAGTTTTTGCCAGAGTGATTACAGATGCGTCACTGCTGATATTTCGGTGCACGTTCGTAACCGACTCAAAAATTATTGTATTTCGACATGCAAAGCTACTTACTCAAACGATTGCACTCAAAACAAGACGAGTGTTATCACTGTTTACTGGATTGCCATTTTTTTACTCACAACACGCCGAGCTGTCAAGTTTCGTTGGTCTTATAGTCAGCTGGTCTGAAAGTACATTGTGCCACGGTGGAGGGGAGAGCGCGACGTTTTTATTTTTTTTTCGAATTGATAAACGCGAAATAATGCCCATCATCTCATATCAGTTTTGTACATTTTCATTTTTACCTTGAAAAGAAATTCACATCAGCAACAATTTCTATTGTATTATATAAAAGATCAATTTATACGCTTGTTGGGTTACGAACTGGTCGGAGGCTACGAACCAGGGCCTTTACCTTAGTATCTAGTAAGATGGTCTCCATCCGAGTACAACCAAGCCAAGCGTTGCTTAACTTTGGTGATCGAACGAAAGGCCTTGCATAATTCCACGTATCCAAGCGTACAATTTAGATTTCGAAATTGAAGCCTTAAAATGAAAGAAAAATTGCCAGTGATCCGAATAAAAAAATATTATACAATCAAAATGAAACATTTTATAATTGAAAGCTTATAAATGAGAGTTGAACGCTTATAAACTAGATTTGATCAATTATATTTACACCGTTAGTAGAAGTTACGTTCTCGAATCTCACTTAATTAAAAATAATATGAACCTTTCTAGTAACGAAACCAATTAAAAGCAGAAACCCTTACAAAATCAAGTTACACTCCTCAATTAATTGCAACACATATCGCAATTCTCACATTCGATCCCCTTTGATGAAACGGATCCCGATATCGTATAATATCGATGAAAACAATTCGCTACCGTGAACATGAAATCGATCACGGATCTGAATTGAGAGGAAGAAAAATTGCGAATAATTTAAAGTCAAATTGCCCCGGACATATTCCCGACAAACAGCATGATGGCATCGGCTATATTGAAGGGGTTGGAAAGACCGAGAGAGATAGAAATATAGAAAAGAGGAAAGGAAAGGCAGAGGCCAGAGGGAAATAAGGCTCCCCTTATTTCCCTCTAGCCGGACAGATAACGAGAGGAAGAGCGGTGGAAAGAAAAAAGGAGAGGAGTGAGTGAAAGAAGCCTCTCGCGTGAAACCACTCTACAACTTTTGATATCGATGCATCATCTCGATCCTCGCACCAGGTTCTCTGATCGATTTTCATTCCGCGTGTTGCATGGACTTGCTATCCGGGTGCTATCTTCAACCACCTCGCCTCCGATGACTTCTACCTACGGGGTGTTCGAAAAATATCCGGATAGTCATTATCCTTCCATGTACTCATGCACTGGTGTGGAAATTGATACCACCGTTTATCAAATAAAAAGTAACTCTTGTCGATCTACATTTCAACAAGCCCCTGTTATAAATAATTAGATATTTAATTTAAAAAAGTGGTTCATATAATACCTTCTTTGATAATAGATATATGATAGGGTAACGACATAAGTAGCTGGTTTATCGAATCCGATTTTTGAAGATTCTTTAATGCTGAGCCACCGTGGCTCAGTATTAGAGTTACGGACAAAGCTTAACACGAGAAGTATTAGATGGCGCTAGGTAGAGTAGACTCTCACAAACCGCCTGGTGCTCGGAATCTAGCTACTGTTATACAGCCCTGGTATGAATAATTAGATATTCAAGTTAAAAAAGTGGTTCATATAATGCCTTCTTTGATAATAGATATGATAGGGTAACGACATAAGTAGCTGGTTTATCGAATCCGACTTTTGAAGATTCTTTAATGCTGAGCCACCGTGGCTCAGTATTAGAGTTACGGACAAAGCTTAACACGAGAAGTATTA
>JAUMHM010000085.1:7756202-7772369 GCA_032362435.1 Melikaiella ostensackeni | reverse complement strand
AGTCTTAACCCCCCCCCCCCCCCCCGAAAGTATCGCACCCGTTAATTTTAAAAGATAATTTTCAACCAAGAAAGATGGCTTTTTTACCATGAAAGATGAATTTTCAAACGAAAAAAAATGTTTTTGGTCGTAAAAGGTCGTAAAGTCTTGGATGGACTTGTTTCTTAGCTGATGTCTTACACGGCCGTAGAGTAAGTCCCTTATATGTACACCTCATACAAGGTGTCCTATAATTTAAATTGTCCCACAAAAAAAACTTGCGAGAGAATATAAATTAAAAGAAGGAGAGTGGCCATCCATAAACTACGTTACCAATTTTGGGCTATTTTTGACCCCCACCTCTGCCTCTCTCATTGAAAATCGTAGTTTAGTCCTTAAACCTCCTCCCGAAAGTAACGTAGCTGTTTTTTTAAAAGATGATCAACCAAGAACGATGACTTTTTTACAATAAAAGATGAATTTTCAAAGCAAGAGGAACTGTTGAATTTGTAAGCCGAAAAGACGAATTTTCTACAAAATAGTTCAATCCTCAACAAAAACGGATTAATTTTCATGCAAACGGTAGCATTTTGACCCAAAATATTAATTTTCAACCAAAACTTCTTCCAAAAAGACGATTTTTCAACAAAATACATAAATTTTTAACCAAGTGGTTGAGTTTTCAACTAAGAAAGATGAATTTACAACAAAAAATGGAATGGTTGAATCTTCGATTAAAAAAGTTACTTTTCAACCGGAAAAGAAACGATTTTTCAACACAATAATTAAATTTTTAACCAAAGAAATTAATCTTCAACCAAAAATGACAAATTTCCAACAAAAAATTAAGATCGTCAACCAAAATAGATTAAGTTCAAATCAAACAGTTGCATTTTTAACCAAAAGGACGAATTTTTGACAAAACAACAAAATATATGAATATTCAAACAAAAAGGTTTATTTTCAATCAAAATGTAGCATTTATGACCAAAAAGGATGAATTTTTAACCAAGAAGAGTAACTTTGTACCAGAAAAGACGATTTTTTATCAAAATACATGAATTTCGACCAAATAGTTGAATTCTATACTAAAACAGATAAATTTTCAACCAAAAATGAACGAGTTTTCTGCATAACAGTCCAATTTTCAATCAAAGAGATAAATCTTTAACCAAAAAAATGAATTCTTAACAAAATACTCAAATGTTTAACCAAAGAGATGAAGGTTTAACTAAAATGATGAATCTGCAAAAAAAAAATTTTAACCGAAAAGACAATTTATTAACCAAGAACATTAATTTTCTGCCAAAAATGACAAATTTTCAACAAACCACATGAATTTTCAACCTAATAGTTGAATAGAAAACAAAAAAAAAAGATAAATTATCAACCAAAAATGGAGTATTTAAATTTATGATTAAAAAAGTTAATTTCCAACCAAAAATTAAATGGATTTTTAACAAAACAGTTAAATTTTTAACCAAATATATAAATCTTCAAAACAAAAAAGACGAGTTTTTTACAAAATACTTAGATCGTCAACCAAAGCAGATTAATTGCCAACCACACAGTTGCATTTTCAGTCAAAAAAACGAATTTTTAACAAAACAGTTGAAGTTTCGACCAAAAAAGATGACTTTAACGAAATAGTTGAATTTTCATCCAAATAGCTGAGTTTTTAATCAAAGAGGTGAATCTTAAAAAGAAAGTAATTTTTTTAAAAAATAAGTTCAACTTTCAACAAAATAGTTAAATTCTCAACCAAAAGAATGAATTTTGAAGGAAAAAGATGATATTTCAACAAGATACATGAATTTTTAACCAAATAGTTCAATTTTCAACTAAAAAAGATAAATTTACAAGCAAAAATGGAGTGGTTAAATTTTTGATAAAAAAATTACTTTTTAACCAAAAAAGAAACGAATTTTCAACATAATAGTCAAATTTTCAAACAAAGAGATGAATCTTCAACCATAAAAGACGAATTTTCAACAAAATATTTAGATCGTCAACCAAAACAGATTAAGTTTAACTCAAACAGTCGTATTTTAAACCAAAAGGACTAGCTTTTAACAAAACAATTGAATTTTCGACTAAAAAAAGATGACTTTAACAAAATAGTTAAATTTTCAACCAAATAGCTGAATTTTTAACCAAAGAGGTGAATCTCAAGAAAAAAGTTGTTTTTTTTAAAAATATGTTCAACTTTCAATCAAATAACCAAATACATGAATATTCACACTAAAACAGATTAATTTTCAATCAGTACGGTGCATTTATAACCAAAAAGGATGAGTTTTCAACTAAGAAGAGTAACTTTGTACCAAGAAACGATTTTTTGACAAAATACAGGAATTTCAACCAAATAGTTGAATTTTTAACTAAAAAAGGTAAAATTTCAACCAAAAATGGACGAATTTTGTGCATAATAGTTGAATTTTCAATCAAAGAGATTAATCTTCAACCAAAAAAATGAATTCTTAACGAAGTACTTAAATATTTAACCAAAGAGATGAAGTTTTAACTAAAATGATGAATCTGCAAAAAAAGAATGAGTTTGCAACCGAAAAGACGATTTATTAGACAAAAAGATTAATTTTCTTCTAAAAAGACGAATTATCAACAAACCACATGAATCTTCAAACAAATAGTTGAATCCTCAACAAAAAAGATAAATTTTCAACAAAAAATGGAGTAGTTAAATTTTCGATTAAAAAATTAATTTCTTACCAAAAATTAAACGAATTTCCAACAAAATAGTCAAGTTTTCAATCAAAGAGATGAACCATCAACCAAAAAAGACGAATTTTTAACCAAATATTTATATCGTCAACCAAAACAGATTAATTTCTAACCGTACAGCTTCATTTTCAGTCAAAAGGACGAATTTTTGACAAAACAGTTGAATTTTCGACCATAAAGGATGACTTTAACAAAATAGTTGAATTTTTATCGAAATAGCTGAATTTTGAACGAAATAGTTAAATTTTTAACCAAAAGGGTGAATCTTAAGAAGAAAGTAAATTTTTTAATTAGTTCATCTTTCAATCAAATAGTTAAATTCTCAACCAAAAGAATGAATTTTGAAGCCAAAAAGACGATTTTCCTAAAAAACAGTTGAATTTTCAATCCAAAAATATGATTTTTCAGCAAGAAAGCTAATTTTTTACCAAATAGTTCAATATTAAAATGAATAGTTCACTTTTTAACCAAATAGTTGTATTTTCTAACAAACCGTATTATTTTTTAAGCCAAACATACGAAATTTCTACAAAATAGTTGAATCCTCAACAAAAAAAGATTAATTTTCATCCAAACAGTAGCATTTTTGACCAAAAATAATCATTTTCAACCAGTTGAATTTTCGACCAAAAAAGATGACTGTAACAAAATAGTTGAATTTTCATCCAAATGGCTGAATTTTGAACAAAATAGTTAAATTTGCAACCAAAACGTGAAACTTAAAAAAAGTAAATTTTTAAGACAGTAGTTCAACTTTCAACCAAATAGTTAAATTTTCAACCAGAAAAATAAATTTTAAAGCCAAAAAATGACTTAACGACAATACATTTGAATTCTCCATCCAAAAATATTATTTTTCAACAAAAAAGTTAATTTTCTACCAAATAGTTCAATATTAAAATGAGTAGTTTAGTTTTTAACCAAATAGCTGTATTTCCTACCAAACTGTTGAATTTTTAAGCCAAAGCGACGAAGTTTCTACGAAATAGTTCAATCTTCAAGAAAAACAGATTAATTTTCATCCAAACAGTAGCATTTTCAACGATTTCAACGAAAAGACGATTTTTCAACAAAATACATGAATTTTTAACCAAATAGTTGAATTTTCAACTAAGAAAGTTAAATTTACAACAAAAAATGGAATGTTTAAATTTTCGATTAAAAAAATTACTTTTCAACCGGAAAAGCGAATTTTCAACCGAATATTTTTATTTTCAACCAAACAAATGAATCTTCAACGAAAAATGACGAGTTTTCAACAAAATATTTAGATAGTGAACCAAAAGAGATTTATTTTAAAATCAAACAGTTGCATTTTTAACCAAAAGGACGAATCTTTAACAAAAGAGTTGAATTTTTGACCAAGAAAGATGAATTTAACGAAATAGTTGAATTTTTAGCCAAAGAGATGAATCTTAAAAAAAAAAAATTAAAGAAAGCACTTCAACTTTGCACCAAATAGTTGAGTTTTCAAACCGAAAAGATGACATTTTAACAAAGAAGATTAATTTTGTACCAAAAAAAGGCGAATTATCAAGAAAATACATGAATATTCAAACTAAAAACAAATTAATTTTCAATTAAAAAGTTGCGTTTATAACAAAAAAGGATGAATTTCCAACGAAGAAGAGTAACTTTGTACCAAAGGAGACGATTTTTTAACGAAATTAATAAATTTCAACCAAATGGTTGAATTTCTAACTAAAAAAGTTAAATTTTCAACCAAAAATGGACGAATTTCCTGCATAATAATTGAATCTTCAATCAAAGAGATGAATCTTCAACCAAAAAAAATGAATTCGTAACAAAATACTTAAATATTCAACCAAAGAGATGAAGTTTTAATTAAAATAATAAATCGGCAAAAAAAGAAATGAATTTTCAACCGAAAAGACGATTTATTAGCCAAGAAGATTAATTTTGTACCAAAAAAGATGAATTATCAACAAACCATATGAATTATTAACCAAATAGTTGAATTTTCAACAAAAAAAGTTCATATTTCAACCAGATAGTTGAATTTTTAACCACTAAAGCTAAATTTTCAACCAAAAATGGAGTAGTTAAGTTTTCTCTGAAAAAAATCACTTTTCAACGAAAAAAGAAACGAATTTTCAACACAACAGTCAAATTTACAACCAAAGAGATGAATCTCTAACCAAAAGAGACTAATTTTCTACAAAATATTTAGATCGTCAACCAAAACAGATTAATTTTCAACCAAACAATTGCACTTTTAACCAAAAAAATGAATTTTCAACAAAACATTTGAATTTTCGACCAAAAAAGATGACTTTAATAGAATAGTTGAATTTTTATCCAAATAGCCTAATTTTCAACAAAACAGTTAAATCTTCAACCAAAGAAATGAAACTTAAAGAAAGTAAATTTTTTAGATAGTAGTGAACTCTCAACCAAATAGTTGAATTTTCAACTAGAAAAATGAATTTTGAACCCAAGAAAACGATTTGACTACAAAACAGTGGAATTTTTAATCCAAAAATTTTATTTTTCAACAAAAGAGTTAATTTTCTACCAAACAGTTCAATACTCAAATAAATAGTTCGATGTTTAACCAAATAATTGAATTTTTTACCAAAATATTTGAATTTTCAACCAAAATACGAATGTTTAATAAAAAAGTTAATTTTCAACCATATAGTTTAATTTTCTACCAAACTGTTGAATTTTTAAGCCAATTATAATGTATATAATTGTTAAATAATTAAAATAATTATAATAATAATTTAAATGATTCTTTTTCTTTCAAAATGTCGGCATTTTAAACAGAATCAGAATGTAGTTTGCTTCTTTTATATAACAAATGAAATTTGTCTAAATAGCTGAAAATTACTGCAAAATATTTCTAATTATTCCACTAGACCAACAATAATAATTTTTGGAAAAAAAACTAGAATAAAGTGCTCAAAGGTCTAGAATTCATGAAGAATTTACATTTTTGGATTAAGGGGTTCTTTTCGGGGCACCGTGTGGGTGTGTTAGGGGTGGCAAGCCCATATGATTTATAAGTAGAATTTTTCGTTGGAAAATCTTCGACAAGTTCTATAACTTTCCCGTAAAGTTTTTCCAAACCCACAGAAGTTATTCCAAAAACCCCAAAAAGTAATGTTTTCCCATTTATTTTACATGGAAAATTTCGAATTGAAACGAAAAACATTTGTTTCGAATTGTTGAAATCGAAATTTCGAAAAAACAAAAATATGGGATTTCTCTTTTTGGATTTGGAACCGAGTTAGGGGAATCGTTGCCCTCTATAAAAAAAAAACGATTTTGAATTACTCTAAAACACATTATCTATATCATAACCTTCAAAATGAATAATTTTTTTAAAGGCAATAACATGTAGAGGAAAAATTAGGAAAATTAAAAAATAGTTTATAATTTAGATATACTTTTTAGTTGGTTAGTATATATTAGTTCTTAGGCAACTTTTCAACAAGAAAAGTCGCCTTTAATACTTTTCTCAGTGCCACCCAATTTCCTGAGACATATAATAAAAAAGTAGAACAAAAAGAACAAAGGCTCGATATTATAAAAATTAATTATCACTTATGTCAATAAGGGAATACTAACTTCAATACACAAAATGTAAGTGTAACGCGATGAAATATGTATTAGCAATTAATCAATAATTAGCCTCGGAGGTTTGTTATCGCGTTTCAGAAATGATTTCACATATCCATAAAGGTAAATGAGTTTCGCTGGACATTAACCTAGAATAGGATTCAATGTTGATTCTTTTCCAGAAGTAATACTTCCCATATGTGTTTCGGATAATTGTATTCTACCGATACATTGTAATCATTTTTTCCGCATACGCCCCTGGGCACGAACTCTCATCTATGATTTTCTACCTATTCCCGTTTTCACCGTTCTACGCACATTTAGCGAATAATGCGTTTGTATAAATATGCATATCCCTATTGGTGAGAAATTTCCGCGAATATGTGGGTGCATGACGCGCCACGGTTACATGGGTAAAAGTATACCCGTAACGGATTTACGGGAACGACCGAGGATCATCGACATTAAGGTGAATTGGCTAAGTGGATGCATTATAGTAATATTATTCATTTATTATTTTATTATTATTATGCCATTAAGCCAATGCCCTTTCGGTGTAAGCGTAACTCGTTCAGTTAAACTACAAACTCTTTCCACAACAATGCCACGCTCCACAAAATTGCTACGCTCGGCTGCCAATCAGAAGCATTGTATTTATAACCAACGCTAGTGATTGGTTGTCAAGCGTAGCAGTTTCTGCTACCGTAGACTGCTGTTGTGTAAACAGGCTCAATCACACATTCCAACCATTCTTTCTTCGGTCTACCTCTGAGTACGCTACCATTCGCTTCACCTAAATACACTTGCTTCGTTGAACGTCCTTCATCCATTCTCTCAACATGACCAAACTATTTCAGCAATTTTCTTTCACTCTTGTGAATCGTACAATGCCGCATAATTTTTTTACCCTCGTTTGTACGTCTGGATGTCAATAAGTATTTTATCTGTAGAATTTAAATACTATAAAACAGGAATTTCCTAATATTTTTCAGTGTTTTTAAATATTCTTTACGTGTGGTGGGCATTTTTGCTATTGAACACACAATTCACGATGAGTATTGTATTTGTCCAATTTTGTCAGCTGTAATGAACAGGTCGTGAAAAAATAAAAGATTGTCGTGAAAATGAGCGGCATCTTTCAGAAAGTATGGGACGTTTTGGAAATGTATGTAAATTTTCGAAAATTTATGGAAAATTTTTAGAAAGTTATGGGATTTTTTGGAAATTTATGAAGAGCTAGGAAGTTTGTGGAGGATTTTCAAAAATTAATGGCTAAGAATTCCTTTCACGTTTCTGAATCAATGAATGGTCCTTTACCATCTTAAAGGCCAAACTGCAGGAAGCTGGTGCCCTCCTCAGTGTACAACATAAATCAATCGCTTCTCCCATTGACAACACAATTCTCGATAAGTCTTATATTTGTAGTATTTTGTCTGCTGTGATGAACAGGTCGTCAAAAAATAAAAGTTTTTCTTGAAAGTGTGCGGAAGCTTTCTGAAAGTATGAGTTTTGGAAGTGTATGTAAACTTTCGGAAATTGATGGAAAATTTTTGGAAAGTTATAGAAACTTTTGGAAATTTATGAAGAGTTTTGAAAATTTGTGGAGGATTTTTGAAAATTTATGTTTGAGAATCCTTATTACGTTTCTGGAGCAATGAATGATCTTTTCCCATCTTAAAGGTCAAAATGCAGGAAACTGGTGCCCTCCTCAGTGTACAATATAAATCAATCAGTTCTCCTCTTGACCGTGGCCTCACTATCCACGCAGAAAGCCTGGCAGAGAGGGAAAATAACTTTGAGAACGCATATCTTAACCGATTTCAGATTATGTTCTTAGAAATATTTAGAATTGAATTTGAAATTGATATGTGAAAGCGATTTTTGAAATGTCAATTCTCTCATTCTTCTTTTATCTTTTTGTAGAAAAAAACATTCCTACGCTCAGTATTTTTTGGATTTGAGGCACAGGGGTGTTTGCAAGCAAAAATTTTTTGATAAGTAATGTTATTTGTCATAAACAAATTATGATATCAAATAGTGAACATTATGGATTGTTCGTTTTTAAAGTAATATTATAGCGATAAAATTATTTGCCGTTATCGACAAGGTGATACCTTATCATGATACTATTTCTTAATTTTATAAACAAATTATGTAAACAAATGATTCAGAAAAAAAATACTGTGGAAATTTATAAGAAGAGTGAAATTGTTTCTTTCTTAATTTTTCCTAAAGCATATTGCCAGTGATGTTTCGTTGTCTGTTTATAAAATTAACAAATAATACCAAATGACCAATCTTCATTACTTAGCTTCACTGGTAACAGCATTTAACAATAATTAGAAGAAAAAATGATTTCTTCCTGCTTTTGAAACTCCACACTGGGAATTTGTTTATGTAATTTATTTATTATATTATCAAATAATATTGAATGATAAATTTTCATAATAATAGACATAATTGAAAACGTAAATCGCGGAGAATTAAAAAAAGATTTCTATTTATAACATCCAGAATATTTAATATTATAATTTCTTCATAACAAAAACATTACTTTTAAAACATTTTCTAGTTCCACACACCCGCTGCATATTTTATAAAAAACAAAATCTAAGATCGCTTAAGAATTGCTATTCAGAATTGTGTTTTTTTATTTCGCCCCACTGTGCCGGTCGCTGCGCGTGGATAGTGAGGTCGCGCGGCCGCACTAAAAAATTAATATTTCTGAAAGTTACAAAGTGTCCATTAATTTTTTTTTCAATCGTCACAGAAAATTATGAGGACTCAAAATATTGTTATTGAAAAAAAATCAAAAGCATGCTTTTAGTGAAAAATTGACACACAAATTTTTTTGGTTTTCTTGAGACCATTTTTCAATTTTTAAAATGTTTTTTGTTTGTATTCAAAAGGCCTACAAATTCTACGTTACATGTGAAAAAAATCATTGAAATTCGAACAACGGTTTGGGAGATATGGTGTTTTTAAAACAGTCGGGTCTCAAAATTCAAAATCCTGCTACTCCATGAATTTGGAAAATTTTAGGAAACCATTTGTGCCATAAACTCCACTCATCCAACACTAAAGTTTTACCAATTTTTATCAATATCGCTAGACCCCCCTGCAAATCTGTTATTCTGGCAATGGATTGACCCGGTAGTGATGTAAAAGATACATTCTGAGACTCGTTAAATGGTATTATATGTACTCGCGATCCTGGGGAAAGAATCACTGTCTCGGAGATATAAGCGTCCGGAATGGTGTTCAAGGCGAAGGTACCGACAGGGTACTTGGTCATTTCGTAGACCCAGAAACGAACGGTAACGGGGAGAAATTGATTAGCTGATTCTTAACAAAAAAGTATTGTTTTTTTTTCAAATACTTGGTTCAGACATAAAATGATTGACATGTATACTTGGTGCAGAGGCGAAAGCCACTAACTAAAGAATGGTAAGGCTGCTGGCGTGGATAGTATCATCTTTGAAATGTTCAAAAGCGGTGGCGGATATTTGTTTGTTTGTCTGAGCGAATTTATGAATGTGTGCTGAGAATGGTAAAGTTCTGAATGATTGGAGAAAGGCGATTATCTTTTATAGATCATAGAAAAAAGTTTGAGAGTAAACAAAAAAAGTTTTCTGTGCATAAATATTCTATGTAAAATAGAGAGTAGAGCATTTTCGATAAGAAACATAAATTACTTTATTTGTTACCAGAAAGTTTAAACATCGAACATGTAATTTTTCTTATCATGATATTTTCTATCTATATGAACTCTACAAATGTAGGGTGTCAACAACTGTAAAATTTACAGAAATTTCCTCTATCTTTTGAAGAATTGTGCTTCTTCGTTACCGGAGCGTAGGTACTACGTAAATACTGTGACTTGAACACTCCCGGAACGAGGCGACGATTAGGATCGCGTGCCAAAGTGCGTGAGTGTTGTGATTTAATTTCAAGAAACTACGGCATCATGAGTCCAGAGCAATTCACGCTACAAAGTCAATAATTACGATTTAAAAAGAAATGAAATATTCATTTTTGCCCTACTGCAATTACGAATCAGCCTCTGTGGAAAATGACGTGCTTGTTAAGGATTAGAAATCAGTGTGAAAATATAGAAACTTGCACGAAACGTTAATGCCTCACTCGATTATTGATCTTTTTTTTAATAAAACAGTTACTTCCACAGTGAGGATTACAGTTGTTGTCACCCCTGAAACCAACTATTTATCTTCAAAACATGGCATTTACTCAACTAACTCATTTGTCTGTTTTTGAATCTCATATGGATGGCAACAACTTTATAACTCATCCACACGATTATTTATCTTTTTCTAACTTAACGGTTACTTCAAGAGTGAAAATTACAGTTGTTGTCACCCCTAGCATTCACTATTTAGGTTTAAAGTATGCCATTTTCTCAACTACCTTATATATCTGTTTTTTTTTTTTAATCTAATATCAGCTATTTGGATTTGGGTGGCAACTACTGTATAACTCGTCGAAATTTTTATATAGGGCTGAACTGAATCGCAATTTTCAAGTAAACGGGCCGAAGTGGGGCATTTCTTCAAGTGTGACCGACTACCGCAATTGCATAAGAGCTTAAAAGTAGGTATTTTGTGTGTAGTGTCAGTCGTGGGGCATCGGCGTGTGAAAACGAAACGGGCGATGATCGTGACGACGATAGTAATGGCGATGATGATGATGAGGTGGATGATAATGACGGTGACTGCTGCGCCGAAGAATCGCGCCCGTGTCGCTTTCACGGGTTGGGACATCGAGTCGACACGCTCGAAGAAGTTCCCCGGACACGCTCGAAAGTTAGCCCTTCTCTCTGTAAAATGCACATATATGTACAATCAGGATCCACACATAAACACTTATAGTGAACTTACACTTCCAAGTACAACGCCCAACATTATTTTCAACAATAAGTCCTTTCCCACCAAAATCGACCTACATTTTACAGTAGTTGCCACTACCAAAAATTCGTTAATCATCATAAGAGTTGCCACTAAACAAATCTTTCAGCGCCACCAAAAAGAGGGAAGCATTTTAGCATTTCTTAAAGGCTCAATTCTAATCTACTTAACTGACCACAACTGGACATTTGGGATGACAACAACTGTATTTTAATCTTCAAAATGAGTTAGAATTGGGAATAACGTTTCTAGAGACCTAAAACCATCTTTTGCCATAGCGCTTGTTTTCACTTGTATCATTTTTCGATTTATTTCTGGAGAATCGGAGGGCACTGACCTTTTGTTTCTCTTCTCTCGATCGTCACGACCCAGAACGACGACTCGGTCCTTCGAACTCGGTATCGAGATTCGAGAGTCTGGACCGTATCGATGTATCCTTTTTTCGGTCGCCTCTGAGGAGAAGAGAGCTAAAGGCAATAATCTGGATGGTTCGCCAATTACCTTCGTCTCGTGGCCATCTGCTTCTTCTACCCAGGAGACCATCATGACCGTTTCTTCAGCATCATTCCAATCTTCCCATCTCCTCTGATCCGGCACCTACGAAGCAATGCATCGCTCATTTTTTATCACAAATAACATTTTGGACAATTCCAAAAGGCTTTTGTTGGGTTTTGTAGGGATAAGGTTTCGAAAACGTCGGACCTCCGATTTTTTGTCAACTATTTATACTTATGTATTTTGACGCACTGATTACGAATATAATAGTGAGCGATGGCTCAAATTTAATCTTCACGACGAAAATCATAAAAAACAGATGAAAAACGTGGTTTTCCGCACTTATCTCAGTAAATATGTCGAATTTTGTAAAACATCTTCAACAAAAGGTTTAGATCTCACAAAAGCACACACTTTTGGTCTGATTCACTTTTAGCCTACGATTGATAGTTTTCTAGATATTCGAAGTTGAATATGGAAAATCACCAAGATTTCATATTTCTCAAAGTATTTCAGTGACCACTCATAGGGGTGCCACCCCCCCCCCAAGAGGCGTTGAAGAGTGGTGGGCATGTGATCTACATTACTTCTGCGACCAGTCACAGGGGTGCCTTTCTACCCCCAAATGCTCTAGAATAATGAAGACGCATGTGAAAGCGCGAACGCTGAAGAAAGACCCAAGCCCTATCGTACCCCACCTTGTTATAACTCTTAAACTTTGTCTATCTTTTCCTGCAAAACTATCATATTTACAGTAAAAATTGATACAACATAAAATGTGCATTCTGATAAGATCTACGACTTTTGTGAGAAATATTTATCAAAATTCCCATTATTTACGAAAATAAATCGAAAAAACCATGATCTCATGAGTTATATATGGGTTTTGCCATAAAAATCAAATTTGCATTAATTTTCACTATCATATCGTAGTCGTAATCAACGCGTCAGAAATACGTAAGGATATGTAGTTTCAAAATAAATCGGAGGTTCGACGTTTTCGGAACTACACCCTTTTGTAGTTCCAGAGGATCATTGCTTGAAGCTTTCTCAGAAGGCAGGGAAAAATTTTCAAATTCACGTAATGGAAAATCGTAAAAGAAAATTTAACCAAACCTATCGGGGTAACAGGCTTTGAAGTTCCATACTTTTTTACTTTATTGATACTTTTTTAGGCAAGGCTACTTTTTGCTACTTTTTTCAATGTAAAGCTACGTTTTGCTACATTTTTCAGTAAAAAAATATAAAAAATTGATCGTACTAATGAATTTCAGTTTTTTGAAAATGAAAAATCATTCCTTTCTTTTTACAAGGAGGTGTTTATAGTTGAGATTTTATGTTATCAGAGTTGAGATTGTTTTAATTTATAAATTCTCTACTGAGATTTCATTGGATGACTATTAATTTGCCAAAACATTTTTTGCCAATGGCTACCCGTTTTCGAAAAAATCGAATTTTTCCCAATTTTTTTTTATGGATTGAAATGTTTACTTATTAAATGCTCATGTAAATGTATGTGGATATAACATTTTTACCACTTGTTTTTAATACAAAATTCAACTGTTGCAAATTGTAAAAAATTGAAAATTAAAATCTCAACAGTTGAGAATAGAAGAAAATTTCAGAAAGAAAGAGAGTTTTACATTGAAATCAAATGTTTAAAATGTTTCGTTTACATAATTTTTCATGAGAATTTAATAAATTAACATTTCAATAATTGAATTTTTTTTTGAAAAAAGTCGACTTTTTCGAAAACGGGTCTCCATTTTTTTTCTTGAATCTTCAACAGTTAATAATTCATTTTTTGGATAAAGATCCATCATTTTAGTTGGATTTCGTCTTTTTGGTTTAAAATTGATCTCTTTTGGTTAAAAATCTTATTATTTGGTTGACAATCTTATTATTGGGTTGAAAATTCAACTATTTTGGTAGAATATTTGGTTGGAAATATACTTTATCGTTGAATATTCATATTTTCCGGTTGAAACAACTGCTTTGTAGAAAATTTATCTTTTTGGCTTGAAACTTCAACAATTTGGTTAAAATTGTTTCTTTTTCTTGATTGAAAAAATTTTCTTTTTCGAAAATTCTACTCGTTTGTTAAATTTCGTTTTCTTGGTTTAAGAATTCATCTCTTTTGATTAAAAATCTTATTATTTGGTTGAGAGTTTAAATATTTTGTTAAGATTTAATTATTTTATTGAAAATTTAATTATTTTGTTTGAAATTAAACAATTTCGTTAAAGAGTCATTCTTTTTAGTTGAGAATTAGTCTTTTTGGTTGAAAGTTCAACTGTTTTGTTGAAAATTCAACAATTTCGTTAAAAAGTCGTCCTTTTTGGTTGAGAATTAGTCTTTTCGGTTGAAAGTTCAACTCTTTTGTTGTGAATTCAACAATTTCGTTAAAAAGTCATCCTTTTTGATTGAGAATTAGTCTTTTTGGTTGAAAGTTCAACTGTTTTGTTGAAAATTCAACAATTTCGTTAAAAAGTCATCCTTTTTGGTTGAGAATTAGTCTTTTTGGTTGAAAGTTCAAATCTTTTGTTGAAAATTCTTATGTACGGGTTAAAAATCACACTGATTTGTATGAAATTCGTCTTTTGGCTTGAAATTTCAACAGTTTGGTTGAAATTGTTTTTCTTTCTTGAGTGAAAAATTCTTCTTAGTTGAAAATTCAAATCTTTTGTTAAATTTCGTCTACTTGATCTCAAAATTCATCTCTTTTTGTTGAAAATTTTATTATTTAATTGAGATTTTAATCAGTTTGTTGAAAATTTAGCAATTCTGAAAGAGTCATCCTTTTTGGTTGAAAACTAGTCTTCTTGGTGGAAAGTTCAACTGTGTTGTTGGAAATTCGTATGTACGGGTTAAAAATTACACTGATTTGAAGGAAATTCGTCTTTTGGCTTGAAATTCAAACAATTTGGTTGAAATTTTTTTTTTTTTTTACTGAAAATTTTTCTTGTTTGAAAGATCAACTCCTTTGTTGAATTTCGTCTTATTTGTCTCAAAATTCATCTCTTTCGGTTAGAAAATTTATTATGTAGCTGAGATTTTAATAATTTTGTTGAAAATTTTACAATTTTGTTAAAAAGTTCTCCTTTTTGGTTGAAAACTCGTCTTCATGGCTGAAAGTTCATCCTTTTTTTGCTGAAAAATCGTCTTGTTGGGTTGAAACTTCAACAATTGGCTGAAATTTGTTGTCTTGACTGAAAATTTTTTTTTTCTTGAAAATTCGATTATTTTGTTAAATTTTGTCTTTTTAGTTGGGAAATTCATCTCTTTTAGTTAGAAATCTTATTATTTGGTTGAGACTCTAATTATTTTGTTGAAAACATAATTATTATGTTGAAAAGTTAAAATGTTGGAAAGTCATCCTTTGGTTTAAAAATTCAACTAATTTGATAGGAAAGTTAACTATTTGGCTGAAAATTTTATGTTTGAAATTCATATTTTCGGGCTAAAAATAAGCTTCTCTGTAGAAAATTTGTCTTCTTGGCTTGAAACATCAACAGTTCAAATGAAATTTTTTTTTAATAAATAATCTCTCTTGGCTCAAAATTAAACTATTTTGTTGAAATTCGTCTTCCTGGTTTCAAAATTAATCTCCTTTGGTTAAAAATTTTACTATTTAGTTGAGAATTTAATCATTTTGTTGAAAATTTAACAATTTTGTTAAAAAGTCTTCCTTTTTGGTTGAAAATTCGTCTTTTTGGGTTGAAACTTCAACAATTTGGTTAAAATTTTTTTTCTTCCGGACTGGAAATTTTTTTTGCTTGAAAATTCGACTATTTTGTTAAATTTCGCTTTTTTATTTTGAAAATTCATCTCTCTTAGTTAAAAATCTTATTATTTGATTGAAAACCTAATTATTTGGTTGAAAATTTAATTATTTTCTTAAAAAGTTAATAAGCTTGCAATTCGTCTTTTGAGTTAAAAATTTAACTAATTTGGTAGGAAAATGAACTATTTGGTTAGAAACTCGTATTTTCGGGTTAAAAATTAAGCTGCTCTGTAGAAAATTGGTCTTTTTGGCTTGAAACATCAACAGTTTCGTTGAATTAGTTTTTTTTTAATGAAAAATCTTTCTTGGTTGAAAATTCAATTCTTTTATTAAATTTCGTCATTTTGGTATGAAACTTGATCTCTTGTGGTAGCAATTTCTTCTAATCATCTTTTTTTGTTGTAGATTCAACTATTTTGTTAAATTTCGTCTTTTCAGGTTTGAAATTTATCTCTTTTGGCATAAATTTCTTCTGATCATCTTTTTTTGTTAAAAGTTCAACTGTTTGGTTAAAAATTAATCGTTTTTGGTTGAGGATTCAGGTATTTTGTTTAAAAACTCGTCTTGTTTTGTTGAATTCAACTACTTGGTTGTAAGTTGAGCTCCTTTGTTGAAAATTAATCTTGTTTGCTACAAGATTCATTATTTTAGTTGAAAATT
>JAUMHM010000085.1:7736424-7754239 GCA_032362435.1 Melikaiella ostensackeni | reverse complement strand
TTTTCATGTGGTGCGTGTTCATTGTAGTTGTAAAAAATACTTGTATATGCTTCTTTGAAGGCTTTTATTATTTAATGTGAGTTTTTTTCGCGGGCTGTGTCGCTGCATCAGTTTGTGAACGCTCGATTTTTTTCTGCATTAGTTTGTGAACGATGGTTGTATCAGTTTCTGAACGCTCAATTTCATTTGGAATTACTTTGTGAACCACGACTCAAATTAACTTGCATGATGTTTTAATGGAAACAATTACTTTATTATTCATAATTTTGTCATTTTTTCATAAATTAACTTCTTATAATAATGTTTACGAGTATATAAAATTTTTCTGTATTAGAAGGTGCAAGATTTTTAAAAAAAGTGACCAGTTTTTCGCAAGCAAATCAATTAGAACATCAAAAATGTTATTAAAGTTATAATCTATAAAAAATTGTTTGACAATCGAAGAATCGTTAATTAACTGATGAGCTGCTCAGTAAACTTGAAAACAGAGATAAAACACGGTCAAATTAATTTTTTTACATGAATGTCCACAAACTGGTACATGCACGTACACTGTTAAAAATGTTTGTAATTTTACCACACTTTTGCCATACTTTTGTATAGTGAATTTACATTCTTGGAATAGCAATCTTAAATTACAACACATGTGTCGTAAAATCTTTAGTAATAATTCTTGAAATTCAATTTATAATTTTATATATTCATGGATCAAGTAATTTTCATTATTGAACTATAATATATAATTTTCTTTTCTAATAGTTTCAACTGAATATATTATTAGTAATACTGTAATCACATAAATGAAAGAAATGCAAAACTAACCCAGAAATTATTTTTCGTATCTGGAATTTTCAACTTTAGCTTGGTTTTTAGGCAAAAGTTTCACCTGCACGTCATATTTCAATTCTGATTGATACATTTTAGCAAACGTTTTGCATTCGGATCTTTTTATTTCAAATAAGTTATAGAGATTAAGCAACATCACAAGAAACTTTAATTTTCTCATAATTCAGAGTACTAAACATGTATAGTAAGTTTACTATACGTATATGCATATTGCTTCCATTACATTTATAGTAAAATCGCTATAGAAATTTCTAACAGTGTACAATTAATTGGTGGGGTACTATAATATGTGTTATGAACTTAAAGGCTATTAAGGAAGCGTTCAATATTTTTTGAATGTACGCTACAATTTATAAATACTTTTATGGTATATTATTGAAATCACATTGCAATCATTTACGATTCTTTGCAGTCATGCAGATGGACTAAAAATTCTTAAAAATTGGCACGATTGTAATTTGAAATTGAACAGTTACGATTTCTTGCAGTCATGCAGATGGACTTGAAATTCATAAAAATTGTCACGATTGTAGGTAGAAATTGAACAGTTTTGAGTAACTTAACTCTAAAATGGGGCTGTTTCGTGACTTTAGAGAGAATTATTTTTATACATATATACGGTCTCTACTTAACCGGGAAATGACCGGGAATTTGATTCACTGGCCGGGATTTTTCTCTCTAATGTACTATTATGCAAATTAAAAGTGGTTTCATATATTTTATTACTCTGATTCTGAGTTGAAACAGTGAATTTTCTAAAAGAATTATAATTTTGAGCTGGGAGAGAGGATTTCAGTAGAGAATTATAATTTCAACTTTAAGACAGGGAATTTCCTGTAAGATTTATAATTCTGAGTTTGGACAAAGAATAAATTTAAAAAATATTTGAAAAATTGACGTAGAAAATTACAATTATCCTGAATTGGAACACGGAATTTTCGGAAAGAATTGCAATTTGAATTACAAACATGGAATTTCAGTAAAGAAACATAATTTTGAGCTTGGCACAGGGACTTTCCGTGAAGAATTAGAATTTTTACTTTGAGGCAGGGAATTTTAGTAAAGAATTATGATTTTAAGTTTGGAATATTGAATTCCAATAAAAAATATAATTTTGAGGCTAGGACAGGGAATTTCCGTGAAAAATTATAATTTTTCCTTCGGAACAGGGAAGTTTAGTGAACAATCATAAGTTTGAGTTTGAGATAGGGAATTTCAGCTAAGAAATATAATTCTGACAATTGGGACAGGAAATTCTCGTGGCAAATGATAATTTTGACTTTTGGATATTCAATTTGCGCAGAGAATTAGAATTTTGACTTTGGGGCAGGGAATTTTCAAAAAGAATTATAATTCTGATCTAGAAGAAGGGAATTAAAAAAAAATCCCTGTTCCAAGTCAGAATTCGTCAAAATTTGAAATTTTCCTTTCCCAAATTTTGGAAAAAGGCAGTTCCTATATTTCTGAATTATATAGTCCGCATAGTGACCATTTTTTATGTGAACTGTGTGAATCGTGTCACAAGCAATTTTATTTCTTTTTCTGGCGCGGATGTTCGTACCACACAAAATGTGGCTGTTCGTACCACTATTGGCAGGAATTGGGCGAGCTGAAAAAGGGGGACCCATCCATTTCAATAGTGGTACGAATAGCCACATTTTTCCCATTCCATTAGCGGCACGAATAGACACTCCGTTCTTTTTTAGGTATATAAACTCCCGAAAAACGGTTTGAAAGTGAGAGGCATCCGCATGTTGTTAAAAAAAGAAATCCATTTTCCGGTCAACCTATGTAAGATAGGAAAAAATGTTAATGAGCGAAATTGTTGATCTTAGAAAGATCTACAAATTTTTGAAGACGATTTTTCAATAAGGCGCATGGTTTTCGTTTTATTCAAGAAAAATGTTATCAAAAATGAAAAAATTCCATCATCTGGTTAAATTATGCAACATACGAAAAAATTTCGCTATGCAAAATTATTCATCTCAAAAAGATCTACAAATTATTTCTGAACTATTTTTGAATAAGACGCATGTTTTTTGCTTTAATCGTGAAATATAACATTAAAAAGAAAAAATGAGAATGTGCCCGCGCAGCGAGCAGATTTTTAAAATAATATTATAATAAATGAATGTTACGAAAAAAGCTGGAATATTTTCAACTCCTTCATTAAAAATTTGTTTTTAATTTTTTCACGAAAATTTGATGAAAGTTTTTTTCACATAAATCATGAAACTTCTTTCTAATTATTACCTTACTTCAATTCCCTGAGATTGATTTAGTTGATCTATATACACTTCAAATGAATAGGGATTCATATTGACAACTGTTTTTTAACAAATATAACATGAGTTCATATAACTTTTTAAGATAGTACCTAGGTAAATAAGTCCATTATTTCGATTGCCTCCCACTCTAAAAACATTTCTTGGGGTGCCGAATATATAAAAAAATTCTTTTCCAAATTTTCCTGTTCCAAACTAGAGATCAAAAATTACCGGGAGTTTAAAATCATCATTCCTTATAATCGTATGAGAGCCTATTATTTTAAAAAATTGTACATTGACTAGGGATGTAAAATTTCCAAAATGACAGAAAACCCTTAGTAATTTCTGACATTCACCGGTAACTATGGAAATTGTTGGAAATTATAGTATTCAACAAATCGTCTAGAATTTTGATATATTTTACGGTTAAACACAATAAAATTACTCACAAAAACGTTACGCTCATTTTCACGTGATTACTGTAGAAATTACGAACTTTACATCCCTAACATTGACGTTATGCGAAAAAGAAAAATGATTTCATATTGACATCCTTAAATCCCAAATAGTTTAGTTTGAATGTTTGAATGGAAAATTTTGAATTTTCAAGTTCTAAAAAAGTGTATAGTTCAATTTCCAGCGCTATAATTTGAAGTCGAATTTGAAAGCTGATTCTACCTTCCTCTTTCAACATAACAAGACATCGCATCACGAAACACGACCCCTCCCTTTCAAATGTTAGCCACAAGAAATGAAAGCAGTTATCAAGCATAAAAAATGCTAGAGATGAGAACCACTATAACTTAAGAATCAATTAGCGCATCGCTTTTATTATTCTTTTATTCTCGTATGTAAATAATTATACTTGAACACCTAAATGTTTTATTTTTTGAGCGTAATAAAATTGCGTGACGCTTTGTAGCCCGCAGGAAAGATTAAGAGCATAGAGGTCGGACGACTTGTGGTTGGGGAAAGGTGCAAGGGGTAAGGAGGAAGGATACGAATTAAATTACATTTTAATGTCGGGGACGTTTCGTCGCGGTACCGCATCGCGAGCGTCCAACGATGCGCCAAATACTCGACGCAATTTACATTTTAAATTGGATGTACTTCTTGCGAGACGAGCAACGCGATCCGAGTGAGTAAAAAGGAACTTCAGACATTTTATCCCCAAGCCCTGTTTGGTGATTCCTCACAGGACGGTAATCTCTCATATTTTTATACATAATGACTAACAGAAATCGCCGTTAATTCTTCTACTATTTTCTGATTTATGTTATTTTAACTCTTCATGGACTAAATACATTAATAACACTTGAGAATTTGAATATATTGAGTCGAACTTGAAAGAAGCAACAACACTTGTTAAGATTAATTTAAATATTTCGATTCATCGGATTACAGACTCGAGTTAGGTAGCGAACGGAAAACTTGACTCCGAGGAATGTAAAAGAGATAAAGCTTGACCCACGACTCGAAACGGTGTTCATTGACGATCTAAAGCGTGATATATGCGATGTTCAGATGAAGAAATACAGGCGAGGCAGGGTTAAGCACCAAGATCATCTTGATTTTTTTTCTCTCAATTTCTTCTCCATGGATCTTGAACTCTCTTCACACCTACTCAGTTACTCCTACACCTTCAGAACCATCAGTGCTTTTATCTTACAACCTTTTCTCTTTGGTATCAGACTCCGTGAACGATCGATGGAAATCGTGAATGCAAGTGAAACGTTCTCAGAATCAGAGGGTCTCTTAAGAACGTTTACAACGTGTCATGTAGGAATACATACTGGCAGTTCATGCATGAATTCCTCCATAACTCACCATCGGGAACGGACCCTACCTTGATAAAGTTACCAATTTATGGGAAAGGGGAACATTAACCGTTCAACCCTTTCACTCATCCCAAATTACGAGCTATTAACAACGACTTGTAAAAAGTGCTAACATTTTTATTTATCCTAAGAGACATTTCTTGGAGAGGTGTCGAACATTTATCTCTAAAATGATTTAAAGATGGAGTAGTAATGATGAGTGAAGTGTAATAAACCTCATTTCCTTATAATGGTACAACAGGATCATATATATTTTCAGCTTGTTAGGTCACATTGTGTATCTAATAGCTACTACTTTATAGTGATCATTATTTCCATTCACATAATTTGTATCGAAATCACCAGCAAATTGTAGCATCCCTAAGAATTCATCCCTCGTTCATGGGAAAAGAGAGCCATTATTAGAAATTTGTCCATGTATGTATTGAACATCCAGGAGGACATAACGCAGCCTTGCCTAACGCCCTGTTTTATATCGAACCAATCGCTCAGTTATCCATTCACTGTTACACTCGCTTGACTACTATTGTATATTGCTTTTATTGCTCTTAGAAGCCAACCATTCACTCCATATTCCTTCAGGACTTCCCAAAGTTTAGATCTATTTACCTTATCAAAAGCTTTTTTAAGATCAACAAATGCACAGGAAACTCTCTTGTTTACTCTCAAACTCTTTTCTATGATCCGTCTGAAGATAAATATTTGATCCGCACCTTCTAAATCGATATTTTGGTAAATACTTTGCCCACGGTATTTAGTAGGCTACTCGCTCTATAATTAGCACAGTCGCTCTTATCACCCTTTTCCTTGTAGATTGGGACGATAATCGCCTTTTTCCAATCATTTGGAACTATCCCTATGTTTCTGACTTGACATCTCTTCTGTTTTGTTTCCAGTACACACAAAATATCTAGCTTCCTTACGCGCATTATGTGCCGCAATTCCTTTTCCTTGAGGTCATATACACCTCTAGCATTCCAAACACGGAATTTTTTTCCATTCATCGCCTAAAATTTTTCCGAGAACATTCCTTTCGTCAGTAGGAATGTTAGTCCTATCCGAGGCTACATTATTATTTATATTATTCATTGTTAAAAGCATGCATCCAACTACAACTTGATGCGGGAAATTCGTTCCATAAGTATAAAATCATGTTTAAATTGAGCAGCTAAATTGTTATAAGGTGGAGTGTCCATTTTATAACGTCAGTCCCACCAAATTTTGGTCATGCAAAGGAAAGTATGAAAACCAAGCCAGAACCAAAGGAGTTCAAATATTATAATCATGAAGTTCAATTTTGATATAACCTAACCAACCTAAACCGTTATCTCGCAATCCATAATAATCTGCAATTCGTTCATAAATGAAAATATTGATGTCACTATTTCTCGAGTCGAGTCTTGAAGAAAAAGAGCTTTAACAAAAGTTGTCCCCAATGATCCCATTTTTATTTACCACAGAAAACTCAAACACGCCAAATATTTCGGAATAAATACTCGTAAATAATTCAATAAGTAAACCATCGGAAAATATATATTTACCAATTGAATGAAAAATAACCGCTAATATGAAGAACAGAATATAAACGATCTTCATTTTCTTTCAAAAGAAGAAAATGATTGATGGAAAGTTTTTACTAATGAATATTCTGGTGCATCATTATGGAACATATATATCTTCTTCATCTCATGGATTGAAAATGTCATATATTATTGTCTTTCTGAGGTAATTGTATATCATAAATCTTCTCGTATTTCCTTTGAAGGCGTAAAAAAGAGTGTACGCTTTTATGAAATATGTGAACAATCAGAGAAATCCGTCTTAATTAATATGAAGATCATATTATTAATTGACATGAGGTTTTGTTGGTAATGAGAAAATAATCGACGAATAATGCCATAAAGTCGTACTCAGTAATATAATTGACAAATTATTAAGGCTGCCATTTTGATATTCTAAAATTTTGAGCGCTTTGAATACAAAAAAATTAAACTAAAAACACCTTTAGTTTCAAATTAAGTAGAAGAGCGAGCGATAAGAAACGTATCAGGTTATGGTTAAAGCAGGGTAAAGTCAGTTAGGGTACGGGGTAACATTCGACTGGGTAATAGATAAATGGGTAAGAACGAACTGCCCTCCAGCGGACTCTAGCGAAAAATCTTAGAGTCGCCATGGAGAACTTACCTCGTACCCTAGCATTATCTGCAATGCTTCTTGTCCCCAGTTTTTTCTGTGTTCATGGAGTCTTGGTGGCTCAGGCGGTTAGACTCTCAGACTTCGCGTTAGAGGTCCGGGGTTAAATCCCTGAGCTGGTACCTCTGGAAATTGTCGTTTACTGGATATACTTATACCGTGCGCTAGTCGCACGATTAAACTACTTAGGGATAAGCGTAGTTGATGTTTAACCATGGAGCATGAGAGGGGAAGAGAAGCGAGCGTTCGGCCTCTCTTCCTCTCATGCTACTGTATATCTCAAATATTATATATATTTGAAAACAAAATATCTGTAAACAATCATAAGATTAGAGACAATGTAAATAACGTACTCAATAGTACATAATAATTATCTTTTTAGTATGGCATCTTCCTCAGAATACCATTTTTCGTATGCAACGAAGGTATAATTTCATTCAATGAATGTATGTAAAACCTATGGCAACCTTATTTTTCGATAAGTAACAGGTTAACATTTCAATTAGCTATAAAATTGAAAATTGTATGTAAAAAAACAGTGTACTAAAAAAATTCAAAAATATACTAGACTGAAAGTATATTTAATATATTTGAAAACAAAATATCTGTAAACAATCATAAGATGAGAGAAAATGTAATTAAAGTACTCAGGGGTACATAGTATATGCACATATTGTTAGTATGGCATCTTCCTCAGAATACCATTTTTTGTAGGCAACGAAGGTATAATTTCATTTAATGAATGTATGTAAAACCTATAGCAACCTTATTTTTGATAAGTACCCGGTCAACATTCAAATTAGTTGTACAATTGAAATTTCTGAAAAAATTATTATTATATTATTATTATATTATTCAAATGAACTCAAACTTGATGGACACGCTTTTCTTGTGCAACCTTACGAAAACATGTACATGGAGTGCAAGATACATTTTTTTTTTTGAGTCAATAAAAACGGTTATGTAAAAGATGGCATTTGGGCCATTATGGTATGACTCTCTTCATTTACACTAAATATTTATTCAGGGTTTCAACAATTAGAAAAATTCAATAACAATTCCTCTAGGTAGGAAAGGGGAAAAGGGGAGAGGGGTAGTATATGACAGTGGGAAGAGGATAGAGGCAATAGAGATAGGTGAAATGAGGTTATAGGGGTGAATGGAGAGAGGAGGAGAGGGTAGAAGGGAAGTGATGTGCAGATTTGTTGGAAAGGGGTGAAAGGAAGGTTATGCTGGAAAGTGTGTGTGTGATGTGCAGATTTGTTGGAAAGGGGTGAAAGGAAGGTTATGCTAGAAAGTGTAGAATATATGTGAGGGTGAAGAGGGGAAGGTTAATGGGTATAAAAAGTGGGAGGCAGGTGGAGGGGCATAACAAGGCTGTCGCTAATCGTTGAGGGCGAGATGAGTTAGTGCAAAGGTGATGAAAATAATTTAGGGTATAGGGTGTATGGTGGAAGTAGATCCAGAGGAAAACGTCAGGGTAGGTAAGGTCAAGGTAAAGAGATTAAAGAGGAGGAGCGAATGCTTAGGAGGTATATTGCAGAAGGTATACAAAAAAGTATTCTTAAATACCCCTTCACAACCCTAATTTTTTCTGATATGTTTGAGTTTTCTTGGTGATTTGTTATTTGTAACCGTCTATACCCATTATTTAGTAGGAAAATGGTTCATAGATATTAATTTTGAAAAAGTTAACTGTTTCAATAACTATAAAATTCGCAGAAATCGGGGTCTAAAGAGCACGCCTTTCACTCTATCGCTCAGAGGACGAAGTCGATTATTCTTTTCTTGTCAAGTGAGCATGCTCGTATCCTTAATTCTTTTTTTATTCTTCTTTTAACGTCACATGGTCACCTGTCCTTTGCAAGCGTGTAAAATGACTTTAACGACGAGCAGTCGTCCCAACTGCGTGGATATGTCCGCAGGAGGTCCCCGCGAGGTCTGACCTTTCGCGGCAACGAGGTGTCTCGTTCGATTCCTCCTGACACCAATCTCGTCGACTCTGTAAAACATCCTATAAATTTTATTCGGTGGTTTTATCGCAGCTGGTCGATAATTTACGGTTCACACGCGGCATTTTTAATAGTAAATAGGCAGAGTCAGCAAGTGCGATTCGAATGTCTGAACATATATATTGGATAATGTATGTTGTAAATTGTATCCTCGTACGCATCCAAGGGAATGGAACGGTAATTAGGCACACAATGTAGTAGATTGTAAGTCTCTTTTATGAGATATGACTCTGTGAAACTTTCATGCAGTTAATGTTAAAATCAAGCCTTAGTAATTAAAGAGAACAAAATGGTTGAGCGAGTTTTAATTTCTGCGAGTCGTTCGTTTGAGTCAATTATGTTTTTTTTTTAGTGTAAGAAAAATATGTTTAATTTAAGAGGTGTGAAGCATTTGTTCAGTTGGAAGACATGATTTATTTTAATGGTTTCATTATACTTATATATTCTGAAATTTATTTTCTGTCGTAGATTAAGAAACTGTTCAAGACTTTTTATATTCTTACCAATCTCTTCAGTTTGTGAAAAAAACAGGTAGTAGTCGACATGGCATATTTCGTATCTTGATACGAGTGATAGTTGTTGACGACCAATCAAATTCGACTTTCCACTTTTTCAAAACAATTCAAACTCAAAACTCAGAAAAGATCACCTCCAAACTTTACAAAAAACAAAGAAAATTAAGATTCTTTGCTCTATTATAAAAATTGCTAAGGGTTGAAAATGAGAGGTGATAGTTACAGAAAATGAGTGAACAGTCCTCTGAAGTCTACCCTACCAAACTTGAACCAGAATTTCGAAACTCGGAATGCCGCTCAAAATTGCATACTTCTTCAGACTAAAAAAACTATAGGAAAAAGCATATTTCCCTTTATGGATGCTCTAGAAACGGTCTCATTGCTCTCTGCTCATAGCCGCGCAGTTACTCCTTCACTCTTGGTCTCTTTTGAAGTTTTTTTATTGCAATGTCGGGACGTGAGCCGTGGAAATATAATAGTCGGTTGTTTTCTCGGGTTAGAAAACGGACGGCATGGCTCTCGTAGTTTTGCTGAAGAATAGTCGAATGGTCTCGCGTCGTACGGCATGCTCGACAAGCCATCCGATTTTATGGGCCTCGTGCGAGTGAAGCTTGCCGCTTTCTTGACAGCGACATTACGAGCATAGGCTGCAGGTAGATGGGTAGGTGTTGTTATGCACTGTACAGGTAGGAAGGCAGGCCGGCCATCCAGCAGTTGGTCACAGTGGTTGCTCCTACGTCGAGCATGCAATTTCCATACAATGCCATATACTCCGCCATTTCCATACGCGGCTATATTGCGTTCACACGCGCCACACTTTTGCAACCTGTCTGTCGCTTAAGTCACACGAGTAGCGGCCACCGTTTCCTTTTTTTAGTACCCACTTTTTTCCTACACTTCTTCTTCATTATTGCAACTGCGAAAGCAAAGAGTGTGAAAAGTCATTCGCTTTTCAGGAACTATATTCCCCTTCACAGTAAACCCCCACAGTAAATCGTGAGATATCAAAACTACTGCAGCTCAGTTCGATGTTCTATTTAATATAAAAATGGTTCCATCTAGTGAATCAAAAAATCTACTAGCCCAACTTCCCGATCGTAGCAACCTACAGTTGCGTTCTTTTTGTCTTTCGAAAATAGAAGGAAAAAAGAAATTTGTATGGCAACATAAGTTTCTATAAGGTGCTAGAAGGTGCTATGAGGTAAAACTTTTTCAAAAAGGGCTTGATGGATTTTTTGTTTTGTTTTTGGTCTTGAAATGTTCATGGGATTATAGACTACAATGATGAGTCGGAAAATCCCATATGCATGGACCTTAAAATTAAAGCTGGTTCAGCCCCACCTTGAAACATTAGTGGAATTTATGCAAGAAACAAAAAAGCTGATCTAAGACGATGATAATTACATGATAATGATGCTGAGTATGATGGTCTATAAATGATGATGACAGTGATAGCCTATTATTGATGAGGGTGATCTATAGTTGATAATGATATTTTGGCGACAGGCGATGTTATGTACATGGTGTTATGTGTTGATAATGATCCTGCTGACTTATTATTGATGATAATTCTATCTGAATATGAGTATATAGTGTTATAAGCTGATAATCTATAGTTGATGATGATATTGGCGAAAGGCGATGTTATGTACATGGTGTTATGTGTTGATAATGATACTGCTGACTTATTATTGATGATAATGTGTTATAAGCTGATGATCTATGATTGATAGTGCTATTATCTAAAGATGATGACATGTTTTGATAATGATGATGATGTGTTTGGCAATGATATTCTCTGAAGATGATGTTACGCGTTGATGATAACGATGTGATGAGACATGATGATTTATGATTCATGATCATAGCGATAGAAAACTGCTGTGAAAATTTCATGTTTTGAAAATGGAAATAAGACTCGACCGAATCGGGTAAAATATGAATGCATGCATTTGACATTTGATGCATGTATCAAATGTCAATGTTCGCTTGTAATTATAATTTTGATGCCAAATTTGGATCATTTTAATCAACTGAGCACCAGTCTGCTGCAAATCACTTTTATCTAACTTCAAAATGAAAGTAAAACCCCAGGATTTTCTGTGACGGGATATCAAATCGTTGCATGTAATTCTGATTATTATCAGCTTTAGATGAAAATAATCAACTTTTGCTAACCCAGAATTAATTTTTACACTATTTCATGCATATCTGTTGTGTGGCCATTGTTATACTTTTAATTGAAAGTCGTAGGTTAATCATGACTGACGCTTTAGTTCCACTTTCAAACAACAACTTAAATTGTTAACCAAAGAGATGAGATTTCAACCAAATAGTTGAATTTTCAACTGAAAAAGATGAATTTTCCACCAGAAATGGAATAGTTACATTTTCAGTTAAAGGATAAATTTTCACCAAAAAAAAAACGAACTTTCAACAAAATAGTTGAACGTTCAATTAAAGAGATGAATTTTCAACTAAAATGATAAACGTTTAACCAAAAAAGTTATTTTTTAACAAATGAGTGCATCTTTCAACCAAGTAATTGAATTCTGAACTAAAAAATATAAATTCTCAACGAAAAATGTAATAGTTGATATTCCAACCGAAACAGATTAATTTTCAACCAAACAGTTGTATTTTCAACTGAAAATATGAAAATTCAACCAAAAGAGATAATTTTTCAAATCAAAAAGACGAGTTTTCAATAAAGAGTTGAATTTCCAACCAAGAAAGACGTTTCAGTCAATAAAGAAAAAAAGTTCCACTCAAATTGTTGAATTTTTAAGCAAAAAAAAAAAACACGGATTTTCAGCAAAACAATTGAATTTTCAATCAGCAATTCTGAATTTTCAATCCGCAAATATGAGTCTTTGACAAAAAAGATCATTTTCAGTGACATAGCTGAAGTTTCTACCCAAATAGTTCAATTTTCAACCCAAAAAGACGATTTTTCAACAGAACAGTAGAGTTTTCTAAAAAAAAAATAACTTTCAAACAAAAATAGTTAAAAAAAAGATAATTATTTACCGAAGAAGATTAAGTTTCTACCAGATAAGACAAATTTACTACAAAATACTTGAATTTCTAACCAAAAAGATGAATCTTCTAACAAAAAAATAAACTAATTTTATACAAAGCAGTTCAACTTTCAACTAAGTAATTAAATTTTGAACCAGGAAAGATGAATTCTTAGCGGGAAAAATGTAAAAGTTGATATCTCAACCAAACAATATTTTAATTTCAAGTAAGAAACAGTTGGATTCAACCAAAAAATACCAATTTTAAAAAAAGTAGTTTAATCCTCAAACAAAACGGATGATTTTTTTACCCAGTAAGATTGATTTTCAAACAAGAAGAATATTATTTTTCCAAAGAAGACGAAATTTCAACAAAATACATGAATTTTCAACCAGATGATTGAATTTTCAACTAAAAAAGATCAATTTTCAACCGAAAAGGGAATACTTAAATTTTCAGTTAAAAAAATTAATTTTCAACCAGGAAAACACGAATGCTTCAACAAAATAGTTAAATTTGTAACCAAAGAGATGAATTATTTTCAACTCAAGCTATTATTCTTTAATAAAAAAATTAATAATCAACAAAGCAGTTCAACCTTTAACTAAGTAGTTGAATTTTCAACCAAAAAAGATTTTTATTTTAAATAAAAAACACGTGAATTTAACAAAAAAAGACGAATTTTCAACAGAATAGGATAAAAAAGAACTTTAAAAAAGAATTTTCGACAAAAAAAATCATTTTCAGCGACATAGTTTAAGTTTCTACTCAAATAGTTGAATTTTCAACCCAAGAAGACGATTTTTCAACAAAATAGTAGATTTTTCAACTAAAAAGATGAATTTTCAACAAAGAAGGTTAAATTTCTACCAAAAAAGCCAAATTTCCAACAAAATGCTTGAATTTTTAACCAAATAGTTAAATTTTCATGCAAAAAAATTAATTTTCAACAACAAAAAAAGAATTTTCCAACAAAATGATCAATTATCAACCAAATAGATAAATCTTCATACAAAAAGAAACGAATTTCAAACAAAGTAGTTCAACTTTCAACCAAGTAGTTAAATTTTCAACTAAAAAGGATGAATTCTTACCAAAAACAAAATACATCAGTTTTCAACCAGATTTTCGAATTTTCAACTGAAAAAGATACATTTTCCACTAAAAATCGAATACTTCAATTTTCAGTTTAAAAAATTAATTTTCAACCAGAAAGAGTAATTTTCAACAAAATAGTTCAATTTTCAACCAAAGTGATTAAGTTTCAACATTGCGATGAATCTCTAACCAAAAGAATTAATTTTTAACAAATGTTTCACCTTTCAACCAAGTAATTGAATTCTGAACCAAAGGAGATGCATTCTCAACGAAAAATATACCAGTTGATACTTCAACCGGAAAATATTTTAATTTAAAAAACCAAAAAAACTTGAATGTAACCAAAAAAGACGAATTTTCAACAAAATCGTTGAATTTTCAACCAAAACAGGTTAATTTTCAACAATATAGTTGAATTTTCAGCCAAGTAAGATTTTCCAGTCAAAAGAGAAAAAATTTCAACCAGATTGTTGAATTTTCGAGCTAAAAAGGCGAATTTTCTAAAAAAATAGTTGAATTTTCAACCAGTAAAGAATGGCTTTTTAACTGGAAATAAATAAAAGTAAATTTTCAATCCAAAAAGATTAATTTTCAACTAAAATGATGAATTTTGAACTGGAATAGTTAAATTTTTAGTGACAAAAATTAATTTTCAAACAAAAAAAAAAGGAATGATCAACTGTGGAAATTATTCTTTTTATCTTTCTAAAAGTATTTCTATACTTCTGAAAGACCTACAGCTTCCTAGGGCTAACAAGGAATGTTTTAGAAAAATTTGAATTTCACGTTTGCAGAAAAATCCTAATTTTCTTATATTTATCTATAAATCTCTATAGCTCTGAAAATAATTTTTTTTTTACCTTTAAAAAGTGTTTCATTAGATATACGTAGTTCAAGTATTCGTCGAATCTTAACGATTTTTCGTTGGAGAAAAATATAGGAAATTTCTTTGAACGTTCAGGTATCAAACACTGACACTAAAAAATTCCTGAAAATTTATGACAGGGAATTCATATTGAGAATCGAATCATTCTAATGCTCAACTTGCTAATAAAATAAAAAAGCCGAAATCTGTATAAAAGCGTTGCATATCGTTCTGATCCAATTACGGGATCAAATTGATCAACTGGCATTTACTGTGTTTCGAAATAATTTTGCATTTGAATTTCGCGTCACTTTTTATGAGTTCAAGTCCAGCTACACTCAGAGGCCTTAGAATGCATATTACTAGTAATTAACTACAGTTTGAATTTGAAAAAATATTGTATTGTATAACAATTCAAGTGAAAAGTTAATAATTAACATTCGAACATATAGTAAGTCATGAAACGTAAATGAGCTTTTTCTCATTCGATTAGCTATAAACGTTCAGATTTATGATTGAATTGATGGATGATATACAAACGCTACAACTTATACGTACACATTGTATAGTCAGCGAACATGTCGTAAATACATAATTAGTGTAAAACACTGGCAGTACATTATTCAAAGACTAATAGAGATTCGAGTTTTTAATAAATTGTATCTTTCAGTATACAATTAAAATGTAAAGTGTTTTTATCCCTACACCAATATCATTTTGATATGCAACAAAAATGATACCAAAATCAAGAGCACTTTGATCGGCCAAAATAAATGATCGATTTTTGAAATCATAATGATCTGATTCGGGGACATTTATCAATTGAAGCCAAGATGGCTGACGTTCTTGGAGTACTTTAGCTCATACGAGAGCTTTTTATGATTTCTAATCGAGCAGTGTATACCTGAAAAGTTAAAAAAAAGCTAAACTTGATAACAAAATATATCTCCTGCTAAGTGTAGTTGTCAATTGCGCGCAGTTAGAGAAAATATTTAGGTTATGACATCCGCGCCAAAAACTGGCGGCCATTTTGTTTATTCTGACAGAAGACCCTGAAAGTAGATGAAAATGATCCGAATGGACAGATCATTATTATCTCGAGAGTCAAATGTTCGCTGGAGCAAAATGCTCTGCATCAAATATGATCCCTTTTTTTAACTGTGTATTTTTTATACCCTATTTTTACTTTTACTCTGACATTCTTTATTTATATAATAATTACGCGAATTAATTTCCGTAAGCGCATCTTTCCTCTATTATTCAAGGATTGAAAAATAGTCTCGGTTTTCTATCGAGCTGTGGTAACTACCTAAGGATACAACCTTTCATTACGTTCTTTAAATAATTGATTCAAATGGCGTCCCGCGACTCGCGTCTTGGCATAGGCTATCGAATCGAACATCCTTCGATGTGCAACACAGTAAAAACAAATACTTAAAGTTATATTCGACTTCATTTCAGATTTTACTTGAATTAAGGGAGCAACTGTGTTTAAGGATATAAACTATCTGGAATAAAGCATTAACTTCTCGTTAATAAAAAATAAGCTTTTGTGGGTTGATTTAGAACCAATCTATTCAGATTATTCCATTTTTCAAAAAAGAAGAAGGTAATAATCCAAACCTACCATATAACAATTCCTAAAAAAATGCTAACTTCCTCAAATTTTTAAACAATATTTAAGTAAAATAGATATGTTTTGGCAAATTGAATCAACCATTAACACATTAATTAAAAGAAACCTTAACTATTCATAGGCAACCCTGCAGATTGGAACAAATCTTTGCTTAATGTCTCTCTTTTAAAATTTCTTAAAGATCGAAATAAAACTACTTTCTTATAAAATTTTTTTGCGTACTAAAAAAGAACACCCAAAAAGTGCACAATTTGAAAATAGACTTTGAGATTGAGACTATCCACTATTTCGGCTCATTAGAGACAAATGTACAACAATTGTTTTTTTCTTTTTGTTGTGTACATTTACTGTATATTTGTCTCTAATGAGCTGAAAAAGTGGATATTCTCAAAGTCTAACATTAAGTTGTGAACTTTTTGGGTGTTCTTTTTTAGCACACAAACAATTTTCATAAGAAAGTAGATTTTATTTCGATCTTTAAGAAATAAGAATTTCTTAGACTGAAATGAAGTAAACTATGCATCTAACTTTCAATATGCAGTTCTGAAATTGAGTTAAAGAAAACCTGAAATAACGTGTAAGATTTTCTGTAGCTAAAATTAAGAAGCACTTTACTGAATTTCAGGGTGGCTCTGCCTGAAACGCGCTGTGACATGCGCACGATGCCACATTGCGTTTTTATACTTTTGATATTCTGTTTCGTTTCTATACTCTAGTCCGTGTGTCATGATATGATGCTGCGTGTCAAGTAATGCGTTGTCATTTTCAGATTTTTCAATTGTACAACTTATTCAAATGTTTACCTAGTACTTATCAAAAAATAAGTTTTCCATAGGTTTTACATACATTCATTAAATGAAATATTATACTCTCGTTGTCTAAAAGAAATGGTATTCTCAGGAAGATGCCATACTAACAATAGGTGCACATTATGTACCATTGAGTACTTTATTTACATTGTCTCTAATCTTATGATTTTTCACAGATATTTTTGATTTCAAATAAATTTTATATAATTTCAGTTTTTTCAGTTTTTTTTCAATTTTTTACAACACGTTAAAATGTTAACATGGTACTCATCATAAAACAAGGTTGCCAAAAGCTTTTACGTACATTTTTTATTTTTATTACAAGTTAGAATGTTAACCTGGTACTTATCGAAAAATAAGGTTGACAATAGGTTTTTACATACATTCAGGGAAAAGAAACAATACCCTCGCTACCTACAAAAAAAGGTATTCTGTGGAAATGACATATCAACAATATGTGCATATTTTATCATGTACCATTGTGTACTGTATTTTGACTAACATTTATGTTTCTGATTTTCATAATTTTCATAACTTTATAATTTTTCAGATGCTTATGTGTTTTTCTATATCTATTTTAGATTTTCTTTATCTACTCTATTCTTGACTTAATTGAACATTTTGTAAATATAATCATAATGTCATATTGGTACTTATAAGAACCAAATAAATTTGTGAAAGGTATGTATTTTCCAAATCTTGATTTTAAAGGCTA
>JAUMHM010000085.1:7702891-7728606 GCA_032362435.1 Melikaiella ostensackeni | reverse complement strand
CTCGAGCCTATGTTCTCTACTTTTGTAAATCGGATCTCGTCTTCATAAATTTCCTTTCAATATTCTGGTTTCTGTGTTGAATAAACTTTATTCTTAATATTACCAGCAGTGGGATTAGTTATTCTTCCTACATAAGTTTAATTGTTCTCTCCCACACAAAACACTATTGAACCATACAAAGATTCTTAAATTAATATCAGATTCCTCGTCAACAGGATACTCATTGATAAAGCAAGAAATTGGAAAGCAACTTGAACTAGCACATCAATAAGGACAAACAGTAAACAATAATACATAGGACAATTTTTTTAACACCAAACATATATTGATCACACTCTTGAAAGACGAGATGAACGAAGATATCGATACTGCTATTGATACTATCAATGATGGCAAACACGGGATAGCACACCCTCAAATTTTAACACCTGCAATTTTAAAACATACATAACAGGAGTTCGAAGAACATCGTAGAACACGTTATCACTTTGATAACACAAAAGAAAACTACCAGCATATCCTCGATATCAGTTCACTCTCTGTAGCAAAAGTTCAAGGACTTTTTACTTATATTTTAGACATATCCGTCTTAGAAAAGGAAGAAGGATCCTTACAAAAAATCACTCCTTTTCCTGAAAAGAAGGATAACCTCTATTCGTCTATTATACCTGACCACGAACTAGTAATTATATTCAGAGACTCATACATTCCCACAGACAGACAGACAATTGAACATTGCAAAACCATAACGAGTTACCTGATTTGTAAACGAAACCAACCGAATCTCAAAATAATGGATAGTGAATCCTGTGAAGCAAGCCTCTTCAAAAGATACGCCGATTTAAACTGTGATCATTTTCCGTATTTACTGCATAAGAAAACGTTTATACCTATTTTCAATGGATAGATTATAATCCCTCTTATCAAAAAAAATTCAGATATAAGCTGCAACAACAATTTAACGGCCATAGAAATAATTAATCCTGTTGAAATAAAAGGCAATAATTGTAAATTATATAATACTTATGACGAGGCAGACCTACCTAAGTATTTAGAGAAAAGACAAACCTATTGGATTAATGTGACTTATGACGTTAATTACGATGAACAGGATCCAAAGAAATTAGAACAGAAGTTGATTCAACTCGCTGAACAGATAGACGGCGATGAACTTGAACAAGCTAGCTCAAGCTTGCACGAAACCGAAAATACGTTTAAAAATATAGCTAATCACCGGCGTATGAAAACTTAGGTAGACACTGGTTTACTGTTACGCATTTAGAGTTCGACCCACATCTTTGTTACGCATGCTACGCATTTAGACGCTGACCCACCTTTTTAGGTAAGCTCGCTTACCTCTACAAGAGTATAAGTAGAAACGGGCGTGTGGTCTTCAGGCAGTTCTAGTCTAACTCTAGGATTGTTAAGTTGTATCAAACCTCTGAAGAATTAATAAAGAACACCGAATTGTCTAAAAACAATTCGGTTACTTTTTAAAAACATAAAGAGATGTTTTTACGCATAACACATTTGCCATACCCACAATTTTTAAATTCATGTTTTCGAGTGAAAGAGAAATCATTGTTACATATTAGTATTATCCATCGATTAATAGCGTTACTGCGAAATATAAACAGAAAACATGACTCAGCCGAAGTTCAGAGACAGATCTGATCGCGGAATTAAATCGGACGTCCAATCCCAACCCTGAGCAACCTTACTTTCGTTTGGAGTGCTGCAGGAGTGGGTATCCCTCTTTTCTTGGAATTATACTCCCCTAGACGCCCGTATTCGAAAGGTAGCTGTACACGTATTTCATGATAAACGATGAAAGTAAAATAAAGAAGTTCCTGCTTTTTTCCGCCTTTTTTCTGCTTTGCAAAAATTATGCATGCATTGAAACATTTGGAATTTGTCAATTGTAAATTCAAAAAATAGATTCTACAGTTTTAAGCCATAAAAGGTTTAAGCCGTCGGATCTCGCGCTTCGCGGTTGATAATGTAATTACCTAGCGCTGCGCGCTCGGTCAATTTTTGGAAGTACCGCCTTCAAGAAAGATCCGGTGACTCGTTTTTCTACCTTGAGTGTTCGTCTTGGACGTAAGAGGTCGAGAATTTATCTAGCTCTATTTCCCTATACGTAAACTGCATACCGACCATAAACAGCCTTTTCCATATGGACGTGTACATATGTGACGTGGAACGGAGAAAACGCCCTAAGGACCAAAAAATCATTTTCCGGTTTTTCATTGATTTGAACTGAACAATATATACCCTATCGATTACAAAAAGAACGAATTTTCCATCATCAGTATTGAGCTCATCATAATTAAGATTGCATTGCTTTCGGTCTTTGAACTACTACAACTCCTTTCTCTCTCACTCGCTTTTTCCCCTAAACTTACATTTGGTCCTCAGGGCGATTTCTCCGTTCCACGTGTCTATGTTGTCTAAAATTTAGTATTTACTATACGAAAAATTGTCCCAATGAAACATTAATCCTTACACCAAAATGCAGTATATGATAAATTAAACTCAGTTATGAATTTTTTATTGGTTTGTTTCGAAATTCTTTCTTGAAGCGACCTCAGATAAATCTTGTCAAAAAAAAACAACTTTTGATTATATTCACTTTGAGGTCAAGATGCTAATCAATTCTTTTCTTCAAAAAAAAGTGAAAAACTCTAAATAGGTCAAAGAAATACTGACATTTGTTGTATTATTTGTAATTTTGATTATGTCACTTTGCTATTATGAAACATCAAAAACTTGGTTCCCTCAATGTGAGTTGCTGTGTCTTAACGCACATTAAATGGATTATCTTCAACGCAACTATAAAATGAGGTAAGATAGCTGAATCTGTATAGTCACCTATACAAATAATTTTCGTTTTCGCATTTTGAAGTAATCACTTGTAAATACATTATGATTAGTGAAACTGACGCAGTATAATCCAGAATCATATATGTGATATTTATAAAATTGCGCAATATTTTGGCTATCTTCAGGTTTAGTATATTTCAGAATATCTTCAAAATGTCTCATGGATATTGGCATTTCTACCCTGTAAGATATCGCTCGGATATCTCGGGATATAACCCAGACCTGAACGGTATATCCCGCCGATATCCCTTGCTGTGATGAGTTAAACATAACAAGGAAAACCTAAAGGAAAACCGCTTTTCGATCCTCACTGCTTGCTTAGTTACGTACATAATTTTGATAAAACACGCCCTTTTCAATTTAGCAACTCATAATCAGGATCTGTGTTATGCTCCCACAAAATATAAACAATTTCTTGTATACAGCCAAAACGTTTGTCAAAATATTTTGTCTAAACGGGTGCAAGTGACAACTAAACTTAACAGAAGAGATATTCTGTTATCAAATTTAGTTATTGTTTAACTTTTCAAGTACACTGCACGATCAGAAATCATGAAAAGCTCGCATATGAGCAAAAGTACTCCAAGAACGTCAGCCATCTTGGCTTAACTTTATTATGTATGACCCCGAATCAGATCATTATGACCTCAAAAATCGATCATTCATTCCGGCCGATCAAAATGCTTTTGATTTCGGTATCATTTTTGTTGCATGTCAAAATGATATTGATTCCCGTATCATTTTGAACATTATTTTTTACTGTGAACACAAATTTTGTTCACCCAGTCAAACTTTAATCCAAGTCAAATAAGTGAGTCAACTAAACGAGTTTGTCCGAAAAACACATTTTTCTCCTCCGTGTAACAGGTTAATAAAATACCGCAATAAAAATAATGTTTCCGGGGAAACTTTTTTTCAGTTCAAAAAGTCAGCTTTTCTTTGCTTCCGTTTAACATTACAATTTTAGTTTTCGTCGCTTGGAATGGTGGATGAAAAAAATAGAATACATCTAGAGATAGAAATTGATACACAGAATGAAATGAAATATCTGAAAAAAACATGAGTAATTGTTCTGGGTTTAGATGTGACAATATTTTTGTTCGTAAATGTGGTATCATTGGTTGAAATTGTAAGACAATGTAGAGGAAAAAAACATCAATTAGAGTCGAAAAGTTTCATTTAAAAAAATGCTAAATCATCTTGTGACCCTGGTGATTTTGCTGAATAGAAAGAAACGCTTAAAATATACCTATATATATATTTAACAATTGAACATTTTATCTTTAGCTTGCATAGAATTATTGCAATTAATTTTGGAAATGATCAATGAATAAGAATTTAAAATGGAAATTTATTTTCTCGCGATTTTTTCCTCTTCTCAAAGTTTAATTAAATGACACCTTTATATTTCCTTACATCAATGAAAAAACTACTTATTACAACGCAATATAGTGAGAATTTTCAAATGTTATTTCACGCTCTAATTTTAAAATGTTTTAGGTATTCAGATAAGAAATTATTACGCATTGCAAGAACTTTAGATTATCAGCATTTGCGTCAAGCCTTGGAAACGTGCTCATCACGTATACGCAAGTACTATTTTTTTAGGACTTACAAGCTCTTGAAAGTAAACTTCCAATTACCAATAATGGCAGATTTTTGATGTGTGAACATCTTAGACCTCGATATGGGGAGTCGCGCCTGAGACGAGTGAAACCATGGCTCGAAAGTGTAATACAAGGCTCTGACACACGCGTTATGACGTGTGTCAGAGACCTCTGAGGCTTGCTTCTCTTCACCCACTTGAAGGAGCCCCTTAGTTATTCGTTCGACTTCGTACAGTATTCTTCTACATACTAAACGTAAACTTGATTTAAAGAACTTATTGACATTGATATAAAGTCAGGTCTTCATAAATAAATTGACAAAAATATAGAATAGTATTCCAACAGATTTAATTGATTTTAAATAAGATCAAATTACAAATAATTGTTAAAACAAATTTTCCTAGGAGTTAACCATTTTTCACTTTTTATGACTTTCTTAAACCAACTTCAAAATTTCACTGTATCATGGAACAAAAATTCTAAAAATATCTCATTATGTCACTGAAATGATGCAGAAAATTATCTTCAAAATTAGCCCAAGAACAATTTTAAAAATTGTTATTTCCGAACTTATTGATATTTTTCAGAAACATTAAAATTTAAGGTTTTCTTAAACAACTTCTAATAAAATTGACACATACTGCCTTTCATTTACGCCCATTTAACGGATGCTTTTATCACCTTCCATGCAATAACTGAAAGAAAATTTACAGTTTATTATTATTGAAACTGGGGTGCTTGTTCAACCTTTTGGAAAATAGATATCTGGAAACTCTTGCACGGCATTACATACAAGAGAAAATAAATTTGTATACTTCTACATGTACGTGAGTTATTATTTGCTTTATGTAAGATTTCAATTTCAGCTAACGTTTACCGAAACTGTTTACACATACAGGTAAATCTGTCTTGGGTCGTAGTTCAGGATACACGTAATGTTTTTTTTTTCAAAGTTCTGCATTTTCCGACCGAGTAGATACATTCGAATGTATACATTCATTCGAGATGGACTAATTCTTGATCTATTAAATCATCCAAAGAAAAGTTTGAATAAACATATCGAGCAATTCGCGCACGCTACACAGGCTCGAGAAACCGAAATTCGTACGCAGTTGTTTAAAAAAAATAGTCTGATTCAATTCTGTAGACCTTTCTCAGACTGAAAATCCCTTATGCAACATTTTTTTCATCTCGCATTGTTTTGCTGCAAAATGGAATTTTTTAATGTTGAAAAAGCGTTTTCGATGGATAAAACAAGAACCGTTGGTCGAAAATGGCTGGTTGACGAACTCGTTCTTTCTCTTTAGACTTTAACAAAATGTGTCAAGACGCAATCCAGTGAGATAATTCTTTCGAAAGTAATCCTGTCTACAGATTGATATCATTATGAAAACCATTTTTCTGATTCAGGGGGGTTCAAAACGTGGATATTTGATCTATGTATCTCTCATGTTTATGTAGATGCTATTTGAATATATAAATAAGCATCCATGAAGGAAATTTATAGTCACAAACGAATACTAGAAGTTACAATAAAGTACAATAAAGTACAACAAGGGGAAAATTGTAGTTTTTTGTATAACTTTGTAATTACTTGTAAAACATGTAAAAATGTATAAATTCTAGAAAAGAATTTGACGTTCTACATTTCTTCCCTTATTTAAAAGATTTTTTTTTAATCTTAGCAATTTTAAGCAAATGTACTAGAAAGTACAATTTTTAGTTGGGATTCCGATAATATTGTGAAATTCTGCAAGTTTGAGATTATGAAGAACGAAAATCAAAGCAGCAAATATGAAAAACATTTAATACTTGCTTATATGCAGTGTAGTATTTTTCTAAATTCTCAATAATGCAAATATTAGTAAAATATAAAAGAATATGCTTTGAAATGAGAGTTCCAACTCCAGAAGAAGTTCAAGACAAATAAGAAACTGAAATATTTAAATAACTGATTGAATAGGTTAAATTTAATAAAATCCTCAAGAGTAGAATGATTTATTAGAATTGATAATCATATTAAATCACTAAGAACCTTTTTTTTCGATGAATACATAATCATGCGACAAGATTTCACTAACTCGTCTGGCTAGTATTACGAAATTTTCCGTAACACTTGCCTTAACACGATACTTAACGTTAACAACAAATGTTGAAAGATGAATAAATTATTTCACGTCATGTGAGAAGGATATTGTTTAATTTATCCTTCATCGCAAGTTTCTAAGAATTATATTCGCTATGATTATATAGACTGAATATCACTATCATACTTGTATCAGTGTCATAAAATAAATCACTAACCGCTTTATTGGTTATTTTTTGTATTCGCTTTGCACGATTTGTTGTTGAAAGTATGCAAGGAATAAAATCCACACAAAACTGTTTGGAAATCGTAAAGCATCATGATTAAACAAATACAAAATCTATATGTGTTCTACAATTGAGACCCCAAATTTGAAATCAGTTCAATTGAATGCTTCTATAATTAATAAAAATGAAATATATCACGTGAATAAATAACTCTAATCACAACTAATTATGAACTATTGTCAAGACTTTGAATTATGAAACTTAAATAGGTAAATAGAGAAAAAAATTGTATTCAATAAAATTCTTACAAAAATTTATCGTATACATCCAACAGCATTTGTAGAAACTATGATATTTAATTGAGACCGATGACTGTTTTAAATACTATAACGTTAATTGTGTAGCAAAATGTGAAATAAAAAATCTGCCTGCCTCGCGGGCACATTGTTATCGTGCTCGGTTCGCTACGCTCGCAAGTTTGAGGGCGCCTAGGGCTCGCTTCTGACGGATTTCGCGCTCGTTCTATGTATTTCCCCCATATTTATGCGGAAGCCTTTTAAAATTAAAACTTGAACCATTGACTACATTACGCTCTCGATTAAAATATGTCCGAAATGCAAAATTTCCCATATTATGTTAAAATCTATTATAATAAATAATTTAGGTACCTTAATTTTCCTTATCGATTTTCTTTATTACTTAGAAAATTAGATAAGTGTATATATTATTATTTTCTACAAATTTTGAATGGATTTGTTATGAATTGTCTCTAATTATTGGAAAAGGAGATAGTTGGAAGTCTGTTTTTGATTCGTAAGCCTTTTTTTATTCTGTTTTTTGAACATGAAAGGATCCGTAATTAAGTAGGTTTCATTTCGATCATAATAACAATTTCAAAATGTCTTTGAACACAGTCAAATATCATTATATAATATATCAATATATATTATATATTATAATATATATAATATTATTTATAATATTATATAATATATAATATTATTATTAAATATTGTAAAATCAGCCATAGTTATATTTTTCAAATCTTAAATTGAAAACTGATTTTGGTCGATTTAACTTTATCCCTGCCGAGGCTTAAACTGTTGCTAACATGAAGATAACCTGCTACTCTAATTACAAATTCATAATTCAAAATTTATAAGATGGTGACAGGCAATTTTGCAGGTCTTTTTGAGGTGAGTAATTTTGCTGTTGAAGCTTCCATCGTTTTTTGCGTTGTTTAGCTATAAATTTGAATTTTCGATTTTCTCATGGCATTTTCCATGCTGAAAACAAAAACTATTATTGCTATTGAAAAACGGTCAAGGGCAATTTTGTAGAACTTTTAGAGACAAATAATTTTGGTCGAATGTCTATTTATCGCATCTAGCGTGGTCTCGTAGGAAATTTGAATTATCACTTTTCTCAGTTTGATTTTTCGTGGCTAAAACTATTAATATTGGCAGTAGAGGGCTGGTTAATGAACTTCACCTGTCTTTTTGGAACAAAAACCAGTACGCAGAAGAAAATTCAAATTAGAAAATTTCTTCGAAAGTTATCGCGTCGTCAGACAACAGATAGACAGCTATACTTCAAGTTTATAGCTCCTTTTTGTATGACAAAGTGCTATCATAACTTCTCTTTAACATGATTTTGGTATAAGCCACTTCCAGCAAGTTATACATCCTCCGTAAAACAAATAACATCCCGTGCATGTGTTGCAAGAAAAAAATTTTATTTCAAGAATGCATAGATCATTCCCTATTGACCAGTGGTTGCTCAAAATTGTTAAATCTTCAAGCCACTATTCACAAAACCTTGATAAATATAAATTTTTCGTTCAAATTAGGTGCAGTTGAAGTTTCAAGGTTTCTTTTTCCGAACCACGTTCGTGTGCAAATGTGGTATCACGATGCTGTTTTTGAAGGAATCATCTCTCCATTCTCCCGCGACCACATACCGGACTGGATGCAGCCTGATCAAACCCATGTTCTGGACGACGATTGGGTTTTTATACGAACGGCGGATCGCATTCATTATATTTCAATTGTCGAACCTTTAGATCCAGCTCACAAAAATTTTCCTCATTTTCCTTGTGGTCCTCGTAAAGCCAAAATGCGTATAGGACAAAACACATATTTAAGAGCTAATTCGTTCACTGAATATATTCCTTCTCATGAACATACTCCTAACCAACCTAATTTTCCACCCCAACACCACATTTTTGTAGCAATGAAACAGGGCCATATATATTATTCAATTTTAGAAATGTATTTTTCGATACCGACCCATATCGCCAGTACATCCCACTCATCTTCTGGGACATCCCACCCATCTTCTGGGACATCCCACCCAACTTCTGGGACATTCCACTCATCTTCTGAGACAACCCAGGCACGTAATAGGACATTCTAGAGAAATCGCCAAGGATATAATTCTACAAATCTACAGGGCCGAAATCACGATATCCCTGGAATATTGCAAAGATATCTCAAGATATCCTGAAGATACCCCATTAATCCCCCAATTTTATATGTATACAAAGAATGTCCCAAAGATACTCCAACATCTATAATTTTGTATATTCCGAAAAATATGGATATGTCTTCTCCAAATTATGTGTGTTCGATCATATAAATGAATAAACGCATCATTTATCAATATAAAAATATTTCTTCCGAAGATTTTGTATAAAGTATCGCGATCCACATTATGAAGTACAAATCAGCACTATCCCAGGTTACACCGTGATCTGACAATCACGTCTTAATCAAGGAATGAAGCTCCTGCAAAATATCATTAGTGAAATTATTTCATGTCACATGTTACAATTTGGTTTGAGGAAATAGGAAACATATGTGATATTGCTGTCACTGAAATTGTCAGATTCGACTTTTTATTATAAAAATTGGCTCTGATACATAAACGAAAATGATTTTATGCCCTGATTACTCTAAAAAATTACATGCATTACATTGAGTTGGCCGATGCTTACATCTTTCTAATTATTCTAGGATTATCTGTCAAACTGCGAGATGCGCTATTTTCTCTGCAATTTTCACCTTATTTCGGATATTGAAATAAGACTCAGAAAAAACAGTCTCCGAAGGTACTAGAATGAGACCACTGGGGTGCGTCCTATAGGTGCCTTTAAAAAAAAGTGATAACGGTGCTGTCCAGAAACACCGGAAGTACGTCAAAAAGCTACTATTTGGCGCGATTTCTGACTACAGCCACACACGATAGTGTCAAAAAACTTGATATTAGTCACTTTCAAGTTGACAATGGTGGATTGTTTTTGCCATGCCCCAGGGGTATGGGCAATAAATTTGACAATAGTCATTTTGCATTTCGAGGTTCTGTGTGATGTTTACTCTTTGATGCCTGTGATTGCAATATTGGTAAGTTGAGTTATTATTTAATAAAACTACTTGTTAAATTAGAATTTTTATATAGTTTTTATATAATTAAAATAATCATGATGCGAAAACAGCAGCATCAAACACTCAAATATTATATTTTTCTTTAGCAATACAGAGTACAAATTTGACACAAGGTTTTGATCTAATTTGTAATACTTTTTTTATATTAAAATATCACATATTTTATAGTAAGTCCAATTTTCTTCTTCTAACATAAGATCCAGTGCCTGGGCAAAGTATTTGCGCAAACGATGAAGATTCGAAGTTCAGACACAGATTAAAAAGATTGCTTAGCCCATTATAAAGATATGCCGTAAAATTATATTGATAATTTTGCATTCTACATGTAGGTATTTCTTAATTTGAAGAAAATTTTTCTAAATTTTATTATATCAGAAAGAATGAGATTAAAAATTGTAAACTGCTTCGAAATTGCTTTTAATTCAAATCTGTTGATTCCAGTAAAATTATGAGGATTCCACGGCTTTAAATTATTTAGGTAGTTCTAAAATTGTAAACGTAACATCTTCCACTATTTTGATATGAGGCAATTTGATATTTTGAATTCATTTTGTTGATTTAAAAGCTTTCAAGCTTCAATTTCCTATTTCATTATTTAAATTTTCATTTATTTTCGCTCTTGAACCTTTTTCATTCAAATTCTTATCATCTTAAATGGATTTCCAATTTGAACTATTTTCAAAATAGATAACTTGAAAACTTCATGTTTTTTGCTTTGTAATTGTAACATTTTGTAAATTTTATCTAACTTATTTGTTCAGAAGAAGATCCTCAATTGAGAAATGTATAACATAATGTTTATTTTTGCAACCCTAAAATTTTAAGCTTTTGTTATTATACAAGATAAATACTCCTGTTAACAATTGATCATTTTTGGAAGCTTGGAAGCCATAAACGTGTAATATTACCACTGAAATCAGTGGACATAAAAATACCAATAACTGACGTGGTGAATTTCAACCATAGAAATAATGTCCTTATGTCCTGGGACTACTTTATTGAGCCATGTAAAACTTCACCAACAAATTTTCTCCATGTAGCATATCCTTCAAATTTCAGTTCGATCGGATAATATCTTCTGTTTTCTGTATAGATTTGAAAAGTAAATGTTTCAAAAATTTTTTAAAGCAAAAAAATTATGTTGAATTTTTCGCAGGTAACGTTCTCGGTAATGCATAATTATATCAAATTGGAATTTAAAAATAAAAATTTTGCTCAAGTTAAAATTTTCTTAAAATGTGCATAAAGACAAGTTTTTAAGATTATGTTAACTGTATAGTTTTTTGAAACAAAAGGGAGAAGCGGAACTTTTTTGACGAGTACTGAAAAAATACACAAGTCGTAAAAAGTCCCCGCCCCCTTAGTGCATACGATATTTTTTATTTAAAAAATGCATAATTTCAGACACGATTGGAGCACAGGCATCATGTCTGCTCAAATGCAGGAATTCTTGTAACTTTATCCCAATATACATTAATAAAATTTTGGAAAGTTATCGTAAATTCATAAATTATCCAACATTTTCCGAATTTTAAACATTTTTGAAATTGTTGAAATTTTAAAGTTTTGAAATTCTTGAAAATTTTTGAAATGAAACTTTTTGAAATATTGAGAAATTTATCGAAATTCATAGAATTCCAAAATTTTCAAAATTTTCTGTAATTTCCGGTAATTCATAGTTATTCATCGTAAATTATGATAAATTATGGTTACTTATTGCTTCGGGTTGATCCAGGGTGATGTAGTCTCAGGGTGACTACAAAATCTTTTCTTAATTTTTCAGTTGCCATCATGGAACCAGATGTTCCTCTGGGCTGAAAATAGACCCACAAACTCAAGTATATTCAAAAAAATATTTAAAGGTCACTCAAAGCTCTTTCATGTCAAAATTGGTGTTTCATGAGCTTTTAATTTTTAAATCACAGATATATTAAGGCTGTCAATTTCCTTCCTGCATGAAATTGTTGATAAATCTATGGATAATTTTTTAAAAATGAATAAAAAATATTTGTAGCCTGCACAGGTCATGAAAGTTGAAATTTCGTAGGAACGTTTAGATATAGGAGCACATTTACACCCTTCATCATTTTTTATATGGATCGTCAAAATTCTGGGCTACTCTGTATATACTAAGAAAAAAAAGAGAAAAAGGAGATGAGGTTGGAATATTAAAAATTGAGCTGTGGAAAATCAACAAAAAAAAAATTAATTTTTTCGTGTAATAACAATTGTAGGAAGCATTTACAGAAAACAACACCCTCCTCGCAAGAAATCTAACCTTGTAAATACTAGAAAACAAAGTGTAATGTAAGTGATCGATAAATATTCAATATTATATGAGATTAAAATATAATGAGGATAAAAATTTAGTAATTATTCTGAAGAAATTGATTCAGAATATGCAGTAATTCTTCATTTTTTGTGAGGGATTGAGAGTCGTAGATGTGTTCTGATAAAAAATGGTAACATAAAATAACTATCATGGTTATTACATGGAAAAATGAACATTTCTCATTTTTGTTAATTTTTCACAGCTTCATTTTTTATATCACAAACTCATCTCCATAGTTGATTTTTTCCTGGTATATACACTAAAAAAAAATCTGGTTAAAATAAGTAGAATTCTGGTTATTTTAACTAGAAAGTGTTTAATATGCTCTTACTATTTATTCTGGTTAAAAGTAGTAGAAGTTTCTGGTAAATCATCTTCTGGTTATTTTAATGAGTTTTTCTGGTAAATGTAACAAGAATTTCTGGTAAGAATAACCAGAATTTTTTACTAGACAGTTTTCTGGTAGTTTAGGAATATTACATTCTGGTCAATATAACCACCTATTCTGGTAAGCTTAATCAGATATTCTTGTAAACATATCCAGATATAGTGGTAAACGTAACTATTGTTTCTAGTTAAAAAAAGGTTCAATGGAGTGAGCGGGGGGGGGGGGGGAGCAGTCGTAGGAAAACCTTATTAATGACCCCTTGCGAAGATATTAATATTGGTAATCAATACATGTATCAATACATATATCAATACTAATATCTTTTCAAGTGGTAATCAATATTCTCAAATATAATACTTATTGTTTTCTATATAAATGATCGAATTTTGTATAGCACAAGTTTCTTTATTAATTTAAAGAGGCAATCTCAAATCAACTGAGTCTTTTTTCACAACTTTACAAAGCATGTATCAAAGTTACAAACATATCACCATTTGGTATTTTAGCAAATATGACTGGAAATGAATCTGGCAATGATTCTATATCGACGCACGACCATTCATTTGTCAATTTCGACTGAAAACGACGTGGTTTTTTCGGTCGCGGCTCATTGGGTGAACGCCATTCACTCACTTGATGTCTGGAGTGCGTGTCCTACTCATAAATCCACGTCTCGTCACCAGTGAAAAGAAGAATTGAAATTGGCCGAACGAGAGCGCCACACGGTGACGAGTCCTAAAACTTTTTGATCAAGGTGGTAAGCAGGTTTTTTCATCAGTTTTTTCGCATACTTTGCGCATGAATATCAAGCTACCTACAGTTTTGCGTGTAAACAATTAAAATGATTCATTTTTTGTAGAAATAAATAGAGCAGGTCCGAATTACTCAAGAACGATAGTTTTCTTTTCCAAAAACAATCATATATTTGAAGATGCGGATCAGTAAAGATGCAAACACGTTTTGTTCAACATCTCCGTTCGACTTCAAATGTAGATATAGTCTTTCTTTAAAAGTACGGCAGAATAGTGCAAATAATCTTAATTTTCTTCTCTTTTTCTAAAGTTTGGAAGTGAACTTTTCTGAGCTGTGAGTTTGGATTTTTGTGAACAAGTGGAAAGTCGAATTTGATGGGTCGTCAAGAACTGTCGCCCGTTTTATTATTTTTACAGTTGTTAATATTAAGCTTCTAAATTCAACAATTTTAGGTATTCTAAATTCAACAAATTGTTAATCAATTAGAATCGAATTTATTTACAGATTATACACAAAGAATTCACTATACATTTTGAAAATTTGCATTAGAGGCCTTTGGGAATGACCAGTTTTAGAAAACATTAAGCGTTCAAGATCTTAATTTGAGATTGAAGTATTCAAAACTAAAACCCCTTATAATTGGAGAATAATTTCTAATTCATACATTTAAAATAGAAAAGTATTACATTGTAACTTTCAAAGTTCAGTAATTTCAGATTTGGACAATTCATTACAAACAAAGCTGTAAAAAACATTTTTCAAGATCTTGCGAATTTGTAATATTCAAAACTTCACAATTTTCGAACATCCTGGATTGAAAATATTCTTTACCTTTTGCATTTTCAAACCTTCGTACTTCCCCCAATGCAGAATATGCAGAAGTTTTAAACTTTTTTTCGATTTTCTATCATACCTACAAATTGAAATCAATGATCTCTGGACGCCTTTAAAAATGGACAATTTTAAATAGTAAGCTTTTAGTGAATCATTTTAAATTGAATATCTTTTAAAACAGAGAAACTTACAGTTAAAAAATATGAAAATAAATGCTTAATGATAAAAAAATGTCAGGTATTTAAATACAAAATATAGACAATTAAAATTAGAACGTTCTAAATTCAACAATCATTAGACATGCGAGCAATCCAAACATGAACAAATCTTAATAAAAAATTATTTAAATCGTAAAAATTTAAAACTTTTAATATTTCTAATATAGGAACCTATTTTTTTAGATTTTTCTGAAGTTCGGAAGTAAACTGGTCTTTTTTGCGAGTTTCAATTTGCTTAAACAAGTTATAGAAAGTTCAATTTAGTCAGCCGTGTCAACAACTGTTTTCTTATGTATTTGTTCCAGTTATTGATATTTTGCAAAAGTCAATTTGAAGTTTTCATAAGTCTTTTTGGTTTACAAAAATTGAAGATTTGAAGAATCGAAAGCATGTTAAAGAGTTTATAATATGTTTTTATAAAATAAGTTTTTAAATAAAAAAGAAATAGAAATAAAATATAAAGACTGCTGTTTTGAATGTGAACAAGAGAGAATATAGGTGCCACTTTGTTGTATGTAGATTTGTTTCATGTAAATTATCAATTAGAGTTTATTGCTCAGATAATTTTTTATGCAGATTTATTTCCCATCGAAATTACAGACTTACGCTCCTGATCATCGATACCAAAGTATTGGGTGCAGCTTCAACGTAATAAGCAGATTACGATGAGCGTTCGTAATCGTATAATGCTCGTCACGCGTTTATCTCGTGGACAAGTTGACAGATTTCAAGAAAATATCTGAACCCTCTTCACACTCGACTCAAAAAATAACTGAGACTATAAATTTCACACTTCGACAGTACTTTAAGGACTTAAACTTATCAATTAATTGCACTGACACTGTGGGGCTAAATTTCTTCATGCTTACAAAGAGAGGTCTCGAGTCGCGGAAAGCTGATTTGACTGAGGTTTCGCAGGATTAAAGTGCATCAAAATCCATTAGATACGTATTTTTTCTTTTAATCCAGTGGGTCTTAGTTCCAAAGATATCGAGCTTTGAGTATTTGCGTTTGAGCGCTCGACTCGACACTGCCGAGTGTGGACCGCTCAACTCGCCACTGGTAAGCGTGGACCGCTCAACCAGCCACTGCCGAGCGTGGACCGCTCCACTCACCATTGTCAAGCGCGGAACGGGCTCGAAAGCATAAATACTCAAACCTACTTGACTCGGAAACTAAGGCCCATTGAATCGAAACAAAAAATATGTATCTAATGGATTTTGATTTACTTTCAACATGTGAGGCTCCAGTTAAGTCGGCGTCCCACATCTCGTGACCTCTCTGTGTTCGAGTTTTTAATATTTTTGAACTATTTTGTCGAAATTATTCCAAATTCAATACACAAAATACTTTACTTCTTAGTGGATTCTGCGAAATTCCCTTTTTGCGAAAAAAATTCAAATTTCGAGCACTGACTTGCAAAAAATAGTCTATATGAATTCAGCCTCAGTGCAATCAAAAAATATGTAGATTAATTTAAGATTCATGAGCAAATTTACACTGGCATGCTCTGCACCAAATGTTCATACTATAATCTCGAATAATGCTGTTTATATAAAAATTATCTTGTATCTTACATAATTTTGATTATCATATTACATTTTTCTGTAAATTTTACAGAAATTTATGTCAGATTTGCATACAATTCTGGTGAAAATTATTTATTCAAAATTAAGTACATAATTTTGAAATCGACATCAAAATAAGGATGAAAATTACAATTCAGAGAAAAAAAAACGAAGCCTAATTGCTACCCGGTCTTTGTTGTAGAATCAACCTTTTATCAGAAAATGACGCTATTGATTTTTATCGATAAATTTTTAATACGCAATAAATTCTTTTAATTATAAAACAAATCACATTGATTTGATAGCACTTTTGCAACACTGTTTTTTAGGGTGCTCATTAAATATTTTCAAATTTTGAATTTTGCAAATGCTACCCCCTTAATTTCTTGTTTTTAGTGAAAAAATATTGCCATAAATTTTCTTGCTTTCTTGAAAAATTGTTTAGACATTTTTGAAACTTAAATGATGATGAATATTCTATTTTCAATTTTCTTCGATATCAAGCAACTAAAAATTCAACTCTTTAAAATTCAATTTTCAATTTTCTTTGAATATTCAACAGTTAAAAATTTAACAAAAAAGTACATTTTATATCTGAAAAAAAGTGTTTCAAATGTTACATTTATTTAATTTGGAATAAAAACTCAATAAATAAACATTAAACCATTTTTTTTAGTCGATGTTCTCGAAAAAAGGTGACTGTTTTTTTCTTGAATTTTCAACAGTTAAAAATTCATTTTGTTGGTCAAACATTCATCATTTCAGTTAAATTTTATCTTTTTCGTTCGAAAACTCATCTCCTTCAGTTAGAAATCTTATCTGATTGAGAATTTAATTATTTTGTTCAAAATTTAGGAATTTTGTTCAAAATGCATATTTTTGGTTGAAATTGCAACTATTTTGATAGAAAATTGAACTATTTCAAGGAAATCAACTTTTTCGTTGAAAATTTAACTATTTTATCAAATTTCGTCTTTTTGGTTTGAAACTCCATCTCGTTTGGTAGAAATTTCTTCAAATCATCTTTTTTGGTTGAAAATTCAAATGTTTGATTGAAAATTAATCTGTTTTGGTTGAAAATTCAACTATTTGGTTGAAAGTTGAACTCCTTTGTTAAAAATTCACTTTTTTGTTTGAAGATTCATGCTTTTAGTTGAAAATTTATCTCTTTGGCTGATAATTTATCTTTTTTATTCAAAAATTCAACTATTTTGGTAGAAAATTTAACTGATATATATAAAATTCGTCTTTTTGGCTTAAAACTTCAACAATTTGGTTGAAATTGTTTTTCTTTCCTGGCTGAAAAATATTTTTTGTTACAAATTCGACTGTTTGGTTTAAAATTAGTATGTTTTGGTTGAAGATTCAAGTATTTCGTTGAAAATTTGTGTGTTCTGGTAAAAAATTATTCTTCTTGGTTGAAAATTCATCTTTTTGGTTGAAAACTCAACTACTTGGTTGAAAGTTAAACTCTTCTATTTAAAAATTCATTTTCATGACAAAAGTTTCATCATTTTAGTTGAAAAGTCGTCTTTTCTTGTAGAAAATGAATTTTCTTGTGTGAAAATTCAGCTTCTCGGCTAAAAATTGAACTTCTCCATAAAAAAACAATTTTGTTGTTGTTTTAAGATTCATCATTTTCCTTGAAAAATTGTCTCTTCTTGTACAAAATGAATCTTCTTGGTTGAAAATTCATCTTTTTGGTTAAAAATTCAACAATTTAAGAGAAAATGAAAGTATTTTTGTAGGAAAATCAACTATTTGGTTAAAAATTGAACTATTTATTTAAAAATTGAACTATTTGGTAGAAAATTAACTTTTTGGTTGAAAATTTAATTATTCTGTTCAAAATTCATCTTTGTTACTCAAGAATTCAACTACTTGGTTCGAAGTTGAACTACTCTGTTGAAAATTTGTTGTTTAATTGATTAAAAAATCATTTTTCATCTGAAAATTGAACTATTCCATTTTTTGAAGATTTATCATTTACAAGTTGAAAATTCAACTATTTGGTACAAAATTGATGCGTTTTGTTAAAAATTCGTCTTTTTGGGTGAAAAATATACCTTGCTGGTGGAAAATTCATCTAAAAAGGTTGAGGATTCCACTATTGGGTTAAAAATTCTTATTTTGTGATTGAATACTATTTGGTTGAAAATTCATCTTTTCGGGTAGATAATTAATCTTCTTTATCAAAAATTCATCTTTTGGTTGAGGATATAACTATTTTCTTATAAATTCTTTTTTTTCGTTGAATTCAACTGGTCAAAAATTATTATTTTTTTTTTGTTGATAAGGAATTATTTACATAGAAAATTTAACTGCTCCATTTTTGGCTGAAAACTTTTTTTTTATTCGAATATGCAAATGTTTAGTATAAAATTCATGTATTTGTTGAAAATTTGTCTTTTGGTAGAAAATTTATCTTCTTGGTTGAAAATTCATCTTTGCAGGTTAAAAATTCAGCTATTTGGTTCATAATTCAACTTTTTTATCGATAGTTTAATTGTGTTGTTGAAAATGCAACTATTTTATTACAAAGTCATTTTGTTTCAAAAACTCAACCATCTGGTTGAAAGTTGAACTACTTTATAAAAAATGTATTTTTTGGTTGGAAAATCATCTCTTTGGTTGAAAGTTTAACTACAACGTAGAAAATTTGTTTCATTTTGAGTAGAAAATTAACTTCTTCAATCGGAAGTTTATCTTCTTTATTTAAAACTTCTTCTCTTCGGTTGGAAATTAAACTATTTGGTAGAAACTTAACTTTTTTTGTTGAAAATTTAACTATTTGGTGAAAAATTAATCTTTTTTGCTTAAAAAATCAACTAATTGATTGAAAATTGATCTACTCTGTTAAAAATTAGTTGTTTAATTGGTTAAAAAATAATTTTTCATCTGAAAATTCAACTATTCCATTCTTGGAAGATTTATCATTTATAAGTTGAAAATTCAACTATGTGGTACAAAGTGATGCATTTTTTTGAAAATTCGTCTTTTTGGGTGGAAAATTAATCTTGTTTGTCGAAAATTCATCTTTTTAGTTGAGGATTTTACAATTCGGTTAAAAACTCATCTTTTGAGATTGAATTCCAACTATTTGGTTGAAAGTTCATCTTTCTTGATTGGAAATTATCTTCCTTGTTGAAAATTTATCTTTTCCAGTTTGACAATCAACTGTTTTCTGAAAAATTCGACTTTTTAACTCGAAAATTTAACTCTTTTGTTGAAAATTCATCTTCTCAGGTAGATAATTAATGTTCTTTATCTAAAATTCATCTTTTGGTTGAGAATTTAACTATTTTGTTATAAATTCGTTCTTTTCGTTGAATTCAACTGGTTAAAAATTCGTTTTTTTTTTGTCGAAAAGGAATTACTTACACTGAGAATTTAACTGTTCCATTTTTGGTTGAAAACTTTTTTTTTATTCGAAAATCCAAATATTTGGTAGACAACTCATGTATTTGTTGAAAATTCGTCTCTTGGTGAAAAATTAATCTTATTGGTTAAAAACTCATCTTTTTAGGTTAAAAATTCAGTTATTTGGTTCAAAATTCAACTATTTGGCTGAAAATCGATCATTTATACGTTGAAAGTTCAATCATTTTGTACAAAATTGATGCGTTTTGTTGAAAATTAGTCTTTTTAGGTGGAAAATTAATCTTGTTTGTTGAAAATTCATCTTTTCGGTTGTGGACTCCGCTATTGAGTCAAAAATTCAAATTTGAGATTGAACTCAGTTTTTGGTTGAAAATTCATCTTTTCCAGTATAAAACTCAACTGCTTTCTAAAACATCCGACTTTTCAACTTGAAAACTTGACTCTTTTGGTGAAAATTCATCTTTTGTTTGAGGACCTAACTATTTTGTTAAAAATTCAACTAATTTGTTAAAGTCATCTTTTTTGGTCGAAAATTTAACTGCTTTGTCACATTTTTTCATCATTTATTACTGTATTTTTCCTATAAATTACCCATGACGAGGAAGTCTGAATTGGCTTCGAAACATGTTGGTCCCCAGTAGTATAAAAAAGACGGATAAAAGAAAGAGTTTGAGGTTGGTTTTGGTTGATTCTTTTTTCTCCCTCTTCTTTCTTTCTTGTCTGCACATTTAGTGCACATTTGAAGAAGCGGGTAGTCTCGAAGTCTAGTTTTGATTTGTGAACTTTTTGAGTGTTCCTTTTTCAGTACACAAAAAATTTTCATAAGAAAGTAGATTTCATTTCGATCTCTAAGAAATAAGATGATAATAAGAACACTTCAATTATTTTGTGGATTGATTTAGAACCAATCTATTCAAATTATTCCATTTAAAAAAAAAGGTAATAATCCAAACCAATAACACAATTTCTAAAAAATTGCTAACTTCATCAAATTCTTAAAATATATTTAAGTAAAATAGATATTTTTTGATAAATTGAGTTAATTATTAACACCTCAATTAAAAGAAATTTTAAGTATTTCTAGGCAACCCTGCAGATTGGAACCAATCTTTGCTTAATGTCTCTAGTATGAGATTTCTTAAAGATCGACATAAAATCTATTTTCTTATGAAAATTTTGGTGTACTAAAAAAGAAAATCTTTATCAGCCTTAGTAATCAATAAATCAGGATGACGCTTTAAAAAAAGTTTTGTTTCAAATAATCCTTCACTTAATTCTTTTTCTAATAAGGTTCGCGGACTACCTTTGTTCAAAAATTTATTAGATAATCCCATAAATCTTGCTCCGAATTCTTGCACTTTGTTTTCTGGTAATTTTGAAATATTGGTTGGCCTTCAAAAAGAGCTATAAGTAAATATTTAGATTCAATTTTTGTATATCACCTTGAATATTGATAATGTTTTCAAATTTTCGTTCATGTTTTTCATTATTGTTGAAAACATTTGTATTTAAATTTTGTTTCTCTTTCAAGGCAATTTTTGATAATTTAATCTGGTACTTGTTCATTCAAATTATCGAGTCTTTTTAATGTTTTCATTAAGATAGTGTATTTTTGAATGGCAATCTTTTATAACAAGATTCAAGATAGATTTTTGAAATTGATTAGTGGTCTCATTTAATGTCTCTCTCAAAGTCTATTCTTGAATTGTGAACTTTGTAGATGTTCTTTTTCATTACACCAAAATTTTCATAAGAAAATAGATTTTATTTCGGTCTTTAAGAAAACTTCAATTATTGACGGGAGCCTTGCGTCATGTTTTAAAATATTTGTCAATCTTTCGACCGATCCAATACATTCAGCGTTTTTTCATCTCTCAATGAGTCTCTGAGATTCGACGTCGTCGAATTCAAATTTAAATTTAAATTTGAGGTATGACATAAGATCGCCTCAAGCAATGCGTCGAAGGCTCGAGCGTTGTCACGCCGACTCTAACAATGAGATTTTAACGACTGTAGCTGTCGAGAGTAAAAAAATTAACAACTTTCACAGAAAAAAATGATGCACTGCTAAATATTAGTTTATGACAAAATACATTTATCTTCGACGACAGCTCAATATTGCGGCAACATCAAATTTTTTGTAAACTGTCTTTCGCTGTGAATTAGCAATTTATTATCGAACGCGGTTTCTTTAGCTAAGCAGCTCTGTTGTCAATGATAAATTGGTATCAAGACGTTCTGTCATTTTTAACATATAATGATCCAAACCTTGCATTTTTTATTATTTAATGTATATATTTTCTTTTTCAAAAGAGCCAATAATTCTAAAATTATTAGTAAGAATTTCTTGAAGATCGAAATGAAATCTACTTTCTTATGAAAATTTTTTGTGTACCAAAAAAGAACACCCAAAAAGTTCAAAACTCAAAAATAGGCTTTGAGACTAGCCGCTTTTTCGGCTCATTGAGACAAATGTACATAAAATGAACAAAACAAATGGAAAAGAGGGAGAAAAAAGAAAGAGTCATCCAAAACCAACGTCACACTCTTTCTTTTCTCCGTCTTTTTTATACTACTGGCGACCGACATGTTTCGAAGCCAATTTAGAGCTTAGACTCTCTCATTAGGAATAATTTATAGGAAAACAACAGGTACAAAAATGAAGAATTTTTAGATTAGAATATCATTATCCGAGTAAAAAAAAAGTCCCATTGGAATCTTATTTGGATCCAGAAAAGTCTCACATAATTTTTTTTCGAGCAGGACTTTTTTAGGACGAAGGTACCAGAAAAGTTCAACTCAAATTTTTTTTGAGGAGGATATTTTTAGGACAAATGTATCGGAAAAGTCCCACATACTTTTTTTAAGTAGAACTTTCTTAGAACTAAGGTACCGGAAATGTCCCACTTAATTTTATTTCGAAGCAGGACATTTTCAAGACTAAAGTACCGCAAACGTTCAACTTAAATTTTTGTTTGAGGAGGATTTGTTCAGGACAAAAGTACCGGAAAAGTCCCACACAATTGTTTTGCTAAGCAGAACTTCTTCAGAACTAAAGTGCCAGAAAAGTCCCACTCAATTTTTTTAGCAGGACTTCTTTAGGACAAAAGTACTGCAAAAATCTCACATAATTTTTTCTGATCAAGGCTTGCTTAGGACGAAAATACCAGAAAATTTCAACTCAAATTTTTCTTCAGGAGGATATTTTTAGGACAAAAGTACCGGAAAAGTCCCACTTAATTTTTTTTAGCAGGATTTTTTTAAGGAAAAGGTACCAGAAAAGTCCAACTTAATTTTCTTTTAGCAGGAATTTTTAAGGGCATAAGTACCGGAAAAGTCCTACATAATTTTTTTTGAGCAGGACTTTTTTAGGACGAAAGTACCAGAAAAGTTCAACTCAAATCTTTATTGAGGAGGATAGTTTTAGGACAAAAGTACCAGAAAAGCCCTACTAAATTTTTTTAGCGGGAACTTTTTAGGACAAAAGTACCAGAAAAGTCCCACATAATTTTTTTTTTTTAACAGGACTTTTTTAGGACGAAAGTACCAGAAAAGTTTAACTCAAATTTTTTTCTTAAAAAGGATATTTTTAGAATAAGAGTACCGGAAAAGTTCCACACAATTTTTTTGCGAAGCAGGACTTTTTTAGAACTAAAGTACCAAAAAAGTCCCACTTATTTTTTTTGATTTTGAAAGAAAATAGAATTTTCAATTGTTAAAAATTGAAGAAAATTAAATTTTTGTCATATGACATTTTAACAATTGAAAATTCAATTTTTTCCTAGACTCGCTTTTTCCTTCAATTTTAGACTGTTGAAAGCTGAAGAAAATTGTAAATTGACTTTCAAACAGTTGAAAATTACACTTTTGAAAATTGAAGGAAATTAAAATTTGAATTTTTAACAGTCAATCCTTCGCTTTATTCTTGAATTTTTTACTGTTGAAAATGGAAGAAAATTGAATTTTCAATTTTCAATTGTTGAAGATATAACTGTTGAAGATACAACTGTTTAAAAATTCAAATGTTGTAATTTCAACTGTTGAAAATTAAACTGTTAAAATTTCAATTTTCTACAATGATCAATTCTCTAAGATTTTCAGCAGTTTAAAAATCAAGAAAAAAAAACGAATTTTGAAAGAAAATAGAATTTTAAACTGTTGAATATTGCATTTTTGACAATTGAATTTTTACAATAAAAAAATCAATTTTTATCGAAAACTCGCTTTTTCTTGCATTTTTAACTGTTGAACATTAAAGAAAATTTTAAGTTTATGAAAATTAAAATTAGAATTTTCGATAGTTGAATTTTCCACTATTGTATCTTGAACTGTTAAATCTTCAACAAATCAAAGTTCAACTGTTGAAAATCCAATTTTCAGTTTTCTTCAATACTCAACTGTTGAAAATTTTCAAAAAATAAACAAATTTTGTATTAGAAACAAGTGATGAAAATGTTATATTTACCTAATATTACATGATAATTTAATAAATAAACATACCAATCTGTAAGAAAAATATTTTGTCAAATTAATCGTCATCCAATGGACTCTCAGTAGGAACTTTATGAGATTTAAAAAAAAATTCCAACTCTGGTCATCTCCTCGTTACATGTTTAAAATTATTATCCGCGCAAAACTCAGAGCGAAATTTTTCTAACTGCATTGTTTTTCTTGAGTCTGAGATCTGGTAACGCTCATCAATAACAAAACTAATTTTTAAAAATAAAAATTCATTTTTCAAATTGCATTTTACTCAATTAAAATGTAATCTTAGTATAATTTTTTCTTAAACAACAGTTGAAGATAAAATGAAAAATAAACAGGGCCCCCACAGGTGGCCTCATATCTCTGCCTTCACGTCTCAGTTTACAAAAAATAAACGATTTCTTTGTTGTAATGAATTGTCTTTTTTGTCAAATAGTGTAATATCTCATCCAAATGTGCAGTTATTGAAAGGAAAGAAAATTTCAAAAAATTTCAATGCGTGTGCCGAGTGTGTGCCTAAAAAAAGTAATAAACATTGTGCATGGTGCGGCTGAACCAACTTCAATTGAGAGGTCATTGTACTTGGGAGTTTTTTATTGATTATAGTTCCCAGAATTCTTAAGAAGATTTTAAGACCAAAAACGAAAAAATTGCCTTGGCTCTTTTTTAAAAAATTCGATTTTTGCGAAAAAGATGCAAAAACAAGATATTTTGACAATAACATATAATGAACAGCACTTAAATTTTTATAAAATTATATACAATCAGAAGCGGACTGGTATTTATCAACTGGCCTGATAAAAGTGGCCCTAAAAGCGGTTTTAAGGAAATTTTTTTAAAGAGTTAAAAAGATTTCAAAAGATTTGAAAGTCTTCCAGGAATTACGAAGGGTTTAACAGATTTTAAGGGATTTGAAAGTATTGCAAAGAATATCAACAGCTTTCAAGGAAATTCATAAGACTCCCAAGGATTTTAATTATTTTTAAGGAATGTTCAAAGATTTCAAACGTTTTCAGGAATTTAAAAAGATTTTAAATATTTCAAGATAGTTGATGGAATTTCACAAGAATTATTCAAGGGATTTGATATTATTTCAAAAACTTTAAGGGGTTTTAAGAGATTTAAAAAATTGTAATGGGATTTTAAAGAATTTTCTAAAGTTTCTAAGGATTTTGAAGAATTTCATGGGATAGAAAAGGTTTCAGGGTATTTTTGATGATTCAAAGGGACTTCAGAGAATGTCAGAGATTTCAAAAGATTTGAAAGTTTTCCAGGGATTTTGAAGGATTTACCAGATTTCAAGGGATTTAAAAGTATTGCAGAGGATATCAACAGGTTTCAAGGTAATTCATAGAACTCCCAATGGATTTCATTATTTTTAAAAATTGTGCAAATATTTCAAACGTTTTCAGGAATTTAAAAAGATTTTAAAGATTTCAAGATAGTTGATGGAATTTCACAAGAATTATTCAAGGGATTTGATATTATTTCAAAAACTTTAAGGGGTTTT
>JAUMHM010000085.1:7668163-7696129 GCA_032362435.1 Melikaiella ostensackeni | reverse complement strand
ACCTCAATAAACTGCATCAATTTCGGCGACATGTTTGTGAGATTGACTATGTCTTAGCTCTAAGATTAATTATTCTCGAAAGTTGAGACTTTTTGCGACGGTCGGGAAACAAAAGCGCAGTAATCTTATTTTTGTGTCATCTAGCTTTAAGATTAAATTTAATTTGGTTTTAAGAGTTTCTATTTGCTGTGTGACGACGTAACATTTAGAAGCTTTGATAGCAGTGATTTTGAAGATTCTTCTGATTCTCTTGATCTTGAACCTATACTATTTGATCAAATAGTCTGGATGATTTCGTGCGTGACTTAGATCTTCCAAAGAACTCATTTGAGATACTAACATGAAGGCTAAAAGACAGAAATATGCTGTCATCTGAAACTAAAGTCTCCAGATATCAAAAGAGACAAGAATAATTTCAAAAATATTTTTCAAAGGAATAATCCCTAGTATATTTTGATAATGTTCAAGGATTATTGAATGAATTTAATCCTAGGATATAAATTCAACTAATTTTCGGCTTTTTATTGATTCTTCTAAGATCAGTCTGAAGCTGTTCTACTTCATAATGGCAATGAATATACCGCTATTCCTCTCGCCCAATCTATCAAGTTAAAAGAATCACATAAAAGTATGAAACTTCTTCTTGATAAGATAAAGTACCATGGGCATGATTGGCTTATTTGTAGTGATCTTAAATTAATAAATATACTATCAGGTCATCAATCAGGAATCATAAAACATCCCTGCTTCCTTTGTGAATGGGAGAGTCGTGCATGACGTGAGCACTGGACAAAAAAAATGGTCACCTAAAACTGAATTAGCAATTGGATCAAAATATATTACACATGCTAACCTCATTGATCCAAAAAAATATTGTTGCCGCCAATTCATATTAAACTTGGCTTAATGAAGCAATTTATCAAGGCGTTTGATGTGAACGGCCAATGTTTCAAATACCTACATTCAAGATTTCCCAAGTTATTTGATGCCAAGGTAAGGAAAGAAATATTTGTCGTTTCTGACATGAGAGATTAAATGAAAAATGAAAATTTTAATCAAACAATAACGACTAAGGGAAAGAAAGCATGGGTAGGTTTCAAACGGGTGACTGAAAACTTTTGAGCTCAAAATCACGACCCTAATTATAAAAAAAAAGTATCTACTGTGCTAAAAAATTTTAAAGAACTGGAATGCTTGATAAGGTATAAAGAACACTTTATATTTTCTCATTTGGATTACTTCCCAGACAATCTCGGAGAATTCAGTAAAGAGATGGTTCAACATTTCCACTAAGACATGAAGCAAAAGGAAAAACACTACCCAGGTAGATGGAATACGACTATGATGGCTGATTACCACTGGTCTTTAAAAAGAAACAACCATCCTAGTAAAAACAGCCGTAAATCATTGAAAAGATCTTTTGATGAAAAACGATATCGTTTCCATAAAAAAGAAGAATATCTTAAAATTTTGTTTCGCCATATTGGATCCGTTTTGTACCATAGCATTCAGCCCCAATGCGAAACAAAAAAATATTTCACTCAGATTTCATCTTTCTTACGGTTTCTGTATGCTTGATTGACTGGTGCCCTTACTTGATAAATAGTTGTGTTGCATGAAAATACTCAAATATGTGTCATATATATTTTATTGAAAGTTTTTGTTCGAGGTATTTAATCACTTCTTTTCAGAGCTATATTTTCATCAATTACAGGTTTTCTGTGTCATTTGTTTTCTGTGTACATTTTGAAATTTTGTTCCGCTATATTGAGTTCGCCATCTCGAATTTTGCAAATCTAAGCTCAAATTCACATTCAGCAATTTTCCTAATGTGAGCTCAAATTCGGATTCAGCGATCTCAAAAACTTTAAGAAACTGAGTCTTGTACAAGTTGAAGAATTTCTTAAAGTTTTGGTTCACCGTATTGGAACCGCCATCTTGAATTTTGCAAATTCGAGCTTAAATGAGGATTCAGCAAACTCAAAAACCTTTGGACCCAACCGTTTATCAGTCGAATAACATAATGTTATTCACTTTCTTCTCCTTCTTTACTAGTTTTTCAGTATGAAACTGAAATGCCTAATGTGCCATATCTCGGAAAAAAAGAATCATTCCGAGATTATCAAAGAAGGAAATGAGAAGTAAAAAGGAGTACTAAATGATGGCGTCAGAAGTTTTTAAAAAGAATATCGCTGCTCGCGTGATATTGTTTCAAATATGGCTGAAAATGGACATTTTTCCACTCATAGGTTAGCATATCTTGTAATCCTAAAGTAAAGGAAAAATTTGGACAACGGATTCGATTTCAGGACATCAAAGTCCTTCGAGGTCACCTAGGCCAGTCTTTGGGTACAAAAAATTGTTAATTTTCGTCGGCCTTTCTCCAAGCATTTGGAACTTCACCGTTCGCAGCACACATATTCATAAATTTGCTCATCCACAAAAAATATCCGCCACCACTCTCAAGGGCCCTGGAAATCGTGGGTAAACTTCATTTGTAAAACTGAGTCCAAATGGGGAAGCCATTTTATCCAGTTTTTTTTGCATACATAGTCTAAAGAGTAACACGATTTGCGGAAAAGGCCGTATTTTTAGAAAAAATTATATTTTCTATGTAATAATCGAAATAAGAATTGGGCCTTAATTAGCGGCACCACAACGACACTGGTCGCGACGACAGGTGAGTTGTTCTTCTGTTTATCTAAAAAGGGACTAAGCAAGGATTCATGAATTACGTGACGAGTTTTTCTTTTGTTTAAATAAAGATAAGGATATAATTTTCATGAAACTGAACAAAATGGCTTCTTTTTTTGGACTCAGTATTACAAACGGTATTTCCATACGATTTTCAGGGCTCTTAAGTGCTTCACCGGTAATACTATCCATATCAGCACCCTTACCATACTCCAATTTCTGAATTACGGATATAATATCGCGGATATTGATTCTTCTTTTGCCATCTACAACGGGATTGTCTACCGTATCTTCTTCTGTGTCCCGGTTGTTATGTTCCATTGCTTGGCCTCCATAAATTTTCTTGAAAAAAATCACTCACACAGTCTTTTTTTTTACCAGAGTCGCATACCATTTCACTATCATCATTCTTAATTGCGACTAACTCAGTTCTAGTACTTCCTTTCCTAATCTGCTTAACCCATTCCCAAAAGAATTTCTCATTTCCTTCGAAATCACTTTGCATTTTTGATATTTTTTTCGCTTAGATTTTATCCTTGCTTTCTTTGACTAGTATCTATGCTTTTCTCTTCTTGTATCTATAATCATTTTCTAGCCTGGTCCTTTCCTCATCGCTAAGACCTTCAATGTTTAGCTTTTTCGAGTACGCTTGAGTTTTAGCGTTAACAGCCACGCAGATTTCATCATTTCACTAAGCATCTCCAGACTTTCTTCCCACATCCGCAGTACCGCACACTTTAGATACACACTTGAAGATGCTATCCAAGATATTATTCATGCACCCTCTACATTTTTATTTTTTAATTCCGTCTTCCAGTTCTTTTGCCCTATTATATTATAGCGTAGGTTACCTATTGTGTAATGGCTTTATATAACATGTTGTGTAATAGCTTTTATTCCTGCGATAAATTTCCAAGAGGTCGAAGAGCTTCTTGCTTTGCCAGTCTTAAAATAGCCTCGAAAATATATCGCATATAGCAATAACTTTCTTTACGATAATCCAGTGTGGATTATATAGCCGATGAACTTTCTAGAAAGCTGTTATTCGCAGGCGAGTGTCCTTCCCCACATAAGCCTATTCTACATTTTATGCTTTCAGTGGCTTAGCTAAAATTCATATCTTCAGTGTTGTTGATTTTCGAAATTTCAGAAATTCCTTTTTAAAAGTATGAATGGAATTATTCATAAGATAAAGGCTAGAGATTCAAGGTTAAAATTCAGAGGTAAGAAGTCATATGTTATAAGTCAGGGGTGGAATGTCAGAGGCTTTCAGAGGTCAAACATAAAAGATTAAAGCTAGGATGTCAAATTTTTCCTTCTCACAAAAATGAAAGGCTAGAAGTGAAAGGTAAATGAAGAGTCATAGATCAGAGACCGAAGGTTGGAAGTCAAAATTGAGAGTTCATGTTCCATAAGTCAGAGGTCAAAGGACAAAGGTCAAGAGTCAATAGATAAAGGTTAAAGGTGAGAGGACAAATATTTCTTTTTGCCAAATATGAAAGGTAGTAGACATGAGTCAGAGGTAAAAGGTCAGAGGCTATCAAAGGTCAAACATAAAAGATCAAAGCTAGGATGTCAAATTTTTCTTTCTCTGAAAGATAAAAGGCCAGAGGTTGAAGGAAAATGTGAAGTTATAGGTCAGAGGCCAAAGGGTGAAAGTCAAAGGTGAAAGTTCATATTCCACAAGTCAGAGGTCAAATGTCAGGGAGCAAAAGTGATGTGTTAAGGATGAGAAGACAAAGCTTTCTTTCTCCCAAATATGAAAAGTCATAGGCCATAGATTATATTTCAAAGGTCACAGGCTGTCAGACGTCAAACATAAAAAACTAAAGCCAGGGTGTCAATTTTTTTGTTTTCAATGATGGAAGGCCAGAGGTGAAAGATAAATAAAAAATTAAAGGTCAGAGGCCAAAGGGTAAAACTCAAAGGTAAGAGTTCATATTTCATAAGTCAGAGGTCAAAGGTTAGGGGTCAGAAGTGAAAAGTCAAAGCTGAGAAGAGAAAGCTCACTTTTTTCCAAATATGAAAGGTCATAGGCCATAGATAATATCTCAAAGGTCAATGATGAGGAGTCAGAGGTAAAATGTGAGAAGTAATAGGTCAGAGGCCTTTTAAAAATCAAAGATAAGACTTATAAACATAGAGATCAAAGGTCGAAAAACAGAGGTCAAAAATGAACGATTAGAAGTAAGAGGTCAATTCAATTGATAGATTTGGACGAATTTCCGATTTTTTTACAATTTTGAGAAAATTTATGATATTTGAAAATTTGGTGCTTCAACGGATTTGAAACTATCCATTCTCTTTCTGTTAAATGGCAAGAAGTTATTACTACCTGAATACGTCTAGAGCAATTTAACTGGAGGATTCTTGGCTAGAAGAAATGATTTATCTAATAAATCCTTCAAGCGTGCGGTTGACGCCTAACCGTGAAATAATTGCTCGCTCTTACCAGAAACGGAAATTACTAGACTCTCGCTGAAAAAGAAGCGAGTATCCTCAATTATTGAAAAATAGAATGCCGGCCTTTCTAAATTTCATGCAGTGATTGTTAATTAACTATAAAGCTTCTTTTTCAAACAAGAAAACAAAAGCAAAGCTTAGAATCTGAAAAATAATAAGTGAGACACCTTCCTTATTTGAATTCACCCATCTGAAGAATTTTCCTTCGAAAGAAAGCAAGCGAAGTAGTTACCGTGGTAGAAATATACAATACAAATTTAATAGCCTGAAAACTATAAAATAATTGAAGGTTAAGGTCTGAATCATTTGACAAGGCGTCAAGAGCAGAGAAATGTATTTTCTGCAGCCGGTCATAGATTTATGGTTGCTGAGGTAGCCGCGGGCTTCGCTACAGGTCCGTATAATTCTCGAGGAAAATAGACCACCGAGATTTTACTGCAGCAAATTTCGATGCGAAACGTCGTTACGTCGGCTATATTTTACCATCTGGCTCTTGATAAATGTCACACGTCGAAATAGTCGAGCTGTAGCTTGGTTGGGAATTTACCCCTTTGAATACTTCTCTGTGAAATTATTTAAAAGACTAAGAATATTACAAGGTTCAGGAATTTCTTCCACCAAGGCGAAGAGATGTCGCAGCAATATGTCTTCAAAAAAGAAGGAACAAAATCTTTTCATTTTGCGCGAGAAAATCTCGATCAAAGGGTTCTTCTATTTATTTTGTCTTATTTTTCGAAATAAAATGCGAAATACAAGGTAGAAAATTTTAGAGAAAAGTTTATGAAATTCGTACAGAAAAGAAGAGAGAATTTTTTTAGGTTTTTCGTGAAGAGGTGTTATAATTGCGTTTTGCTGGGTCTAAAATGTTTCAAGTTTTGGACCTTTCACATTTCGACCCTCCCCTCCCCAATCACATATATGAAGTATCAAAAAAAAAGAATAGGGAAAATATGGAGATTTTCCAAGAAAATAGAGGAATGAATTCTTAAAAATGAAATTAATGTAGGTACTACGTTAAATTCAATTTGAAACAAATTTAATTACTGAAATTTCAAGTAAAAATATTTCATTTTCAACAAAATAGATTAATTTCTAGCCAAATAAATGAACTTTCAACCAAAAATTTGAACTTTCTACCATAAAAAGAGGAATTTCAACTTAACAGTTCAATTTTCAAGCAAAAAAAATTTTTTTAACAAAACACAATTTTTCAGCCAAATAGTTCAACTTTCAACTAAAAAGATCAATTTTCAACGGAAATGAAATTTTTAAATTTTCAGATAGGAAAAAGCTTCAAAGAGATAGATCTTTATAAAAAAATGAATCTTTAACAATATAGTTCAAATTTCAACCTTTAACAATGTAGTTCAACTTCCAACCAAGTAGTTGAATTCTTAACCGAAAAAGACTGATTCTTAACAAATAGTTGGATCCTTAACCAAAACGATTTAATTATCAACCAAATGGTTGCATTGTTGATAAGAAAGATAGAATTTTGTACCAAAAGAGGTAAATTTTCAAATCGGAAAGAGCACTTTTCAACAAAAGAGTTGAAATTCCAACCATGAAAGATTTCTTAGTCCAGAAAAAAAATTAACCAAATTGTTGAGTTTTAAACCCAAAAAGACGAATTCTTTACATAACAGTTGAATTTTCAACTTGAAAATATTTTTCAGTCAAGAAAAAGTAAAAACTTAACCAAATTGTTGCATTTCCAAGTCAAAAAAACGAATTTTCTACAAAACAGTTGAATTTTCAATCAAAGAGATGAATCATCAAACAAAAGAATAAATTTTCATCAAAGTAGTTAAATCATCAACGAAAACGGAATCATTTTTAAGCAAGCAGTTGCATTTTTATTCAAAAAGGATGAAATTTTTACCAACAGACAAAATACATAAATTTCCAACCAAATAGTTCGTTTTTCAACTAAAAAAGATCAATTTTCAACAAAAATGAAGTTTTTAAGTTTTCAGTTAAAATAAATTATTTTCAAAGAAATTTTTAACAAAGTAGCTCAACTTTTAACCCCTAACAAAGTAGTTCAACTTTCAACCAAGTAGTTGAATTTTAGCTAAAAAAGATTAATTCTCAAGAGAATAGTTTAATCCTTAACCAAACCAGTTCAATTATTAACCAAATAGTTGCTTTGTTGATCAAAGAGGATTAAATTTCTATCAAAAGTGATGAATTTTCAACAAAAGAGTTGAATTTTCAACCAAAAAAGATTTTTCAGTCGAGGAAAAAAAACATTTTACCAGTTCGTTGAATTTTGAACCCAAAAAAACGAACTCTGTACATAACAGTTGAATTTTCAATCCGAAGATATGAATTTTCAACAAAACAGATAATTTCCAACCAAACAGTTGAAGTTTCTACTAAACTAGATGAATTTTCAAGCAAAAAAGATTTTTCAGTCAATAACAAGAAAAATCAACCAAATTGTTGACTTTTCAAGTCAAAAAAACGAATTTTATACAAAACAGTTGAATTTCAATCCGAAAATACAAATTTTCAACAAAGACAGATGAATTTTCAACAGAAAATGGAAAAATTTAATTTTCGGCTATAAAAAAAATTTTCAACCAAAAAAAAGACGTTTCAACAAAATAGTTGAATTTTCATCCAAAGAGATTATTCTTCAAACTAACAAACAAAAAAATTTTCATGAAAGTAGTTGAATCATGAGCCAAAACAGAATCATTTTCAACAAGGCAGTTGCATTCTTAATCAAAAAAGATGAAACTTCTGCCAAAAAAGATGAATTTTCAAGCCAGAAAGACGAATTTTCAACAAGAGTTAAATTTTCAATCGAGAAAGATTTTTCAGTGAAGTAGTAAGAAATTTCCAACCAAATTTTTTACTTTTAGAGCCAAAAAGACGAAATTTCTACAAATCAGTTGAATTTTGGACACAAAAAAACAAATTTTCAACAAAGTAATTAAATTTTTTGAGGAATGATTAAATTTTCAAATAAAAAATACGAATTCTTAACCAAAATTAGTTGGATTTTTTTATTTTGTTCTTTTACTTCAATTCGCATTTAATTGAAAAAAAAGAAAAAGTGGAAAAGAGGGAAATAGAGGAAAGACTGTGAAGCCTGCGATAAATAAATAGGAATTTTGATCACTTATAGACTGAAAAATAATAGTTTAAGTACACACTAAAGTTCATTTTTAATACTTTAAAGATATGAGCTTAGAAAAGTGGAAATTTTGCTGTAATAACACGATATTTTTTATATTAAATGTATGATTTCAGACACGCCTGGAACACAGGACTGGCTTCTGCTTATATTAAATTTTCAGTGGAAGAATTTATTCTGGAAATTTTTATATACTATAAATTACCGGGAAGTTCGAAAATTCATGGTTTCTTACAAATATCCAAAATTTTCAAAATTCTAAAAAATGGACATTTTTGGATGCCTTAAATTTTTGGAAATTCGTGGATTTTACGGTATCTTATTGAAATGTTCGAAAATTTAAAGTATCCAAAAATTTTCCTCATTTCCGGAATTTCCGGTACTTTATGGTATCTTATCGGTAATTTATCGGTAATTTATCGCGACTTATCGCTTCTAGTTGCTCGAATGTGTAAAGCAATCTGTCAACGCGATCAATAGATCGCTTGAGCTCAAAATGTGAACTCTCAGACATACACCTAGATGTATAATTTTCGTTATTCACATCTGACATCCCTTTTTACTCCCTAGGGAGAAAAAAGTATAACTTTAGCCCCGCTTTGCAGACATCGAAAAGGACTGAAATCATGCATGTGTCATAAAAAGTTAACTTTCTACTGCCCACTTTTTCATTCCGGACTACAAGCTTTTAAATCCAGACTACACAGCATTTTAAGCCATGGTTTCTCGATATGGTAATGTATCATCATTCGGGAGTGTGAAAACCTTTTGCTGAAAAATTTATTGATGATCTTGATATCTGGAGTTCTAATTAAGGTTTAGCAAACATAAAAAAGGAGTGCAGTAAAAAGACCGTTTAAATGGTAGATTAGATAAAAATCATGATGTAATGCTTGTGGATAAGAATCAGCACCTTTCAATGTTAAGGTTGTTTTATAATGCTGTAAATCGTGTAATATGTATGTTTTCTGTTCTGTTGCGGTAATTAACTACGGGTTAACTCAATAGGAATTTATGTTCCACATTTAAACAAAAATTTCAACACTGATTAATTATTATTTTACACAAATTTATATGAAATTAAGAATTGTTTGACACAGCTCAGTTGCAATCAGTTTCACTCTTCAATTATTCATAAAATTATTCCAATCTTAATAAGTACCAATTGTTTATTAGCTCTTCCTCGAAAGTATTAAAAGTTTTAAAAAACTCTTGCTTATTCAGGTAATTACTTTTGTTCTTGTTAAAATTTTTTTCGATAACGAAGAAGAACGATTTATTTCCTTCTTTGTAACTTTTTTTGAAGAGGATTATGGTTGAGGGGTGGCACCCTTCACTTAGCACTCTTCCAACTTTTTACTTTACTTCATCCCCTTAGCATACCTCCTCAAATTGACCTAGTTTTAAATTTCTTTTATTTTCTCCTTCTTTGCAAAAGTTAATGAATTTTTCAATTTTATCTGTAATTTCTGTTTGTCAACAATTTGAAAAAAGCATTCGGAGAGAAATTTAAATTATAGCATCAGTCCGTATTTCTCTGGAACTATTCTCATTAGTGCTTGTTTGTCATACTCATTCGGCATCTATAGCCACAGGTTCTGCTGCTCCATCCTTTGAATTGGTCGGATGATGCCTGGGCGCATCTTGTTTTAGTTACGAGAGGTGGAATGTCAGTCTAGAGCTCTCCTCTCGTATGAGAGAAACAAAAAATTTTTTTATCTTTGCACACAGCCACGAGACTACGATCTTGACACAAGTAACCACTCGCTTTTATCCGATGCGCTAGATGCGAATCCTTGACAAAAATAGGCTAGTAGCTTTGTCAAGAAAAAGGGTGACAAAGAGAGAAAGTTTTATTCCGTGTTAGCTGGAAATGATCCAGCAAAAAAGGGGATATCCCATTTTCCAATCCATTTTAAATTTGCATAATTTGATCAAAGAATTTATTTGAAAGAGAAAAGTACTGGAAGCCGAGGTAATGCTAGCATAATCGGGGTAATACTAGTGCAATAATAAAACAGCATTCTTGCCTAGAAACAAAAAAATTCTAAATTCAATCCAAAGGTAGAAGTCAAAGGTGAGAGGTCGAAACTTTATATGTATTCAGTGAATTAGAGTACCAACATACTGTCAATTTCTTTTGACCGTTTTATCAATAACGAAGTTATTCTTGCAGAGAATGAATTAATTTGGTCATACGGTCTAATGAAAAAGCAGTGGATTCAGATGTCAATCAATCAAGTTTTTATTTGTCAATTTTTATACCAACGTACTTTTCGACCTTTCATTGTAGATCTCCTTCAAAGATGAATATAACCTGTAGTAATATTGAGATATCCAAAAGCATTTCAATTCGTCGCTATTCCATATGAAACATAATTTCTGGAGTAAACCAGAAATTAGTCTTTCTTACAACAAAGTTCAAAAGAGAATAGTCCTTATTTATAAATAACAAAATTGAAATTAGTTGAGAACAGACATTATAAACATTGAATTGAAACCTCAAATTTGAAAGAGACTTCAATATTATAAATTAATCAACATTTTTAAAACTAGGTATTGTATATTACTTCATAGACTAACGTCTATATTTGTCTTTCCAAAACACAACACTTAGTTTTCAAAATGTAGTTAAATTTATAATATTGAAGCCTCTTTAAAATTTAAGGTTTTAATTCAATGTTTATAATGTCTGTTCTAAACTAATTTTAATCTTGTTATTTATAAATGAGGAATGTTTTCTTTTAAACTTCGTTGTAAAAAAACTAATTTTTGGTTTACTCCAAAAATTATGTTTCTTATGAAATAGCGACGAATCGAAATGTTTTTGGATTTATCAATATTACTGCAGGTTTTATTTACCTTTGAAGAAGACCTACAATGGAAGGTCGAAACGTACGTTGGTTTTAAAATTGACAAATAAAAATATGATTCATTGACATCGGAATCCACTGCTTTTTTATTGGACCGTAAGATCAAATTAATTCATTCTTTGGAAGAATAACTTCGTCAGGTCAAAACTTTGTTTGGAAACTTAGAAAATGTTTAAAAGTGAGAAGTTAAAGAATTTCCATAATTGTGTGAATTTTTGAAATGTTCAAATTGGGAAGAGTTAAATAAGTCAGAGGTCAAAGGTTAGGAGACAAATGCGAAAAAGACTCCGAACGTTTTTCAAAAATTGAGATTGCATTTCGGTAAAATTGGTCTGATTTGATATATCCCGCGTGGAAAAATATAGTGGGTCCTTGCAAGGGGCCCACATGGATCGCTTTTATGCCAAGAGGGGCCCACGAGGGCAATCCAGGCGTGGCACAATAGGGCAAAACTGAATTTCCTTGGACGAATCAGTCTACAGATCACAATTTTTATCTGATTCAAACATTTTTTTTCAGAATAAAAGCTGATTAAATTTTGCAGAGACGCTTCGAGGCGAATTTCCTAATTATTGTTTTTGCAAGACACTGTGTAAAAAGTATAAGCGAAAAAATGTATTTTCAACAGGGTCATTTTTTTACATGCAAAAAATAAATTTTATAAACTTGCAATCATTAAAAATCAATGTATATGCAGGAAAGAATATGAATAAGTAATGTAATGATAAATGAAACTGTTATAAGCAAATTTTATGAACAAATACTCAGAGTCTAATATTTTCATACGGGGAAAAAATCTTTCTTACTTGAAATTACTGCAATACGTTATGAAAAATTTATCCAGTATTAAGAAATGCTATTGATCAACAATGTATATTGTTCTAAATAAATATGATTGACAAACACCCAATTACAACATTTTCGCATAGAAAGAATGTTTTTTTCCACTTAAATTACAGCAATACGTTATGAAAATTTTGAATTAGTTGTAAAAATGCTATAAATTGACAACTGCTATTGTTATGGATAAATTATATATTATTATAACTTGCAAAAATAAATAGCAATCCTCTAAAATGTTTTCTAAGAATCCTGTGTGTATTATTCGACAATGTGAATTTATAACAATGGAGTTTATCATATAATTATCTATTAATGTTTTTTTTAGTAAATTTGCATTGATTTTCATCGAGTCTTAGTCTATAGAATTCATTTTCTGCAAGTTGAATAATGATTTTGTCGAAAATACCTTTTTTTCACTCTTCTTTTTCACACCGTCCTTTGCAAAAGTGATAATGAAAAAATTTGCTTTGAGGGGTCTCTGCAGAATTCAATCAGCTTTTATTCTACAAGAAAAACGTTTTAAATCTGATAAAAATTGTGACCTGTAGAATGTTTTGTCCAAGAAGATCCAGTTTTGTCCCACCGTGCGTGGCCCTTTACGGACACGACATGCTAATCCATAAGGAACCAACATGTGCCCACGTAGGCCCCTTGCAGTTGCCGCCACCTTCATTTTTATTAATTCGTAGCCCCGAGCAGAAACCCTTATAGTTTTGGTCGGGTGTCCGTCCGTCGATAATAAAGGGGAAGTGAAGGTAAATTATGGGAAATGTGGGAGGGGAATTAAGGAGAAATGAGAGTTGTGTAAAGAAGGGAAAGGAAAAGTGAGGAAAAATAAAGGGAAAACAGAAGAAATAAGGGAAAATAGTAGGTGGGGAAGTGAGGGGAAATAAGGGAAGTAAGGAAAAATCATAATGAATTAGGTAAAGCGAGAGGAAGTGAGGGAAAGTGATGGAAAATGTGAGTGGGGAAGTGACGGTAAATGGGGGGAAAGTGGGTGTGGTAGTGAGGGGGAATGAAGGAAAAAAAGGGAAAACGTGGGAGGGGAAGTAAAGGAAAATACGGGTAGGTGACGTGAGGGGAAATAAGAAGTTAGGGGAGAAAGATGATGGTGAATTATATTATATTTAAATTTAAATGTCTGTTCTATAGCGATAATCAACTACGGGTTGACTCAATTTGAATTTATGTTTCACATTCAAGCAAGACTTTTAAAACTGATTAATTAAAAATTACTCAAATTTATATGCAATTAAACGTGAATTTTTCTAGTTTTTATGTTCATCTATTTTTTTTATATAGTTTCGGTCGCGTGTCCGTCCATCGTATAATAAAGAGCAAGTGAGGGGACATGTGGGAGGAGAATCAAGGGTAAATGGGAATTTGGGGGTGAGGGGAAATGAGGAGAAGTGAAGGTAAATGAGTGGAAGTAAAAAAAATATTGCGCGGGCCCTCGTGGAATTCTCTCCATGGACTGTCCACATAAGCCTCTGATGGTGCCAACATCCCAAAGATGGATAAACGGAACTTTTTCCGCACGGGATGTTGTAGAACTACAAAATACATAAAATTGTATCAATGTAATCGAAATCATATTTTCATAAGAAACTTGCCGGTTCCTCAATTTGAAATAATTTGGACGATTTCAAATTTAAAATTAAAAGACTGCGACTACAAATGATTGTGAGCGGATTTCATCAAAATTATTGGCTTGTTTCATTGTAAATTCAAGAGAGAGGGCATGAAAGACCTGGAATAAAAAAAAGGATATCTCATTTTTCAATTCACTTTAAATTTCAGTAATTGAATTTTTTTGTCCACAAAAACCTTTTGTGAATTCAGGCCTGGACGTTTTGGTAAACATAAATGAATAGTTGTTTCTGAGAATGCTCCGCTAACTTTGATAAAATTTTAGTTCTGGAATATTGGTTGATATTTGACATTAACAAAATATAACTGGATTAGCATTTGAAGCATCAGCTAGTCTGAAATGTATAATGCAGTCAATAACTCTCTCATACGAGAAATGTCTCTTTATATTACTCTGAAGCTCCTTCATATATAATTAGGAGGCAAAGCTCGTGTGCGGAACTCAATGTAACTTCTCTCATCGTTCTGTAAGCGTGTTACAGTTTCCAGAGCAAGTTCAAAATTATAAATCCACACTGAGAAAGATCGAATTAAAAATTATGTAAACCAAAAAAGTAAAATCAATACAAAAGGGAAATATTTGAAAGTAATGAGAGAATGAATTTCCGATTCCACACCTAAATTATAGCTGATAATGTTATAATTTTCTTTCCCTCTTATTGTTTACTTAATGTTTATGTTTTCATTCTATCTAATTTTCAGTTTTTAATGAGGCTATGAAATATTCCTCTTGGTTGTGAATACTTTATTCTTTCCGTAAAAGTGGAAGTATATGTAAAGCTATAGCGCAAGTTTAATACACGTGTGTAGTAATTACACCTGATCCATGCACAATTTACCTTCACAGAGAATATCCATCCCGAGGTCAGTGAGCAGACAAGAAAAATGATGGAAGAACTTTATGGCTTCCACGACTCAATTCAAGTACGTCAAGTCGAAATATTTGAAGGAAAATCTATAAATTCCCAAGTTTTATTTCGGGAAATACAAAAAATCAGATAATGAGTTTGAAATTCACTAATAATAATTTACAAGTGTACACAGCTAATACATTCCATTCGCAGCATGAAGTTGGTTCGCAAAGATGCTTCCGTTTTTTTATTTCTATTTTTTAATTTGGTTCGATTTGAAGTTGAAAAACACACAAGTTTGAAAAAAAATAATTTTCAGTTGATAATATATTAAATTCTTTGGGATCAATTTCAAATCTTTGAAATTGTACAACAGAATGAAATTTATCATTGGAAACTAATATTCTTGAAATAAATATATTTGACGTTTTACTTAGGTTCTTTAAATTTCTTTTTCAGTTAGTGAGTTTTTTATTTTGTTACGACTTAAAATACTTGGAATGAAAAAGAAGCCTTTAACCCTTTTGACTTTTAATATTTGTATCAGTAAAAATAATAAAATCGTTCAAATCTTTTACATTTACAATTTTTCAATTTTAAGCATGGGTAAAGTCTTCAAGCTACCTTAGTTTTTTATATAAAAAAGTCAGAATGATTTCAAATATTATGAAAGTTGTATGACTTTTCCCTTACTGAATCTTTCAAAACTGTAAATTGAAATTTTTCAAATCTTTCCTCTTGATCAGCTTTCAGCTTAAAACTTTCAACATTAAATTATTTCAAATTGGAATCGCTTAATATTAAAAAACTTTGAATTGAAAGCATGTATCGAAATATTGAGAATTGGTTTGGTTTCATTTTTAAATCTTTCAAAATAATGTATGGTTTGAAAATAATTATATTTTATAGTTCAGGAAATAATTAAAACCAATGCTTAGTTGAATAGTTAATTTTAAACTGAATTCTCCAAAACTAAATAGTCTTAAATTTAAATTAGTACAGTTTTCTAAGCTTTTAATATTTCGAACTAAAAGCCTGAATGAATAAATTTGCTGTTGTTCATTTTCATCAAGAGCCAAAAATTGTATTTAAATGTCCAAAATTGTAGAGATTCAAATTCAAATTCACGAACTTTGTCATTTTTACCCTCTTAAACTATTATTCATTCACCCTTAAAAACCATCCCCTAATAGATTTCTGCAATATATTGATGTTCATTAAGTTTTTTTGATCATTTTTTTCCTAAATAATTACTAATCAGTGTGCCATACATTTTTATTATCTTTTAAAATGATATCATTTATACAAAAAATACTGATAGTGTTTAACTCTAAATATAGCTTTTTTATAAAGAGAGCTCTTATTAATTCTCATAAATGTCAAAAATTTTTTGTACTTTCTTATGCGTGGTCCAAAATAAATCATTTATTTACAGTTTCTCCACTTTCTTCAATAATTCTTTCAATATTTTGATATTATTTATTTCTATACTGATTTTTTTGTAATTATTTCTCACTTATGATCCCTATAATATTCTCGTATAATCGCGGAAAAATTATAGGAAATCGATTATAGGAAATCATCATAGGCCTAAACTGAATTTCCTATATTTTTTTTTCATAAGGGCAATACAAAATATACATAAAAATGGAAAATTTTTATTCTCTTTCACCAATAAAAGTGGACCATTTTCAAATTTAGAGCGTTTTAAATTGAAAACTTTAGAACTTAAAGTGTTGAAAAATGATACAATATCAAATTCAAATCTCCCAAAATCTAAAATTCCTAGTTTTCAAAACGTGAAAATTCAAAATTTTCATTTCTTCCTTCATAATTAAGACTTTAAATTTAGGACGATGAAAATTTGGCAGATTCAAAATTAAACTTTAAAAATTTCACACAAAAAATCTAATTCTTTTGAAATTGAAAACTCCAATTTCAAATCTACAAAACTGAAATAACTAGTAGTAACTAGAATAATGATAACTAAAATGTTAATAAATAAAATAAATAAATAATTAAATAATTGATTTCAAATTTGAAATACAATATCAAAGTGAAATATGTCGAAAGGAAATATTCAAAATTATTAATTCAATGCTGGTACATATTTGAAATTTAACTTTAAAATTTAAATCATTCAAAATTGTAGAATATAGAATTGAAAGCGTTCTTTCCAGTTCGAATAAAAATGCGAAATTGAACAAATCTAAATTGAAAACTTTATATAATTGAATTAATCCCAATACGCCTACGATAATAAAGAACTTATAAATCTTGATACAGTGAACAATCGCTATTATCATCACTATTATGATATGATGATAGTGACCATCCGATGAAAATTAAAATTAAAATTTTTTACCTGAATGAATAATTAAAATTATACACTTTCAAAGACTCGGCAGCTATACAGATGGAGAAATTTCTATTCTCAGGCTTACCAATTCGAATAATTTCACTAGTAAGCATTTCAAACTGAAAACGAATCAATTTTACAATTTAGAAGTTGATCATTTTTTAATTTAGAGCGTTTAATCTGAGGTGCTCGAAAATGGCACAGCATCAAATTTATAGCCTTTGAAATTTAAAATTCACATCTTTCGAAACGTTAAAATTCCCATTTATTTTTTTCCCAATTAAGAGTGTCGTATTTAGAGTAATGAAAATTTGATAGATTCAAAATGAAAGTTCACAAATTGTACACGCGGAATGGGTGGAAATATTTATCGATTAGATATCTTCAAAATTGAAAACTTCAATTTCAAATTCTCAAAACTAAATAACGTTTTAAAAGTTTGAGACGCAATATCAAAATTGAAAGTATCGGAAGGAAACATTCAAAATAATTAATTCAATGCTGACACATATTTGAAATTTAAATTTCAAATTTGAATCACTCACAATTGTAGAATATAAAATTAAAAGCGTGATTTTCAGCTTGAACAAACATCTGAATTTGAACAATTCGAAATTAAAAACTTTAAATAATTGAAATAACACCAATTTAAGGCCATGTCACGAGTGGGTCACGTGAGCAGATTCCAACCTTACCGCCACTTTTTTTATTTTCCAACTTACGTTCACACGAAGCGCCACATCGAGTTGAAAATTTGGGAAACTAAATAAGAAGCGATAAGGAAGGTGTGTCTCGTCCTAAATTTGAATAATTATGAAAAAAAGCAAAAAAAAATTTGTTTACAAAAAAAATTTTTCCATAATTAAAAACTTTAGGACCAGATACACCTTTCTTAGTGCTTCATATTTAGTTTCCCAAATTTTTAACTCGATGTGGCGCTTCGTGTGAACGTCAGTTGAGAAATAAAAAAAGTGTCGGTAAGGTAGGTATCTGGTCACGTGACCCAGTCGTTACATGGCCTTAAAGCCTTCGATAGTAAACAACCTGTAAATAATAAATACTTGAAATTGTACACTTTCAACGACTTGGCAGCCATAAAATGGAAAAATGTTTATTCTTAGGCTTACCAATTTAAATAATTTCACTAGTGAGCAATTGACACCGATAATTAATCGATTTTTCATTTTCATTTTTTCGCATTTTCAAATTTTACTTCTTTTTATCTTTATTTATTTCAAAATTTCTTATTTGACCATTTTCAAACTTTAGAGCGTTTAAAATAGAAAATTTTTTTATCTGAAGTGCTACAAAATGGCATAGTATCAAATATATAGCTTTCAGAATTGAAAATTCACAGCTTTAAAAACGTAAAAATTAAAAATTTTCATTTCTTTTCTCACAATTAAGAGTGTCATATTTAGAGAAATGAAAATTTGGCAGATTCAAAATGAAAAATTGTGCACACGAAATGAGAATGTTTAAGAGTGAACATTTTTCAATTAGATATCTTAAAAATTGAAAACGTCAATTTCAAATCGACAAGACTAAAATAACATTTTCACTTTTTGTCACAATATCAAAATTAAAAGTGCCGGACGGAAACATTTGAAATGACTAATTTAGTATTGACGAAATATTTTCAATTGAATTGTTTCACTATATAATAACTTTAAATTGAAATCCTACAGGCGCAAAAAATTCCAAAAATGCATTAAAAACTGAATGTCTTTAAAGTAACTCTCTAATTTTTCAAATTCCTCCCAAATAAGTTTGTGAAAGAATAATAAATTGTTGCTTTAAACATTATTTTAAATTAGATAATGCTCTCAATACAACATTTTCAACTCAAACTCTCTCAATTTATTTTTTTTTAAAAGTGATTAAACCACAAAATTCAAAATTTGAATTATCGTCATCTTGTTTTATATCTGTATATTATTGATTGACAATGCAATGCTTCCCACGCGCTGTAGTGCGCGTATAAAATTGCTAGTAGAATATGAAGTACAATGAAATGGAATCAAATAGAGATAATTCTAACAAAAGAAAACTAATTAAACCTATGGTAGGTTCCAATTTCCCCTTTTCTTTGTTGCAATCAGTTTTTATTACCTTAATTACTCTTGATTGCTTCCAGAGGCTTCTAATGAAATATCATTAATTTAATGAAGCTATTAACTTGCGGCTCATTAAGATAACCAACATGACATGAAACTGAATTCATGGTTAATAAAAAATTTAACTTCTGACCCAACTGAGTTTGGAAGTTTAGATCAAATGTAATGAGAGGTGATACATTTTTTTACACTCTCCTTGGTTTGACACACTCTTGAGGGTCACCTAGTTTCCCTGAAAATAAATCAAAATTCTGCATGCTATTCTCAAAGATTTGCGTCCTGCAGGTACTGGATTTAAGGAACTTTTCGCATCATTTTCTGAGTAACTTGAATGAAGTTTCCATGCAACTTTTTATGTTCCACCACGAACTGGCTCTCAACTTAAAGGGGATGTTCTAATAGTAAAAGCTTTTTATACAAATTTTTTCCAGAAGAAAAGTATTTTATTACTTTTCATTCAAAGATTCATGGAAGTTATAATGGAGTGGTTATCTTAGCCTTTGGCTTTCGCTATTCAAATATTTTGAACAATAGGTGGTCATACGACTTTTGATTGTATTTTTAACTCCAGTGCAAGACTTAATGGAAAAACCGGTTGTTCAATTTTCATGTTGAATGTTAAATTTCGTTTGAAAAATAGGCTTAAAATAGTAATGTTAAAAACTGTTCTGTCATTTAGAAAATACTTTAGAATTTGAGCTGGTCTGAAGAAAACATCAGGCTTCAAGTGATAACGTGAATGTTCTGGTTTCACCTTGCGCTATAAAAAGTTAATTCATGCAATATGCCATTAGCCGTTAGCGAATTATAGATGATGCTATTCTTTCGTGTGACATTTTTAAAACAGAAACAATCTCATCCCATCATAAAGCTTATCAAAGCAATCCCTAGCGAAATTTTCGGATAGAAACTCATTCCATGTCATTCCGAATTATTCCGAAGTCTCTATCTGAATCAATCCAAACCAATCCGGAAAAAGTTCCCAATTTCGTTCGATCTGAATCGGTTAAAAATTAATCTGACTCAATCCCATTTAGGCCAAACTTCTGATCCGAATCAATTCGAACCAAACTTTCAATCTGAATGAATCTTAATCAATCCGAACTCGAATTGATATGAACTGAATTTTCAATTAGAATGAATCAAAGTTCAGATTGAATCGGATTCATTTGGATTGAAGATTGGTTTAGATCAATCTGAGTTCGGATTGATTCGGATTCAAGCGGATTGAAAATTTTTCTTGGATTGGTTTGGATTAATTTGGATTTCAAGTTCGGTTTGAATCGGATTGAGTCGGATTAAGTTTGTACCGGTTTGGATCGAACAAAATTGAGAACTTTTTTCGGATTGCATCGGATTGATTCAGATTGGTTCGGATACATATTTCGGAATAATTTAGATTGGTTCAGAATGATTCGGAATGAATTCTTATCCGAGACTTTCGGCAGGGAAAAATACAGTGAATTCTGAAATATCAAAAGCGCTGAAGCTCAATTTAATTTGCCATTTTATATCAAAATCATGTAATCTAGTGAATCAAAAATTCGTCTAAGGTGAAAGCCCCGATTCGTCACCTACTGAAAGGTGAGAAGAATAAAATCCTATTCGACTGCCTCAAGCAATATTTGAATGCAATAAACTTTCTTTTTACGTAAAGAATTATCAATTTTCAATTGAAAATGTCATTGAAAGCAAGTTGAAGGATGCATTAATCAAATAATTAAGAATTTGAACGAACATACCCGACTTGCCGGGTCGTAACCCCCGAAAGTCCTCTTTGAGCTAGTTCGTAACCCATTGATGCGCCGGTTCGTAACCGGCAATGGCAAACATTTCAAAAGCTTAGACCATTTTTATAAACTATATTCAATTAATCTCATAATTTTTCCGCTTTTGTTTGAAGAATATAATTTAAAGTAAAGATCTGCCTCAGCATTTTAACGATATGTGTCATATTTTAATTTTTATAAGAGTTTTTGCCAGAGGGGTTACAGATGCGTCATTGCTGATATTTTGGCGCCCGTTCGTAACCGACTCAGAAATTGTTGTATTTCGACATGCAAAGCTACTTACTCGAATGTTTTGAACATTTTCATTTTTACTTTGAAAATAAATTCACATCAGCCAACATTTTCTATTGTATTATCTAAAAAATCAATTTATACGCTTGATGGGTTACGAACTGGTCGGGGGTTACGAACCGGGTTACAAGTACACATTCTATAGCTCAGTCGGTTAGTGCGTGCGCTAGTAGATATATACGGTTTAGGTTTCAGGATGTTTAGGCAGGGTTCGAATCCCTAGCGGGTGCGATTTTTCAAAGCGTGTGAGCGTGCGGTTATGTATTCAAGGGACCGTGCGTGCAATTATGTTTTATTAATGCAATTATGTATTAAGTGCAGTGATAAAAAAAAAACAATTTTTTTTTGTAAATTTTCCGTGATATTAATCTGTTTCGAGTTGCTGTAATTTAAAAAAAAATTATTTCCACTGGCATGGATAGCTCAATAAAGGAAAATAAATTAAAGGCAGGCCTTTTCATTTAGTTTTGATTCAGAGAGAATCAAGTTTCTCTTCTATTGATTCTGACAAAAGAAAAGCTTTAAACTCTAATTTTAGCACTTTATACACTATTTCAGCTGACTTCATATTATTCAGGAATTTTCAAGCCAAGAGGACCAATTTTTCAAGAGAAGATTTGAATTTTTAACCAAAAAAGATTTTTAAGTCATGAAAGGAAAAAAACTTTAACCAAATTGTCAAATTTTCTATAAAACAGATTAATTTTCAACTAAAATAATAAATGCCAAACAAAATAGTCGAAACCTCAACTAAAACAGATTAATTTTCAAACAAACAGTTGTATTTTTTACCAAAAGAAAATGAAATTTCGACTAGAAGATATGAATTTTTAAACCAAAAGGACAAATTTTTAACGAAATAATTTGAAATCAAAAACAGTTGAATTCAAACATAATAAACGAATTTTTAACAAAATAGTTGAATTCACAACCAAATCAGATTAATTTTCAACTAAACAGTTGTATTTCTTACCAAAAAAGAATAAAATTTGTACCGGAAGAGATGAATTTTAAAACTCAAAAGACGAATTTTCAACAAAAGAATTAAATTTTCAACCAAGAAGGATTTTTCAGTCAAGAAAGAAAATAAATTTCAACAAGATTGTTGAATTTTCAAGCCAAGAAAAAACGACTTATCTACAAAATAGTTGAATTTTGGACTCGAACGTCTGCTGTCACTTATTGAAGAAAAGGAAGTTACTCAATCTGCAGAAATTATAGACTTATCGTCAACCGGAAATTACTAGAGTGTATGAAATAATTCAGTACAAGGATCACATCTTTTTCAATATTTTACCTATTTATTGCTTAATTTAGTTCTTATTTGAATGATTATATATTTACTAGCATATTTCAACGAAATTGTTGAATTTTCAAGTCGAAAAGACAAATTTTCTACAAAACAGTTGAATTTTGAACCAGAAAATGTAAATCCTCAAACAAAGCAGACTGATTTGCAACGAAACAGTAGCATTTTAAACCAAAACAAGATTAAATTTATACCAAAAGAGATGATTTTTCGAACCAAATAGACGCGTTTTCGATAAGAGTTGAAATTTCAACCAAGAAAAATTTTTTAGTCAAGAAAGAAAAAATATTTCAACGAAATTGTTGAATTTTTAAGCCGAAAAGACAAATTTTCTACAAAACAGTTGAATTTTGAACCAGAAAATATAAATCCTCAAACAAAGCAGATTGATTTGGAACCAAACAGTTGCATTTTCAACAAAAAAAAGATAAAATTTCTACCAAAAGAGATGAATTTTAAACCAAATAGACGAGTTTTCAACAAAAGAGTTAAATTTTCAGCGAAGAAGGATTTTACAGTCAAGAAGGAAAACATTCAACCGAATTGTTGAATTTTCAAGCCAAACAACGATTTTTCTCACAAAAGATTATTTTCTACCGAATAGTTCAATTTTTGACCAAAATAGTTGAATCCTCAACCAAAACAGGATAATTTTCAACCAAATAGACGCATTGTTAAGAAGAGTTGAATTTTCAACCAAGAAATATTTTTCAGTCAAAAAAGAATATATATTTCAACCTAATTGTAGAAGTTTCAAGCCAAACAGGCGATTTTTCCGCAAAACAGTTGAATTTTGAATCCGAAAATATGAATCTTCAACCAAAACGGATTATTTTTCAACCGAACAATTGCATTAAAAAAAAAAATGAAATTTCTACTAAAGGAGACAGATTTTCAAAACAAATAGTGAAATTTTCAACAAGAAAGTTTAATTTTCAACCAAGGAGTTTTCAGTCGAGAAAGAAAGCAAATTTCAACCGAATTGTTGAATTTCAAACCAAAGAAAAACGAATTTTCTCTAATAAATTGATTTTCTACCAAATAGTTCAGTTTTAAACCAAAGTACTTAAATCTTTCACCCAAACAGGATAATTTTCAACCAAGCGGTTCCATTTTTGACCAAAAAAGATTAAATTTCCACCAAAAAAGTTGATTTTTTAAACCAGATAGACGCATTTTTACCATGAGTTGAACTTTCAACCAAGAAACATTTTTCAGTAAAGAAAGAAAAAATATTTCAATTAAATTGTTGAATTTCCAAGCAAAAAAAAACTAATTATCTACAAAACAGTTGAATTTGAACCCTAAAATATGGATTTTCAACCAAAGCAGATTAATTTTCAACCGAACAGTTGCATTTTTAGTAAAAAAAGATGGAATTTCTATCGAATGAGTTAAATTTTTAAATCAGAAAGATGAATTTTCAACCTAAAAGTTGATTTTCAACCAAATAGTTGAATCCTCAACCAAAGAGGTTAATTTTCTACTAAAAAATTACATTTCTGATCAAAAAAGATAAAATTTCTACCAAACAGACGAATTTTCTACATTAATTTTTACATTTATCCCTTCAATGTTTTTCTATTACTTGTTTCAATGCTGTTATCCTATAATCATTTTCTATACATAGTGATCCAATTGTTAAAAATTCAAGTAAAAAGAGAATTTGGTATTAAAAATGTTGTATATACCTAATTTCACATGAGAATTTAATAAACAAAAATTTCCACCCATAAATTTTTTTTTTCAAAAAGTCCAGGTGGAATTCACATTCAAAGCAATGTGATATGCGCGCCAAAGCGCGCGCAATTATACTAGTAAATATATAATCATTCAAATAAGAACTAAATTAAGCAATAAATAGGTAAAATATTGAAAAAGATGTGATCCTTGTACTGAATTATTTCATACACTCTAGTAATTTCCGGTTGACGATAAGTCTATAATTTCTGCAGATTGAGTAACTTCCTTTTCTTCAATAAGTGACAGCAGACGCTCGCAACAGATTTTTAAAAATTTGTCAGCAGAGTTTCGAGGTGCACTTTAGGCCCAATTACTCAGGGGCCTAATTATCTGCTTGGAGTGGGCAGGACGGACAGTTTGGGGCATTTTTCGACCGGAAAGCACGAGCCAAGCTAAAGTCGAGCAGATGTCGCGAAGGAGTTAATAGTTGCATTGGGGCATATGGCTGCTTACCTTTTGCAAGGCTGACGACAGGCGACCTGCGGTCTCTGTTATTTACAGATAATCGTCCTAAGTGTTCATTGCTTTTTTTTTCTATTTTGCTAAAAGCTGTTCGAATTGAATTTTTACTTCTTATAGTAAAAAATAATTATCACCATTATTATTATTGTCATTATTATTATTGTTGTGGTTGTTGTTTTCGTTGTTGTTGTTGATCTTGTTGCTGCTGCGGTTGTTGTTGTTTATTCAAACGACACACTCTTCCCACAACACCCACGGGTCGCTGATCAATCTCTCTGGCAATCGCCATTATATAGTGCTTTTTTGCTTTTAGAAGCCAACTATTCACTCCATACTCTTTCAGGACTTCCCAAAGTTCAGAACAATTCGCGAGAACGTCCATTAATTACGCAAGGATGATTTATTATTAGGGATTATTACTATAGGGATTATCATTATTATTGTTGTTGTTGTTTTTACTGTTTCTTCAAACGACACACTTTTTCCACAACACTCACGGGTCGCTGACCAATCTCTCTAGCAGTCACCATTATATAGTGTTTTTATTGCTTTTAGAAGCCAACTATTCACTCCATACTCTTTCAGGACTTCCCAAAGTTCAGATCTATTCAAGGGAACATCTATTAATTACAAAATATTCAGGGTATTTGAAACGATTTCAAGGGATTACGAGAGGTTTTACAGATTTTAAGTGATTCTGAAAGATTTCAAGATTTTAGAGAAATTACCTAGTACGATTTCGGAGAATATCTCGATTTTTTAAGGGATTTTGAAAGATTTCACGGGACTTCGAGAAGTTGAATCAGAATTCAAGAGATTTTAAGGGATTCCAAGAGAAACCGAAGGATTTTGACGGTTTTTTTGGGATTTAAGAGAATTGAGAACGATTTCCTCGGATCAAAAAGCAATTTAAGGTATTTCAAGAGATTTAAAGATCCTTCTAATGTTTCAAAGAAATTTACTAGATTTAAAAGGATTTTAAAGGATTTCAAGAGATACCGAATGACTTTTACGAATTTTTGAAGATATCAGAGGATTTTAATTGGATTTTGTAGATTGGAAGGGATTTGAAGGACTTTCATGAGATTTCGCAGGATTTTAACAGTTTTTAAGAGATTTAAAGCGGTTTCGATGATTTCACGGGATTTCAAAGGATTTCAAGAGATTTAAGTGCTCACGGATTTTAGAGGATTTTGTGATATTTTAAAAGATTCAACGGAATTTCAAAGGATTTCCGTATATTATAAAGGATTTAAAAGGTTTTCGAGGAACCTTAATGGCATTTAAAAGATTTTAATGCATTTTAAAATATTTTTATGAGGATTTTAGATGATTTCAAGAGATTTAATGAGAATTTGAAGGAATTTCAAAGATGTTAAAGGATTTAAGGGATTTTAAAGGTTTTAAAGAGATGTAGAGCGGTTTCGATTATTTTACGGGATTTCAAAGGATTTAAAGGAATTTCAAAAGATTCCAAAGTAATTCCACGGATTTTAAAGATTTTTCTAAGATTTATAAAGATTTATCAGAATTTTAAGGGGTTTCCGAATATTATAAAGGATTTTGAGGGATTCCTAGGAATTTCAATAGCTTTTAAGAGATTTAAAATTTTTTTTAGGAATTTTAAGAAATTAAGAACGATTTCCGCGGATTACGAAGAATTTTGAAGGATGTAAGGTGATTCTAATTGGATTTCAAAGATTTGAAGAGATTTGAAGAAATTTCATGAGGCTTCAAAAGATTTCACGGGAAGTCAAAAAATTTGCCAAGATTTTAAAGGATTTAAAGAGATTTGAAGCGGTTTCAATGATTTCACGAGACTTCAAAGGATTTTAAGAAATTTCAGAAGATTTCAAAGTATTTACACGAATTTTACAGGATTTCATAAAATTTCAACGGATTTATTAGAATTTCAAAAGATTTTCGAATATCGTGGAGGATCTTAAGGAATTTCGAGGAAATTTAATGACTTTTCAAATATTTAAAAATATTTTTAGGGATCTTAAAGATATAAGAACGATTTCCGTGGATTGCAAAGGATTTTGAAGGATGTCATTTGATTACAATTGTATTTTGAAGATCTGAAGGGATTTGAAGGACTTTCATAAGATTTCACAGGATTTTAACAGATTTTGAAAGATTTGAAGCGGTTTCGATGATTTCACGGGAATTTAAGAGTTTTATATATCCACGGATTTTAGAGCACTGCGTAAGATTTTAAGAAATTGAACGGAGTTTCAAAGAGTTTCCGAATATGATAAGGACTTTAAACGATTTCGAGGAACTGTAATATATTTTAAAAGATCTTAATTGGATCTTAATTGGATTTTGAAAATTCAAAGCGATTTAAAGGAATTTCATGAGATTTCAAACGATATCACGGGAATTAAAGAAATTTGCAAAAATTTCAGAGGATTTTGAGGGATTTTAAAGGATTTTAGGATACTTGAAGAGGTTTCGATAATTTTACGGGATTTCAAAGGATTTTGATAGAAATATAGAGAGAGTTATATTAACAGAAAGAGGAAGAGAAGAAAAAGGAATCAGAGGAAGAAATAGGTAGAATTAAAGCAGAAGGGTAGGCATGAAAGTTTACTAATAAAATGAGGAAGAAAAAAGGGGGAATAGGAAATGAAATTAGCATGGGTGAACAGGTGAAATATTTTTAAAAATATTTTCAAGCCTCGAGTGAAAAGAAAACGGATAATTGATAGAAAGGTAAATTAGAAGAAGACGAGAAGGAGTTGGAGGAAAAGGAGATAGAAGGTAGAAGAAAGTTAAAAGAAGTAGTGAAAAGAGTATGGAAAGGTGTGGGATTTCCAAAGAAGTGGAGGGAAGGGTTGATTACGCCCATTCTTAAGAAAGGAGAAGGAAAGTATAACATTACAGGGGAATAACGTTATTGAACACAGCGTACAAAGTGTATGCAATGGTGTTAATAGAGAGGCTAAAGAAAGAGTAGACAAAAGGGATACTTCCAGAGAGCCAGGCAGGTTTGCGAGAGGGTAGAAGTACAAGAGATAATATTTATATTCTTCAACACGTGGTAGAGAAGGAGTTGGGGAAAAATGGAGGAAAAATATGTGCCTTCTTTGTTGATTTAAAAGCAGCATCCCATCGGTTGATAGGAAAAATTTGCGGGAAGTAATGGGGAAGAGAGGAATAAGAGTTGGATTGATAGAGAGAGAGTAAGGGAAATTTACAAAGTTGATGGGAAAAAGTTGTGGGAAGTAGTGGGGAAGAGAGGAATAAGAATTGGATTGATAGAGAGAGAGAGAGAGAGTAAGGGAAATTTACAAAGTTGATAGGAAAAAGTTGTGGGAAGTAATAGGGAACAGAGGAAGAAGGGTTGGATTGAGAGAGAGAGAGAGAGAGA
>JAUMHM010000085.1:7640107-7657884 GCA_032362435.1 Melikaiella ostensackeni | reverse complement strand
GGGACACGTGTCTAATTATTTTTGACGTACTATCGATTGATGATAGTCTCATCAAAAAGTCAATGTCGCAGATGAGGAAGGCCTCCTCTGCCTCCCCTTGTGAAATGAGAATGTAAAAATTCAATTTTAAATTCAAATACTCTCCTGGGGTAAGAATTTCTACCACAGAAAATTCTAATTATTTAAAAAAAACCTCTCTAAGCCTAATGCACTGGAACCTCGATATAACGCCGGTCTCCGAGAGTAAACATTCATGGCCATGTGAACCATTTCCAGTAGGAATACATAACACTTATTGACTGTATTTTGTACAAATGTAGATTTATGTTATCATAAAGGATGGACCCTTTTTAATAATGAAGACTAATTAATGAAGAAAGAATTTCCCGTGTTTACCTATTTAAAAATAAATGCGAAATATGCACGCGAGTGTTCGAACTGCCCGCTTGGTGACTACGGAACTGCTCAATTCCACTGAGCTCACAGCGCCTCTCACACGGCTCCTTGGTCCCCCTCATCACCGAATGCAGTTGGCAGAAAATCTAGGAAGGCGGTATATCGAGGGCCGTTAAATCAAGGTTCCCGTGTATATTCCAAATTACAGGATTTGAAATTTAACGATCGCTTACAAAGGGATCCTTCACATTGAATCCAAGATGTCCCTTCTGAATTCGCCGAGTCTCCTTTATCTCCATTCCCACAACAAAACGTCCATCATAAAAATGCTGAGGTTCACAGGTCCTCCACTCTTTTTCAAAGGAGGTTGGAGGGAACTCGCAGCCTTTTTTTATTTTTCATCCTTACGACCATTTAGCAGGAACAGTAAACACAATATGGAGACAGAAAACGGTATATATATCGCAATATAAGGGGTCCTCGATCCACCCTAGCGTTTCGCTTTTTCATAATAAAATCGACGTGCGGAGGCGATTGGCTGGGATCACTCGAGGGGTCCCACAATGCATCAGGGGTTTGTCCACGCTGCTATTACAAGAGAAGGCCTCGCGGGGTTAAGGGGTGTGGGCTTCTGTCGCTGAGTAAATAGGGCACACGAAGAGACACACGCCCTTCGAATTGTGCTCTCGTCGACAGGGGCGCCCTTATGTCCCACACAAAGGGTTGTCGAGCTACTGCCGTCGCTTTAAAACTGAATTTTTTATTCGTCCGACAGGAAAGCGGCCATCATAGGCGCTCTGTGAGCATCTCTCTTCCTCTCTTTATTGGCTTGGGTACTCTCTCACTTTTTTCCTCTTGGGCTCACTCACCCCCTACTCCGCCCTTCATCAAAAAAATGAAAAACGCTCTCGCCCCCTTTCCATCTCGACACATGGCTTCAAAATCGACTCCTTTGCCCCTTGATGACATTGACGTGAAAAGGGCACGAATGCCAAGTAGAGCGAATGCTAATCGGCCGCGATTCGACGAACCATTGTGGAATCACTTGTCTCTCTTGGGCCGAATATTAAAACCGCGAGGCAACCAGATTGGACTTGGATCGATAACAGGTCTTTTGATTATTATTTTTTTGGTCTATTTTTAGAGAGGAGTCTGATTGCAGGGTATCTTCCTGACCGGGAAATCGGGATATCCGGGAAATGAGAGGGAATTCTATTCACTGGGAAAAACGGGAAATGATCGGAAAATCGATTCAGTGACCGGGATTTTTGTCTCGAATGTACTGATATACAAATTAAAAGTGTCTTCTCATATTTTATTACTCTAATTTTAAGTTGGAATAGGGATTTTGTGAAAAAGTCGTAATTCTTACTTGGAATAAAGAATTTTCCAAAAGAATAAGAATTCTGACCTGGAGCAGAACATTTTCTAAAAGAATTATATTTCTGAGATGGGACAGGCAATAAATAAAAGAAATGTTTCAAAAAATCACGTTGAGAATTACATTTATCCTAACTTGGGACAGAGAATTTTCGAAAAGAATTATAATTCTAAGTTGCGAGATGGAATTCAAGTAAAGAAATATAATTTGAGTTTAGAAAAGGGGATTTCTGTGAAGGATTCTAATTTTCATTCGGGAATAGAGAATTTCGTAAGAAATTATAATTTTGAGTTGGGACAGGGAATTTCCGCAAAGATTTATAATTTTGACTTTGAGGCAGGAAATTTTCTAAAAGAATTATAATTCTGTGATAGAACTGGAAATTCCCTTGAAGAATTACAACTTTCAATGTAGGTTCACTACAAAACAGGAAATTTTGTTAAGAATTATAATTTTTACTTTAGAACTAAGAGTTTGCGTAACGAATCATAATTCTCACTTGCAATAGGGAATTTTCCTAAAGGAATTCTAACATGCAACAGGGCTTTTTCTAAAAGATTTATAATTCTGATTTGGGACAGGGAATGAATATAGTAAAAGAAATGTTTAAAATGTTAACGTTAAGAATTACGATTATCCTACCTTGGAAAATGGTATTTTTGAAAAGAACTACGAGTATAATTTTGAGCTTAGGACAGGGAATTGCCGTAAAAAATTTCAGTGAAAAAATTCAGGCAATTTCCGCAAAGAATTATAATTTTGACCTTGGGGCAGGGAATTTTTTAAAAGAATTATAATTCTAAGTTGTGACATGAAATTTAAGAAAAGGAATATAATTTGATTCTAGGACAGGGAATTTCTGTAAAGAATTCTAATTTTCACTCTGGAAAAGGGAATTTCGTGAAAAAAATTATAATTCTGAGCTGGGGCAGGGGTTTCAGTAAAGAAATAACATTTTTAATTTGGAACAGGGAATTTCCGTGAAGACTTATAATTTTGACTTTGAGAAAGGGAATTTTCTAAAAGAATTATAATTCTGTGATAGAACTGAAAATTTCCTCAAAGAAGTATAATTTTTATTTTAGGTTCACTTTAAAAAAGGAAGTTTCATTAAGAATTATAATTTTTACTTTAGAGCTAGGAGTTTGCGTAACGAGTCATAATTCTCACTTGGAATAGGAAGTTTTCCAAAAGAAGTACAATTTTGACCTAGAACAGGAAAATTCCTAAAAGATTTTTAATTCTGAGCTGAAACAGGGAATAAAAAGAAAAGAAATTCAAAACTTTCTCGTTAAGAATTACATTTATCCTAACTTGGAATAAGGAATTTTTGAAAAAAATTATAATTTTAAATTGCGACATGGAATTTGAGTAAAGAAATATAATTTTGAGTTTAGGACAGGGAATTTCTGTGAAAAATTATAATTTTGACTTTGGGACAGAGAATTTTCTGAGAAAATTATAATTCTGTGATAAAACTGGAAATTTCCTTAAAGGGTTATAGTTTTCATTTTAGGTTCACTTTAACACAGGAAATTTCCTTAAGAATTATAATTTTTACTTTAGGACTGGGAGATTGCGTAACGAATCATAATTCTCACTGAGAATAGGGAATTTTCCGAAAGAAGTAAAATTCTGACCTGGAACAGAAAATTTTCTACAAGATTTATAATTCTGAGTTGGGACAGGAAATAAATAAAAGAAATGTTTAAAAAGTGAACGTTAAGAATTACATTTATCCTAACTTGGAACAGGGAATTTTCGAGAAAAATAATTGTAATTCTAAATTGCGACATGAAATTTCAGTAAAGAAATATACATAATTTGAGTTTAGGACAGGGAATGCATGAAAGAAATGTTTGAAAATTTAAAGTTAAGAATTACGTTTATTCTGAATTGGAACAGGGAATTTTCGAAAAGAATGATAATTCTAATTTGCGACATGGAATTTAAGTAAAGATATATAATTTTGCGTTTAGGACAGGGAATTTTTGTGTAGAATTATAATTTTCATTTTGGAACAGGGAATTTCGTAAGAAATTATAATTATGAGTTCGGGGAGGGGATTTCAGTAAAGAAATAAGATTTTGAGTTTATTAGGACAGGAAATTTTCGTGAAGAATTATAACTTCGACTTTGGGGCAGAGAATTTTATAAAAGAATTATCATTCTGTGATAGGACGAAATTTCCTTAAAGAATTACAATTTTCATTTTAGGCTTACTCCAAAACGTGGAATTTTTTTAGGACTGGGAATTTGCGTAACGAATCATAATTCTCACTTAGAATAGGGAGTTTTCGAAAAGAAGTACAATTCTGACCTGGAACAGGAAATTTTCTACAAGATTTATAATTCTGAGTTGGGACAGGGAATGAATAAAGGTTCAAAAAGTTCAAAAAGTTAACGTTAAGAATTACATTTATCCTAACTTGGACCAGAGAATTTTCTAAGAGAATTACAATTCTGTGATAGAACTGGAAATTTCCTTCAAGAATTATAATTTTCATTTTACGTTCACTTTAAAACAGGAAACTTTGTTAAGGATTAGATATAATTTTTACTTTAGGACTGGGAGATTGCATAAAGAATCATAATTTTTACTTGGAATTGGGAATTTTCCAAAAGAAGTACTTTGCAGAAGAATCATAATTCTGAGATAGAACAGGAAATATTTTCAAAGAATTGCCGTGAAGAATTATAATTTTGACTTCTGAACAGGTAATTTCGTAAAAAATTTTATTCTGAATTGGGCAGGGAATTTGAGTAAAGAAGAACAATTTTGAGTTTAGGACAGGGCATTTCCGTGAAGAATTATAATTTGGACTTTGGGACAGAGCATTTTCGCAGAAAATTAGAATTTTTACTTTGGGACAGGGAATTTTCCAAAAGAATTAAAATTCTGAAATAGACCTGGATATTTCCTTACAGAATAAAATTTTTCATTTTAGGTGCATTTTAAAACAGGAAATTTCGTTATGAATTAAAATTTTTGCCTTAGAACAGGAAGTTCCCATAACGAATTATAATTTGACTCGGAACAGGGATATTTGGACATGGAACAGGAATTTTGGAAAAAAAATTTAATTCTGATATAGGAGAAGGTATTTTTAAAAAAAAACCCTGTTCCAAGTCAGAATTCGTCACATTTTAAAACTTCCCTCTTCCAAATTTTGGAAAAAAGGGGCTACTATATTTCTGAATTATGATAGGCAATTTTGTAAATAAATATAATTCTGACTTGGAACAGGGAATTTTATAAGAAAATTATAATTTTGGCGTAAGAACATTTAATTTTCGTAAAGGTTAATAATTTTCCCTGTGGAACTAGGGCTTTCTGTAAAGAATTATAATTTAGACTTTAGCAGAGGGAATTTTCGTAAAGAATTATAAGTTGACTTGGCCCAGAATTTTTGAAATAGAACGAGTATTTTGGAAAATAATTTTATTTCTGATTTAGAATAATGGAATAAGAAAAATCGCGATTCAAATCCAAGATTGGTCACGATTTGAAACTTCTCTCTTCTAAATTTTGGAAAAATGGTGCTACTATATTTCTGAGTTATAATAGAAAATTTTGTAACGAAATATAATTATGACTTGAAAAGGGAATTTTGAAAATTAATTCAATCGTGACTTGATATAGGGAATTTTCTAAAAGAATTATGATTTTGAGTTTGGACGAGGAATGAATAAATGAAATACAAAAAACATCCTATGAAGAATTATAATTTTGACTCTGGAACAAGAAATTTCCGTAAAGAATTATAATTTATACTTTTGGACAGGGAATTTCCGTGAAGAATTATAGTTTTCACTTTCGAACAGAAAATTTCCATAAGAAATTAGAGAATTTTAAACATAGAACGGTATTTTCGGGTATTTCGAGAAATAATTTGAATTCTGATTTAGAATAAGGTAAAAAAAATCCCTGTTCAAATTCAAGATTGTCACAATTTGAAACATTCTTCTCCCAAATTTTGGAAATAGGGAGCTACTATATTTCTGAATTATAGTAGAAAATTTTGTAAAAAAGTATAATTCTGACTGGAAATAGGGAATTTTGAAAATTAATTTAATCGTGACTTGGTATAGGAAATTTTCTAAAAGAATTATAATTTCAAGTTTGGACGGGGAATAAGTAAATGAAATGTAAGAGAAATCCTGTGAAGAATTATAATTTTGACTTTGCAACAGGGAATTTCCGTAAAGAATTATAATTTTCATTGTGAAACAGGGAATTTCCATGAAGAATTATAATTAAGACTTCGAGTCAGAGAATTTCCGTAAAGAATTATTACTTAACTTGGAACAGAGGATTTTTGACGTGGAACGGGAATTTTGGAAAATAATCCTAATGCTGATTTAAAAATAGAGAATTTACAAAAAAAAATCCTAGTCTAAATTCAGAATTGTAATTCCTTTACAAAATTCTCTGTTCAAAGTCAAAACTGTTCCCTATTTTACAATAGTTATTATCAGATTTTATTTCATTTTTAAATTTTGTTAATTAAAAAACCTTCGTCCATATTAATAATGAAATCTAAATCTCTTATAAATTCATTAATATTAAAATTTTAACTATTAAAATTGTCTTGCAATTGAAAAATATTATATACATACTCCACATCTTATCAGATTAAAGATATTCTTTAAAAAGAAAACTTTTTATAGACATTAATTTTTTCCTGCTTTTTTATTTGATCTTCAACAATTTTATTTTGAATTCATGGCAATCAAAGAATTAAAATTTTAGATCTTTAGCTGCTGAATCGAGAAAAAAAGTGAAATTCAAATTAAAAAAAAAACTACATATTTATTTTTATACAGGTATCGTTAGTTTCTGAGTGGGCGGAGGCAAAAAATAGTTTGTTTTCAAAATATTTTAAATTTTATTTTCTAATTTAATTAAAGAAAAGCTTTTGTAGTTGCTTATATTCTTATGCCTCAAACTTCAACTGATCATTAAAGTTTGAAATTTTCTATTACATATTCAGTAATCCTTATTCCTCAATATTTAAATTCTATTAAATAATGGTAGTACTGAGTAATGAGTGCTGAGATTATTCAATAATAAATTTGATCTATTATGAAGAAAATTTTTTAAATCATACTCGTATATGAATTATTAATTAAAACAAGTAAATACAAATAAAGACATTAAAAATGATATTTAATGACCGAAGTAAAAATTTTAATTACGTTATTAATTGACGTTTGTGTTGACCCAATACTGTTTAATTTGTTTCATTAGAATTTAGAGTAGAGGTATGCAATATGGTACGACTTATAGTTTAATATACGCATTTCTACCACATAATTTTGCAATACGTTCTAGTATCTAATTTATTACATCGACCCAATTACGACCGCTGCTGCTAATTAGATTTGCAATTAACCCTGAGATCTAGTTGTAAAACCAATCAGGTATATTTTACTGACTTTTCAGGGGCTGATGAAAACTTATGCTATATGAAATAATCTTCTATGATTCCCAAATATTTTTTTTACAAAATTATCGTACACGTTTCTTCTCCAAGAAATATTCGAATAAGGTAAAAGCCCCGGTTCGTAACCTACTAAGAAGCTTGAAAGAGTAAAATCCTATTCGAATGCCTTAAGCAGTGTTTGAATGCAATAAACTTTCTTCTTACGTAAAGAATAATCCACTTTCAATCGAAAATGTCATTGAAAGCAAGTTTAAGGATGCATTAATCAAATAATTAAAGATTTGAACGAATATACCCGATGTGCCGGTTCTTAACCCCCGAAAGTCCTGATTGAGCCAGTTCGTAACCCATTGATGAGCCGGTTCGTAACCGCCTTATCAATGCAAGTGAATTCGGGATTATATACTATCTTCAGTTAATTTCACAATTTTTAAGCTTTTGTTTGAAGGAGTTGATTTTTTGAGATTCGTCAAAGTTGACACTAACTTCTTCTTCTTCTTCTTCTAACTTCTCTCGGAAATACTAATATGCAAATTAAAAGTGATTTCATATATTTTATTACTGTAATTCTGAGTTAAATCAGTGATCTTTAAAAAAAAATTATCACTCTAAATTGGAACAGGGAATAAATGAAAGAAAGACGAAATTCACGTAAAGAATTACAAATATCCTGATTCGGAACAGAGGGGAGATTATGTAACTTTTTCACTTTCACTTTCTCAAAACTCACGTCGGTTGTCTTTTTTTTCGTACATTTTTATTGTAACAACAATTTTAAAAAAAAAACTAAGGGAATTTCAAAAAAGTGGAAGTGGAAATGAAAGTGAAAAAGTTACATAATTGCTCCCTAGGAAATTTTCGAAAAGAATTTTAATTCTAACTCAGAAGAAGAGAATTAAAAAAATTCTCTGTACCGAGTCAGAATTCGTTACAGCTTGAAACTTCTCTCTTCCAAATTTTGGAAAAAGGGAGTTACTATATTTCTGACTTAAAATAGAAAATTATGTGAATAAATATAATTCTAACTTGGAACAGGGAATTTTGGAAATTAATGTAATTGTGATTTGAAACAGGGATTTCCCGTAAAGAACTATGAATTTTATTTTGGGACAGGGAGTTTTAGTAAAGATTGAAAGAATTATTATTTTAAATTTGGGCAGGAAAATATAATTTTGAGCTAAGGACAGGGAATTTCTGTGAAGAATGATAAATTTTACTTTCAGGCAGAGAATTTTTGTAAAGATTTAAAGAATCATAATTTTAAATTTGGGACAAAAAATATAATTTTAAGCGTAGGGCAGGGAATTCCCTTGAAGAATTATAATTTTTACTTTAGGACAGGTAATTTGAATAAAGAAATATAATTTTCACTTTAGGACAGAGAATTCCCGTGAAGAATTATAATTTTAACTCTGGAACAGGGGATTCCTCAAAGTATTATAATTTTGACTTTGGGACAGGCAATTTCTACAGAGAATTAGAACTATGACATTGGGATAGGGAATTTTCAAAAAGAATGATAATTTTGAGATATAACTGGGAATTTCCGTGAAGAATTATACTTTCCATTATGAGTTCACTTTATAACAGGAAATTTTGTTAAGAATTATGATTTTTGCTTTAGTACAGTGACTTTCCGTAAAGAAATATAATTTGACTTGGAAGAGACAATTTTTGAAATGAATGTAATTATGATTTGGAACAGGGAATTTCCATAAAGAACTATATGAATTTTACTCTGGGACAGGGAGTTTTAGTGAAAATTTAAAGAATTTTAATTTCAAGTTTGGGACAAAAAATATAATTTTGAGCTTAGGGCAGGGAATTTCCGTAAAGAATTATAATTTTCACTTTGGAACAGGGAATTTCGTACAAAATTATAATTCATAGTTGGAGCAAGGGATTTCAGTAAAGAAATAACATTTTGAGTTCAGGACAGGGAATTTCCGTGAAACATCATAATTTTCATTTTATGTTCACTTTATAACATGAAATTTTGTTAAGGATTATAATTTTTGCTTTAGAATAGTAAGTTTCCGTAAAGAAATATAATTTGACTTGAAACAGGAAATTTTTTTAACGAATTTAATTATGATTTGGAACAGGGAGTTTCCATAAAGAACTATGAATTTTACTTTGGGACAGGGAGATTTAGTGAAGATTTGAAGAATTTTAATTTCAAATTTGGGACAGGGGAATATAATTTTGTGCTCAGGGCAGGGAATTTCCGTGAAGAATGATAAATTTTACTTTCAGACAGGGAATTTTTATAAAGATTTAAAGAATTTTAATTTTTAATTTGAGACAAGAAATATAATTTTGAGCTTAGGGCAGGGAATTTCAGTGAAGAATTATATTTTTTACTTCAGGACAGGGAATTCGAGTAAAGAAATATAATTTTCAGTTTAGGACACAGAATTTCCGTGAAGAATTATAATTTTAACTCTGGAACAGGGCATTTTGCAAAGAATTATAATTTTGACTTTGGGATAGGGAATTTTCTAAAAAAAAATTATAATTTTGAGATAGAACTGGGAATTCCCGTAAAGAATTAAAATTTTTAATTTGGGACAAGAAATATAATTTTGAGCTTAGACTTTCGTGAGTAATTATAATTTTTACTCTGGAACATGGGATTTCGCAAAGAATCATAATTTTGACTTTGTGACAGACAATTTCCACAGAGAATTAGAACTTTGACTTTGGGATAGGGAATGCTCTAAAAAAAATTTATTGTAATTTTGAGACAGAAATGGAAATTCCCGTGAAGAATTATAATTTTCATTTTAAGTTCACTTTAGAACAGGCAATTTTGTTTAGAATTATAATTTTCACTTTAGAACAGTGAATTCCCGTGAAAAATACAATTTAATTTGGAACGGAGAATTTTTTGAAAGGATGTTAATTCTGATTTAGAAGAAGGGAATTTCCATAAGGAATTATAATTTATACTTTAAGACAAGGAATTTCCGTAAAAAATTATAATTTTCACTTTCGAACAGGGAGTTTCCATAAAGAATTATAATTTTCATTTTAAGTTCACTTCAGAACAGAAAATTTTGTTAAGAATTATAATTTTTACTTTTGAACAGTGAGCTTTCGTAAAAAAATACAATTTGATTTGGAACAGGGAACTTTTGAAAAGGATTTTAATTCTGATTTAGAAGAAGGGAATTTCCATAAAGAATTATAATTTATACTTTAAGACAAGGAATTTCCGTAAAAAATTATAATTTTCACTTTCGAACAGGGAATTTTCATAAAGAATTATAATTTTCATTTCAAGTTCACGTCAGAACAGGAAATTTTGTTAAGAATTATAATTTTTACTTTTGAACAGTGAACTTCCGTAAAAAAATACAATTTGATTAGGAACAGGGAATTTTTGAATAGGATTTTAATTCTGATTTAGAAGAAGGGAATTTCCATAAAGAATTATAATTTATGCTTTGAGACAGGGAATTTTCGTAAAGAATTATACTTTTCACTTTCGAACAGGGGATTTCCGTAAAGAATTATAACTTAGAATTTGGGACAGGAAATTTTCGTAAAGAATTATTATTTGACCTGGAACAGAGAATTTTTGAGATAAAATGGCAATTTTGGAAAATGATTTAAATGCTGCTTTAAAAGAAGAGAATTTATTTGTAAAATCCCTGTTTTAATTCAGAATAATAATTTTTTTACAAAAATTCTGTGTTCAAAATCAAAATTGTAATTCTCATGACCAAAATCATCAGATGTTCCAACTTAGAATTATAATTCTTTTCCAGAATTCCCTTTTCCGAATCAGAAACCTTTGAAATCTTTTGAAATGTTGAGAAATTGCTTTAAATCTTCAAAAATCCTTTGAAATCATTCGAATTCGAATTCTGATTACACAATTGAAAATAATATTATTACAAGCAACTATGCGAACCATTTTTCCATAATTTAAAATTTCTTAAAGATCGGAAGGAAATCTGTTTTTTTATGAAAAGTTTTATGTGCTAAAATAGAACACAAAAAAATCCACAAATTAAAAACAGACTTTGAATCTACCTACTTTACGGCTCATTAGAGACAAATGTAAAATAAATACAAACAGAAAAAAGATGGAGAAAAGGGAAGAGTCAACCAAACCAACCTCTCATTTTTTCTTTTTTCCGTCTTTTTTATACTACTGGGGACCCAATATGTTTCGAAGCCAATTTAGATTTCCTCATTAGAGGTAATTGATAGAAGACTACAGTTATGAATAATGAAACCTATATTAATTAAATTAAATTATTACCTGAAAATAAAGAAATTAATATCAAATGTTCTTTGGTATATTTTTCTATTTCCTTGTTACTATTAATCTATTTTTTGAAAAACCCCATGAACCTTACTTTCTATTTCTAACCGGTCCCCCAATCACATCCATCCCATTACCCAAACTTATTTTAATTTCGCTGAACTCCATAATACCAAAGAGGAACAATCAGAGTAAACAAAAATTATCTTCCTACATAGAAAATTCAAAAATTATAATCCATTATTTTCGACAATTCACCGCAACATTAACTGAACATAAATTTCGATTCTGTTAAAACACGAAATGGATAGTTAGGAATTCATACACAAAGTTAAATTACGAAAGTTTTATTTTTATCTAGATTTAATTATTAATATTTGAAAAATAAAACATTAAAAAAATAATCCACTTTTTTCAATTTTTCAATTTGTGAGAAAAATATTAGAATAACGAATTCACGGTGAAACTTTATTTTTAAAGAGAAAGTTCTGTAAATAAATTTTTGAGAATTCTGTACAGTGCGATTCTCAAACTTAGCTTTGTTTATATTTATTTATTTAATGCAAAGTGTGGTAAAAAGGGCAATTTTGCAGTTTTTGTTTTTTTCCTCTTCAGGAACGATTGTCAAATACCACAAAATATCTTAAATTCATGCGGGAGCATTCCTAGGACACAAATAATTAGAATCTTAATCAACGTTATTATTATAAAAAAATTAAGTCAACAAATAAACAACGGTTTGATGAAAGGAAAAATTTTTTGGGGGACTAAAATTGCTGTATTTTATCTCTAGCGCAACATTTAATGGTAAACATGTATGAAATATATATAATTATTATTGCTATAAACAATTATCATAAAAAAATTAATAGATGATCAGTTTTCAGCAAAGTTGAAAATTTTCATTGTCAGTTGTGAAAATATGATAACAATTATTTTTATAAACAAATTGGATAAACAAAAGCTGAATTTTGTCATTTTCGCGCAGAATATTTGGTTTCTTCACGCAAGCCTACCTCTAAATTCGTAAAAGGAGAGGCACAACTACAGAAAATTGATGAGTATTAACAATTGTCATTTTTTATAAACATACCGTTAAATAAAAGCAAAATTTTTGCATTTTCGAGCAGAATCTTTGATTTTTCCACGCGAGTCTGGTCTAAATGCGTCAACGGAGAGACTTAACTACAGAACATTGTTAAAAAATTACAATTGCTATGGTTATAAACAATGGAAAATTTTTTGCATTAAGTATACAAGCAACCTCAAGAAATATGGGAAAAAACGAAGAGACAAAAGAAATACGAAAAAACAAGATAATCGTGAAGAAACAAATGAATTTCGACAATCCTTCAGCGGCAATGCCAATACTTTCCTTTTTTTATCCAGTTTGTTTATTAAAAAGTGACAATTGTTAATACTCATCAATTTCCTGTAGTTGGGCTTCTCCGTTAACGCATTTGGAGACAGACTAGCGTGAAAACCCCAAAAATTCCGCGAAAAAATGAAAACATTTTGCTTTTGTTTATCCAATTTGTTTATGAAAATAATTCTTATCATATTTTGACAACTGATAATGAGAACTTCCAACTTTTATGAGCATATCAAGCAATGAAACTGAACAAATTGGTGAAATTCGCAGAAAACTGAGAATCTATTAATTTTTGTGTGATAATTGTTTATAACAATAATAATTTCATATATTTTATACATGTTTACCATACCCACATGGATTGAAGACGTTTTGTGGTAATTGATAATTGTTCCTGAAGAGGGAAAAATACAAAACTGCAAAATTGTCTTTTTTACCACACTTTGCGTTAAATAAATAAATATAAACGAAGCCAACTTTGAAAATCGCATCTTGAAAATCTCTCAAAAAATTATTTAACTGTAATTTGAAAAAAAATTTTAATCGGATGAAAACTGAAGGCTGTAGACTTTTTTGAACAGTTTCACTGGAACACTTTCCTGGATTTCCATTTCTTAACATTAAGAATATAAACATTATAAAAATATATTATTAAAAAAATTTTTAAATATTGAGAGTTCCACAAATTTTTGAAACAATAATAATTAATTAATAAATTCTAATTGATGTCGTTTGAAATTTTTTAAAAATATATATCGAATGATTTTGAATTGAAAACGTCATAAAGCAAACAATTTTAGATCAGATAAAATTTTTAAAAAGGACAATATTTCGAATGGAATGAAAAGGAATTAGAATTATATCACTTAAAATTCAAAGCGTTCAAAATTGAATGATTAAAAATTGAAAACCCTTGAATTTAAATAATTTTCAATTTGGAGCGATTAAAATTTGACAATTTAATCATTTTAAATTCGAAGCTAAATTTATTGCTTCAAATTCAAAGCTTCTGAAATTCTGGAATTGAATACTTTTATTATTTAAAAAAAAAATTTGATTGATTCCATGAATGTTTCTCAGATCAAAAAATAACATCACCGTCAAATTCACCATTCAAAATGGAAAAATTTTCAACCATAAACCTTTAAAATTGCATTGATCTAAAACACCTTCAAATTGAAGTAACTTTAAGTGGAAAACTTTTTAATTAAAAAAAAATTCTAATGCGGAACGTTAAAAACTAAACGAATCCGAACTTCATTTATAAACGGCAAGAACTGTTAATTACCAATAATTGTGATATTCAAACTTTTTCATACACCCTTTAAAATTTTAATTATTTGAAGTAAATTCAAATAGTTTAAAAATTAGCCATTTTTACATTGTTAATTATATTTGTTGAAATTCAAGCATTCCAATTTTAATTGCAAAATTAAAATTTATGAAAGGGAAAAATTTCAGATAGTTCAATTTTTACATGTTTTGATTTTAAACAACACAATTTCCAACTTTTTAATTTTAAAGTATATGATTCTTAACTCTCCATTTAGAATTGTTATTCATTTTTGAAATCTTTCAATCAAATATTTTTTAATTTTAAATGAATCATTTTTTAAAATTCTCATCTAAAAATCGAACAATTTAAAAATATTACATTGAAAATGTTTTACATAAAATATTTGTTAATAGAACCCAGTAATAAATTACAACTATTTTTGTATAAAAGTTTATTTCTTTTTGTTTAAAATTTATATTTTCAAGTTAAAATTTCGCTTGTCTTGTAGAAAATTCGCTGTTGGGCTTGAAAATTCAACAATTTGGTGGACATTTTTTTCTTTTTCGTCTTTTGAATATTTCTTGATTGAAAATTTAAATCTTTTTGTCATAATTTCAATTTAAAAATTCTTCTTTTATGGTAGGAATTTCATCTTTTCTGTTTGGAAATGCATCTTTCTGATTGAAAATTAATCTCTATCGGTTGAAAATTTAACTACTTTGTTAAAAATTCATCTTTTTGGTTTAAGAATTCATCTCTTTTGGTAGAAATTAATTCTTTTTCTGTTGAAAATGCAACTACTTGATTACAAATTCAACTACTTAGTGAAAAATGCATTTTTTTTTTTTTAAAGGTTCACCATTTTAGTTGAAAATTCATCTCTTTTAGTGAATATTTAACTATTTTGTTGCAAATTCGTTTTTCTATTGGATGAAAGTCAATTCTCTTAACTGAAAATTTAACTATTTAAAGTTAAAACTTTCTTTATGGCTGGAAAATTTTTTTTGGTTGAAAATTCGTCTTTTTGGTTTGAAAATTCATCTCTTTTGGCAGAAGTTTGATCTTTGTGGTTAAAAATGCAACTACCTGGTAGAAACTTAATCTGTTTTGTTTGAGGATTCAAGTATTTTGTTAAAAATTAACTTCATTGGTTAAAAAGTCATATTTTCGGTTTAAAAATTCGTCTTTTTGGCTTGAAACTTCAAGAATTTGGTTGACATTTTTTTCTCTCTTGACTGAAACATCTGTTTTTGATGAAAACTGAACTATTTTGATAAAAACTCGTCTTTTTGATTTGAGAATTCCTCTCTTTTATTAGAAATAGAATCTTTTTTGGATTAATATACAACTGTTTGGTTGAATTTTCATCTTTTTGATTGAGTATTGAACTATTTTTTTGAAAATTTGTCTTTTTTAGATAAATTCAACTCATTTTGATTCAAAATTAAAATCTTTTTTTGGTTGAAATATCAACTATTACATGTTTTGTTGAGAATTCATCTTTTTTCGTTGAAAATTCAAGTACTTTGTTTGAAGTTAAACTATTTTGTTAAAAATTCATCTCTTAGATTGGAAATGTAACTATTTCGTTGAAAATTCGTCTTTTTCTAGAAAATCAATCTTCTTGGTTGAAAGTTCAACTATTTGGTTAAAAATTCGACTGTTTATAAGATCGTCTAAAATTGAAGAATTCTTAAATTAAGATCTTGAACTAAGCCGTTAAAATAGATTAATTTTTAAATTGTTCATCGCCCTTTTTAAAATTCAATCATTTTAATTTAAATTGCAAAAGTAATAACTCGAAAACCAATGATAAGGCATTTCCATGCATGAAGAACTGCTTCATGTTACTTTAAGTGTGAAGAAAATTTTATAAAAATTCAAACTGACGTATACTAATAAACTGTCAGATTAACATAACAGAAAAAATCGCCGTTTTAACAAAAAACTCCATACACTGAAAAATTTTATTCCACCAGCCCTGTTTATAGTACATAAAACTTTTCATAAGAAAGTAGATTTCATATCGATCCATTTTTTCTAAATATAGTATACAAATTTGAGGAAGTTATCAATTTTTAGAAATGTGTTGTTTTGGATTATTACCTTTTTCAATTTTGAAGAATGGTATGATCTGAGTAAATTGGTTCTAAATCAACCTACCATAATTTAATTTTCAATGACATGTCTATCGATTGGAAAAGGCAGCACTGTACAGAACCTAGGAGTGCATTTATGGGGACTTAGGGCTTCAGATGTACAATATACGATATTTCAATGCGAAGATAGGCGAAGGTTCGATATGTAACGTGAATTAATAAAGTCGCCATCATCCATATATCGAGGGTTGTCCGATGGAGGGACACAGAAAAAGGACTTAATATACCACACATTACACATGCCTTTGTGTTATGTACATATATATAACTATATTATACTATTGTATAGATGTGTTTATGTATATGTATAAATGCATAAATGTATACATGAACATCATGGCAGATGCACGCGTGCATGAGGATGATTCGTCCTATATGGGAAGATAGGTACTTACAACCCCGTGAGTACGAGTGATTAGCGATATTTTATTTCGCATGGGAAACCAGACAGATGAGAAGTAGTTGAGTGGGAGCTCAGCTCTCTTTCATCAGAGACCCTAACATCTCTCTTTCTCACTTGCTCTCCCCATCCCTTATATATTTTCTTTATTCCTATCCCTATGATACACACCGCGCCCCTAATTCTTCTGTCAAGTTACGTCCCACCGACCACTGTCACGATGGCGTTATATACAATCTTCCATGTCCTAAAAACCTCCTCATATTTTAGGGAGAAAGTACTGAAAAAGACGCGTGATTCCTCCCCATTAATACCACTATCAAGTTTCATTTCTTTCATAAAATCGAAAAAAAATGATAGTTTGGTGACGCTCTTTTGCCCTGGTGAAAACTATCCAAGATGGCGTCGAATCGGCAATCAGCTGATTTTCTAAACTGAAGCATTCAAAGCCTCAGAGGTAGACAGAGATCATCAATTTTTCTTCTGTTTAGTCATCTTATTGTCATAGGAATAACACATACTAATGCTAACGGTTTTATGTAATGCCTTTGATGAAATTTAAAAAAGTAGTTTCTTGAACCTCTTTTGCCCTGGTGGAAATTATTCAAGATGGCGTCGATTCGTCGATCAGCTGATTTTCTAGCCAGCAACGTTCGAAGCTTCAGAGGTCGTCAATTTTTCTTCTTTTTGGTTATTTCATTGTCGTTAGGATAATAAATATACTAATACTAACGGTTTTAATTTAATTCCTTTCGTATAACATACAAAAATAGATAGTTTGGTGATCCTCTTTTGCCCTAGCGAAAATTATCCAAGATGGCGTCGATTTGACGATCAGCTGATTTTCTAAACTGGAGCGTTCAGAGCCTCAGAGATAAGCCGAGGTCATCAAGTTTTTTTCTTTTTAGTTATTTTATTGTCTTTGAAATGGCAATTACTAATGCTAACGGTTTCAGTTGCTGGCACAGAATGAACTTGTCGTTCCAAATGTTGTTTATAATTATTTACCGAAAATACTGTGTCCAGCATGCAGGCGATGTCTGACAAAGTATATATATTTTTATTAACTT
>JAUMHM010000085.1:7628875-7640007 GCA_032362435.1 Melikaiella ostensackeni | reverse complement strand
TTACCATTCTTTAGTTTCTTAATCACGGGTATAACGTCGTCGATATTGATTCTTCTTCCGCTACCTACAACGAAATTATCCGCCTTAATTTTCAAATCATCTTCTTGCTTCTGTAAATTGCCAGCTTGATCCTGTGAAGAATTTTCTGCATCCATTGTAGATGTAGCATCAATATCTATCAAAACTTCTTTATCAATTGAAGCTTGAGTATCAACGTTTTCTTCATCTGTCTTCTGTTAGCGAAGTCAATCATTTTCTCTTGATTTCATCCTTCCAGCCATTTTTCTTTTTCACTAAGGTCTCTCATCAATGGAATTTCCTTATCTTCTTTTGCCTTTTCACATCTATTTCAAATTTATAGCTTATATTGAGTAGTGTCAGATTAATAATATTTTTCTTTCCTTTCCTAAGACCTGAATAATAACATATGAGAGTGGAAAAACTTTAGTTTTAATAAGGAGGTTAAAAATGAATTTTAACTATTGAGACTGGTTTTTTAAAAATAAAGAATTTCCTAATGGATACAAAATTTTACCATAAATTATCATTTGTCAATTTTTCTGCTTACTTAAAGCAATTTTTTGCACAAGATTGATTCTTCACATTTACTTACATTTGAATACAATTTTTAGTATTATTAAATAAAAAATATCATTTATTTATAAAATTGATTAAACTATATTGAACACATATTTTTTGGAATGATTAATAAGATATTTATCATCGATTTTAAGCTGAGGGTTATGTTTCTTGAAGAAAAAACTAAAAAGCTTTAACTGAAATGTCGCATCACTTGAGCTTTAGCTTTTTCAAAGGGATTTTGTTTTTTTTTTACCTATTGTCGCAACCTCCACCAAATTTTCGGAGACACCCATATTTAAATATATATTTTTATGTATATAATAGTTAAATTAAAATATTCAAGCTGAAAATTGTAGAGTTTGAGTTGCCTTTTAAGACCATTAGTCATTAATTTGAAAACAGTTTAGTTTACATTCACCAGGGTGTAATTTTTCTTAATACAACGCCATTCAGGAATTTAGTATCGCATTTTTTAAAGTATGTAATCGACCCTACACTCCCTTAAAGCATTACATAATACTTGAATAATTCAAATTAAAATTCATCTGTGACTGGTGAAATTGTAATTACTAACGAAAAATTCGAAGAAAATTTAAAAATGGGCTTCTTCCTATTTTAAAAATCTTGGCTCACTATTTTCAAGACGTAAAAAGCGTCAATGCTTTAACATCTGCCCGTCTAATTCGATGATTTTAATTATTTGAGATTCAAAAATCGGAATATGTACACAATTTGGAAAATGTGACCATTTAAAGGTAAAAAGTAACTAAAAGTGACTCATGTTCATAAAAAAATATCATAATGTCAATTAAAACACTTATCTATTTGGAATTTCCAATTTAAATACTCATTCTTACTTTATCGGATTAGATTGTACAGTTTTGATCAAATTTGAATTCAACGGTTTTTGATTTAAGATTGAACTCTTTTTTGGTTGAAATATCAACTATTTTATTTTTGGTTCAGAAGTAATCTTTTTGGGTTGAAAATTCAACTGCTTGATCGTGAGTTGAACTATTTTGTTGAAAATGAATATGTCAACTGAAAATCTAACTATTCCATGTTTGGTTGACTATTTATCTTTTGAAGTTGAAAATTCATCTTCAGGCTTTAAAATTCAACAATTTTGTTGAAATTTTTTTTCGTTCAGGACTGAAAAACCTTTTTTGATGGAAAATTTATTTTTTCAGTTTGAAATTTTCTGGCAGAAAGTTATTCTTTTTTGGTAAAAATTGAAACTCTTCGGTTGAAAATTAATATGTTTTGGTTAGAATTCAACTATTTTGTTGAAAATTCGTCTTTTTTGGTTAAATTCAACTATTTTTTATTTAGAATTAAAACCTGCTTTGGTTGAAAATTCAACTACTTGGTTGAAAGTTGAACTAGTTTGTCAAAAATTAATTTTTTTAGTTGGAGATTCATCATTTTAATGAAAATTTTATCTCTTTGGTTGAGAGCTTCCCTATGTTGTTCAAAATTTGTTTTTTTTTTTTTGTTCAAACCTAATTTTTTCAACCGAAAATTTAACTATTCCATTTTTGGCTGATAATTTATCTTTTTTAGTTGAAAATTCATATTTTGGTTGAAATTTTATTTCTTTCTTGACTGAAAAACCTTTCTTGGTTGAGAATTCATCTTTTTAGTTTGAAAATTCATATTTTTTGGTAGAAAGTTAATCTTTCTTCATAAAAATTGCAACTGTTTGGTTGAAAATTAATGTTTTGGTTGTGGATTCAACTATTTTGTTAAAAATTCGTCTTTGTGGTTGAATTCAACGGTTTTTTATCCAAGATTAAACTCTTCTTTGGTTGAAATATCAACTATTATATTTTTGGTTGAAAATTCATCTTTTTGGTTAAAAATTCAACTGCTTGGTTGAAAGTTGAACTAAATTGATAAAAAATTATTTTTTTGGTTGGAGATTCATAATTTTTGTTAAAAGTTTATCTCATTGGTTAAAAATTCAACTATTTCGTTGAAAATTAATCTTCTTGGTATAAAATTCATCTTTTTGGTTGGAAATTTAACGTTTTTTTTTCAAATCATCTTTTTGGTTGCAAATCCAACTATTTTCTTGAAAATTTGTCTTTTTAAGTTAAAAATGAAATTATTTGGTTAAACATTATCTTTTGTGTTGAAAATTCATATTTTTGCTTTGAAAATAGAACTGTTTTGTAGAAAATTCGTTTTTTTCACCTAAAAATGCAACTGTTTGATTGAAATTTGATCTTTTTGGATTAAGGACTCAACTGTTTTGTTAAAAATTCAACTACTTGGTTGCAAGTTAAGCAAGTTTTTCAAAAATTAATTTTTTTGGGTGAAGATTCTTCATTTTAGTTGAAGATTAATCCCTTTGGTTGAAAATTGAACAATTTAATTGAAAGTTTAACTGTTTGGCTGAAAATTCATGTATTTTGATGAAGATTTGTCTTTTCATAGAGAATTAATCTTCTTGGTTCAAAATTTATCTTTTTGGTTCAAAATTCAACTACTTGGTTAAAAATTCGTCTTTTTTTTTGAAAATGCAACATTTTTACTTGAAATATTAGGAATTTAAAGCGTTTTTAATTGAATTAAGCATAGTACCCAGTACCCACATTCATTTTATTTAAAAGAATTTTGTCCCCTATTTTTGTGTTAAATATCCTTCTATCTCCTGTTTTTAGATCATTTGGCCTGTGAAGTCTGTTATCGATACAGTTGCAATTTTTTTTCTTTTTTTTTGGAATTGGGGGGTCGACATTTAAAATTTCTGCAGTTTGAATTTTGAAAAATTTTAGGCCCTGTCATCCGATGTAATTTTTCAATACATTTTAATCCCTAAACTAAACCAAAGTACAATCCAAAAACACATTTTAATCCTTTTCAATCCGAATGGATCCGAATAAATTTGAGCTCGGATTCATTCGGATTGCACACCCGAATTGAAAAGTATTAAAATGTGGGTTCGGATTGAACTTTGCTTTGGTTTACACATTGAAAGTGATTGAAAAATCACATCGTATGATTTCGGATTGGTTTTGATACATATTCCGGATTGATTCGGTATAGTTCCAATTGGTTCTGAATGAATTCCTATCCGAAAATTTCATCAGGGTGTCTTACTGATTTCGAAATTCCGAATCTCTATTTATTTTACTTTGGATTACCTTTCTTGAAAAGACTAATTGTGAAATTTAGTTCAAAAAGGCGTCAAATTAAAGCAGATGGAAGTGGGGAAACGAAATAAAAATAGGATTTGAAAATAGTTGGCTTAGAGGCTCTGAGTGGTTTCTGGTTTGGATGTGAGATGTTATCTGATCTAGTGGGAGGCATTCACCGATATGTATACAATGCTGTATAGCGAGGATTATTACAGCCTTGACAAATTGCTGTGCTGAGGGCCGAGCCCGATAATTATGGGGCAGAAGACGCAGATATGCCCGTATATGTGAATCCTAGTTGGTACTGTACCTGCCAACTACCAACGCTCGAAATCGACGCTGATTGGCACAGAGCCTGTTATCTCCAATTGTTGCTCTTGCGAGAAATACCATCATCCCTAAATCAAATTCTACTCCGCAAGCATTGTCTTTCTTCAATAAATAACCGCCTTCTGATGAAAGCAATATCTATGTGCTCTCCAGCTAAGGTTACTACTTTTTCTACTACAGTATGTAAGCCTGGAAGCTGTACAGGGGTAAGGAAGAGGAAGGGTGTCTATCGAATGTTGGAAGCGTAACGAGTGAGCGTCAGTAAAAATTGACTCTGACCCGGGGAATCGAACCCTTGGCTGCCGGTTCGAAGCACGATACGCTACCACTGCGCCAAACACGGAATCTGTGACGAGTTACATACAGTCATCCTGTCACCTACTGCCTCACCGCTTCCACTCTAAATCAGTCTTCGCAGTGGAAAGGGGGTAGCTATGTGATGTGTACCGTGTACCACGTTACAAGTAACAAGGCTGGACAATTAGAAGGCGTTTGTTAATATTCCCCAAATTCTACTTTTCCCCATTTTTTTTTACTGAAATTTGCATTTTTCCGAACTATCATTTGCCCTAAGTTTTGTAATTCCGAATTACCATTTTCCCTGAGTTTTATTTCTCTGAATTACCATAAGTCCTAAGTTTCATTATTCTGAATTACCATCGGGCATAATTTTTATATTCCCAAACTACCATTTGGCATATTTTTTATTTTTCCGAATTACCATTTAGCATAGTTTTATAATTCCGAATTACCATTTGCCCTTAGTTTTATTGATCCGAATTATTATTTTTCCTGAGTTTTATTCTTCTGAATTACTATACGCCCTAAGTCTTATTATTCTGAAATACGATAGGGCATAATTTTTATATTCCCGAATTACCGTTTGGCATATTTTTTATTTTTCCGAATTACCATTTGGAATAGTTTTATAATTCCGAACTACAATTTGCCGTAATTTTTATTATTCCGAATTACCATTTGCCCTTAGTTTTATTAAGCCGAATTACTATTTTCCCTGAGTTTTATTTTTCTGAATTACCATATGCCCTGTGTTTTATTATTCTGAAATACCATCGGGCATAATTTTTATATTCCCGAATTACCATTTGGCACATTTTTAATTTTTCTGAATAATCATTTGGCATAGTTTTTATAATTGCGAATTACCATTTGCCGTAACTTTTATTATTCCGAATTACCATTTGCCCTTAGTTTTATTAATCCGAATTACTATTTTCCCCGAATTTTGTTTTTCTGAATTACTATTTTTCCTGAGTTTTATTTTTCTGAATTACTATACGCCCTAAGTTTTATATTTCTGAAATACCGTCGGACATAATTTTTATATTCTCGAATTACCATTTGGCATATTTTATATTTTTCTGAATTACCATTTGGAATAGTTTTATAATTCCAAATTACCATTTGCCGTAAGTTTTATTATTCCGAATTAACATTTGCCCCAAGTTTTATCATTCCGAATTACCATTTGCTCTTAACTTTATTAATTGGAATTAATATTTTCCCTGAGTTTCATTTTTTTGAATTACCATATGCCCTAAGTCTTACTATTCTGAAATACCATCTGGCATAATTTTTATATTCCCGAATTACCATTTGGTATATTTTTTATTTTTCTGAATAACCATTTGGAATAGTTATATAATTCCGAATTACCACTTGCCCTTAGTTTTATTGATCCGAATTACTAGTTTTCCTGAGTTTTATTTTTCTGAATTACTATACGCCCTAAGTTTTATTTTTCTGAAATACCATCGGGCATAATTTTTATATTCCCGCATTACCATTTGGCATATTTTTCATTTTTCCGAATTACCATTTGGCGTAGTTTTATCATTCCGAAATACCATTTGCCCTAAGTTTTATCATTCCAAATTGCCATTACCTCTCAGCTCTGTCATTCCGAATCACCATTTTTCCTGAGTTTTGTATCTTGTTACCATATGCCCAAGTTTTATTATTGCCATTGGGCATCATTTTTATTATTCCGAATTACCATTTGGCTGAAGTTTATTATTCTAATTTACTATTCACCCTAAGTTTTATAATTCCGAATTAATATTGCCCTAAGTTTTATTATTCCGTATTATCATTGGGCGTAATTTTTATTTTATCGAATCACCATTGGACTTTTTTTGTATTTTTCCAAATTACCATTTGGCATCATTTTATTATCCCGAATAACCATTTGCCCTCAGTACTATCATTCGAATTTTCATTTTCTCTGTGTTTTATTTTTCTAAATTACCATATGCCCAAGTTTTATTATTACCATTGGGCCCCTCTCTATCCCTCTTTTAAAAAATTCCTCTTTATCTCCTTGTTTTAAAGAAACTTTCTCTTTTTCTCGTTTTTTTGCTCAAAGGCAAACTGAGTTAATAGAACCTAATAATTAAATCCGATTATTTCTTATTGATTTAATTTATTTTTAATGAAAAGTTTACTATTACATTTTTGGTTTAGAATTCATCTCTTTTGGTTTAAAATTTTACAATTTGCCTAAAGATTTAACTATTTTCTTGAAAATTTATCTTTTTTTTTTGAAAATTAATTTCTTAACTGAAAGTTTAACTACTCCATTATTGATTGGAAATTTGTGTCTTTTGTTGTAAATTCATGTCCTTTGATAGAATTTAATCTTCTTGATTGAAAATTCAGCAATGTGCTTGGTTGAAAGTTGAATTATTTTGTTAAAAATTCATTTTATTAGTTGAAGATCTATCTCTTTCGTTAGAAATTTAACTATTCTGTTAAAAAATCTTGCTTTTTTGGTTTGAAATCATTTTTTTCAGTTGCAAATTTAACTATTACATTTTTTTCAAAATTGATGGTTTATAGTTTCAAATTGAACTTTCTGGTTGAAAATTAACTCTTTGTTGAGAATTCAAATATTTCTACAGTATTTATCATTTCGGATTAAAAATTCAACAATTTGGTTGAAAGTTGCTTTCTCTCTTGAATGACAAATCATTTCTGGTTGAAAATTCAACTCTCTTATGGAAAATTCGTCATTCAGGATTAAAAATTCATCTCTTTTGGGAGAAATTTTATTTTTCTTCAGTTGAAAATGCAACTGTTTGTTCAAAAATTAATCGGTTTTGGTTGAGGATTCAACTATTTGATTGAAAATTCACATTTTTTGCTTGAATTCAGCTGTCTTTGATTTAAAATTAAAATCTTTTTTTGTCGAAATATCAATTAGTACTTTTTTTGTTGAGTATTCATCTTTTTGGTTAGTAAAAATCTTTCCTTGGTTGAAATATTAACTATCATATCTTTCGCTGAGAATTAATTTTTTTATATTGAAAATTCAACTGCTTAGTTCCCTTTGTTAAAAATTCTTGGTTTTGTTGAAGATTCGTCACTTTAGTTGAAAACTACACTGTTTGATGAAAATCGATTTATTTTGTTAAAAATTGAACTATTTTGTTGGAAACTTATTCATTTTGTTGAAAATTTAGCTGTTTGGTTAAACAATCGTCTTTTTGGATAGAAAATTCGTCCTTTTGGATTTGAAATTCAACTGTCTTCTGAAAATTCGTCTTTTTGGCTTGAAAATTCAACTATTTGGCTGAAAATTCAAATGTTTTTTGTTGAATTTCAATCTTTTTTGTTAAAAAATTCAACTATTCGGTTGAAAAATCATCTTTCTTGGTTACAAATCCATGTTTTCAGGCTTAAAAGTCTACTATTTTCTCAAACATTCGACTTTTTGGCTTGAAAACACAACTCTTCCGTTGAAGATTCTCTCTTCTAGTAGAAAATTAATCATTTTCGGTTGAAAATTCAATTATTTTGTTGAAAATTCAATATATTTCGACTTGATATCTGAAGCATTTCATATTGAATTCAAAATGATACTTATACATTGATTTTATTTAAAAGAATTTATTCCCCTATTGGCCACCTTATTTTTTTATATGTAGCAGGTTAACATTCCAATTCGTAATAAAAATGAAAAATGTATGTCAAACCTTTTGGTAACCTTATTTTATGATAAGTACGAAGTTTACATTTTAATGAGTTCTAAAAAATTGAAAAAAACCTGACAAAGCTGAAAGTATATTAAATATATTTGAAATAAAAAATATCTAACTAGTTGTAAAATTGAAAATTGTACGTAAAACCTCATGGCAACCTTATTTTTTGATAAGTATTAGCTTAACATTCAAATAAGTTGTACAATTTAGAAACCTGAAAAAATTATTACAAGATTCATGTACACAGAACATGGGAAATGAAGGAAACAGATCATAGTGCCAAGATCAAATTTTGTGGGTTGATTTAGAACCAACCTATTCAGACAATTCCATCTTTCAATAAGAAGAAGGCAACAATTCAAACCAAGAACACATTTCTAAAAAATTACTATGTTCTCAAAATGTTTAAAATATATATTTGAGTAATGGCTTTAGTTTTGTGTCATAATTTGGAAATCACGGGAAGTATTTTCCAACCAAAAATTAAAGGATCTGAATTTGGGATTTATTCATAATTATTCGCCCATGTCAAATTTTTCAATTTTCAAGTAATGTATCAAATACGTACCAAAAAAACTAAGACTACTATCAATCATATTTGTTTTTTTCAGGTAAAAACAATATTTTTCTAATCTAACAATTTATCAGTTTCATACTCTTTTTTTTTGTCCCTCTTTCTTCTTCCTGTTGTGTGCATTTATTGTACATCTGTCTCTAATGGCCGAAAAAACAGGTAATCTCAAAGTCTATTTTTGAATTGTGAACTTTTTGGATGTTCTTTTTTAGTACAGATTTTATTTCGATCTTTAAGAAAAAGAAAAAATTCGCAATAAATGTACAAACAAAAAAGAAATTTAAATGCTAGAAGTAGATGAAAAAAAATGTCTCTCGACCATCTTCCCATGTTTATGATTTTTAGGTTTCGCAGCTGGCCTAATAATGACTATAGAAGCCAAACCCCCAATTATGGAATCGATGTTAGAATCTTAAAAAATTCATCGACCGGCATAGAAAAAAGGCCACGGTGACTGGCTGTAACATGTTTTTTTTTACGGTGTCTCGTTTAATGGTGCATAGCAGTTGCATGGGCCAGGACCCGTCAGCCGATGCAACCAGAGTGCGAGCTTCTACTTATCTAGATGAGATCTTGTTTTCTGAGGTGAACCCCCGCGGCGTGCCCGCGATTCATTCTCAATACTTTTTTGACTCGCCAAAGGAAAATCAGTCAAAAGGTTACCTCTAAACAGTGACGTGTGAGTTTCTACAATATCCCGTAGTCTGTACTAACATCTTCTCCATTTTTCGCAAAATCTAATATTCTTGACATGATAACAATTTCTCTGATGCCTGTTACAATTCAGATCTTGAAATTTAATTGAAATCTTATTTCAAAATTTCTTTCCGGTTCTACTTATGGTCTATTTATGGAAACAAGTTATACGTTTCAATAAAATTTATTTAAATTTACTGCATCTGGTTATCAAATCAAGCAATCGAATCCAGGAAATTGGAAAGCCCAATACTAACTATTCATCTATAGTGGGCCATGTCACAATTTTTGACAATTTTTTAAAGACATGAAAATCCCCAAATTTTACTTTTCCTTCTCTCCATCTACCATCGCCAACGGTGTGAAGATTTAACACCGTTTTTTTAACAGAGCAATGTTGGAAATTTTAGAATTTCATTTTCTGAAATAGACATTGGCCAGTTATTATAGACAATGACCGATGTTATCGGGCATTGTCGATATTGACTAGACATCGTCGACAGTGACTGATTTCCGATTGACTGTAACATATATACACTAGGGCGTATTGAAAAAAAAGTTTGTTGCTCAAAGTTCTAATAACGATGAAGACTTTCTTTTGGGAGTCAAAAACACTCCCTTGAAATTTCATTTCAAAAAATGCATTCTGTCTCCGCATCGTAGACATCTGTAGCTGAAAATCACAAAAAAACGACACACTCCTTAATATTTGAAAACCAAAAATTTTTCTTTGAAATTTTAATTATAAAAATAAATGCTTCATAGTAAGCAGATTTATTCATGTACAGTGATAATGACATGAAAATATTTTCTACCCTCCCTAGCTGACTTCGAAATTTCAAAAAATCGAAAAAATCGACTTTTTTGCTATTTACTTAAAGTTACGGTAAATTTCTCGACTATTTGACCATATATTGTGTGATATACGTTATCATAAATGTATTTGCAACATTTCACAACAATAATGATGAGGAATAGTGATGAGGAAGTCAAAAATGGTTTCGAAACATGTTGGGTCCCCAGTAGTATGAAAAAGAAAGAGTGAGAGGTTGGTTTGGTTGACTCTTTCTTTTACTCCCTCTTTTTTCATTTTGTTTTATTCCTTTAAGAACCAAATGATATCTACTTTCTTATAAAATGTTTGATGTGGTAAAATGGAACACAAAAAATGCACAAGTCAAAAATAGATTTCGAAACCCCTACTTTACGGCTCATTTGAGCCTTATATTTCGAAGCACGTCTATTTCAATATTTTTGAGTGTTCTGGAACATTTTTGTTGTGCAGTTGGCATTTCTCTTAGTGAAAATTCAATTTGCGATAAGTATTCTACTTGTAATATTTTATCTTATGCAAAACAAAAGCCGATGAATTTGCGGGATAATTTTAAAAGATTTTAAGACATTTTAAAACATTCCAAAGAATATCCACGGACTTTAGAGGATTTTGTAGGATTTCAAGCGATTTAACGGAATTTCAAGGTATTTCCGAATATTCTAAGTGATCTCAAGGCATTTTAAATCAGTATTTTGCTTGTAATATTTTATCTTATGCAAAACAAAAGCCGATGAATTCGCGGGATAATTTAAAATGATTTTAAGACATTTTAAAACATTCCAAAGAATATTCACGGATTTTAGAGGTTTTTGTAGGATTTCAAGCGATTTACCGGAATTTCAAGGTATTTCCGAATATTTTAAAGGATCTCAAGGCATTTTAAGTCACTATTTTACTCGTAATATTTTATCTTATGCAAAACATAAGCCGATGAATTCGCGGGATGATTTTAAAAGATTTTAAGACATTTT
>JAUMHM010000085.1:7593394-7628775 GCA_032362435.1 Melikaiella ostensackeni | reverse complement strand
GACTCGAGTTAGAATAGAGAATTTGCAGAAACCAGAAGTACAATTGGTATATCGTGAAAAGCTGAATAAATACTTAGGATATCATGAAGAAGACTGGAAGACTGAATTTGGATTCATTCATTTGGATCTTTGAGAAATGGAAAACAAATATTTAGCAGGGGATGGAATATTCAGTAAGAGATAAATATTTAATGTAAGCTTAAAATATGTCCAACTTCCGAGAACGATTTTCGACAAATGAATATACCTACAACTGTGCTGGAAGCGTGTGTTAATTCGTATTTACGGTTTAGAAAAGTGTGTCTGAGTCTAAAGTGGGTGAAGATCTTTATAAAAAATAGACATTAGATTTTACGGGGGCGGTTGCACAACCCCATAAACACCGTAGCTTATGAGGGCTAGAAAAAATTCGAGTGACACTAAAATGCCGAGTTTACACCCGTAACCAACCTTTACGGTCGCTTTGATCGCAGCCGCCATTGATGTCTCTGTCATCCCAATTAGGACCCTGTAAAATTCCTCCCTTTTTTCTCGTCCCGACCACTTTGGGGTTGAATTCTGTGCGGCTAGACTCCTTTTTTTCAACTTCGTCTATGGAGAATGGAAACATCGATTTTCCGCTGCACTACTGTAACTTTAGTTTTATTCTTCACAAATTGTCTTGAACTTCAGGGTTTTAGGGTTATACTCACAGGGAGGAGAATGGAGAAATCATTTTTATAAAGAGTATTGTATTACATTTTAGAGTATTATGGCACTAGTAACTATTGCTCGAGTACAGGTAGTCAGGTACCCTTTCTAAACTGTTAGGTTGTGGTTACTGGCTCATATCATTCCTATATCAGATGTTATATAGCAGATGTAGAATACACATATTTTACTTAAGTTTCATGATAAAATATTTTGTTTTATAATAAATCAATTTAAAATTTGGAAATTCAATATTTTTCAATCCACCTATTCATAAAATGTGTATAAAGCGAAAAAAATTCAAAATATATTTCTCGCGGTTGGCCTTGGCTTTTAAGCGAAAAAACTTAGTTGAGATTTCGTCGCCAAGATCCAAGCGGCTCGACAGCTATTTCGGTTAGTTTTTGCAAATTTATCGTCATATTACATCATCTGTTTCGAGATGCTGTAATGGAACGCGTACCGAGATTCTACAACGTATGCATGAATCCCTGTGAGCAAATAATAATGTAATAACATGAAAATCAACTTTAGAAAAAGTAAGTTCTTATTAAGTTATAATTATTGGAAATATGAAAAAAATCCTTTTTCTAGTTTTAGCTAAAGACCGAATCCATTTCAAGTCAGACAGGCAGTGCAATTGTGAGTCACAGAATCATTCGCCTCTTAAATATTTTGTTTTTCAAAGGAAATAAGTGACACGTATTTTACCATTTTGAAAAACTCATTTTTGTAAAGTTAGCGGCGTTTTTTCTGAAAATATTAACAGTCGATTTTCTCAAATAACCCCCCCTTTTTTTTACTGAAATTCTGTTGCTGAATTGGTATTTCTATCTATAAAGAAGACATTCTGTGAGTTTTATGCGTGGCAAACCAATTATGTGGCCACGAGAATACGTTTTTCGAAAAATAGAATTTTTGCATTTTTCTTAAGAACAACGACCGATTCGACAAAATGCTGAAAAAAACTTTGCTCATTTTAAAAAGTTCTACAAAAAATACTTCTTACTCTTCTAATGTTATATCTTGCGTGGTTTGCAAGATAAATTAAAAAATCAAATTTTTCGAAAAAAATGTTCTCGCGGCCACAAAAATGATTTGGCCTGCATAAAACTTACAAAATGTCTACTCTATATGAGCACGAATTGAAAAAAAAATTATAAATAAAGAAAGTGGGGTTTTCTATGAAATTCGACTTTGTCTTCTAGGCTGAATTTGGAAAACATGGAAAGTTGATTTTATAGAAAACCCCATTTTTTTATTGTGTCCAATTTTTGTTTTGAATTCCTATAAAACGAAGAAATTCTGTAAGTTTTGTGCAGGTATAATCATTTTTGTGGACACGATTTTTTTCTTTCGAAAAATTCAATAATTTAATTTGTCTCGCGAGCAATGCAAGATATAAAATAGTAAGAGATATTTTTTGTAAATCTTTTTAAATTTAGCAAACTTTTTTTAAAGCATTTTGTCGAATATGTTGTTGATCGTAAGAAAAATGCGAAAATTTAATTTTTCGAAACAAAATTCTCTTGACCAGAAAAATAGTCTGGCCCCCATGAAACTTAAAAGGTTACTTCTTCATTCGAATAGCAATTCATTTTTTAAATTTTGAATATTTTGTTAATTTTCCGGCGGATTTTGAAAGACGACAATAAACCTTACTAGAGTCAGGGAAGAAACCATAAATATCTCAATTAGGTCAAAAGTTATAAGGTCTTAAAGAAAAAATCTGTGTTTAAAAAAAAACCCAAAACTTGAAACGTTCATAACTTCCCGAATTTTTTTTTTTTCCACGCGGTAAAGTACATATTGTCTTATTTCGGTCTAAAGGAATATTTATTTTAAAAATTTTGACATATTATTCATAAAACTTGTTGAGTGAAATTCAAAGAAACTTTAATCTATTAAAAAGTGTAATTATCTTTTAGGGCATAATAGTTCCAATAGCAAAATAGGTAGTTTCTCATTTTTTTACTTAAATCTGCTGTCCGACGGATAAACCTCGTAAGTGACATTTGCCATAGTGATTATTTTCAGGCATAACTGCATAGGAAAATAACCTCTATGACAAATATCACTTAATAGCTTTTTCCGTTGGACAGCAGAAATGTGAACTAAGTTAAAATTCGTAGAAGCGATTTAGAAAATCAAACTATTTTTGGTTTAAAGTTAATTTTTTTGTTGATGAAAGGTCTACTATTATATTTTTAATTTGAAACAGTTCGTAACTCATCTCGCTTTGTTAAAAATTCAATTTTTGGTTGAAGTTTCATCTCGTTGGTTAAAAATTTAACCACTGTGTTAAAAATTCGTTTCATTTTTGGTTGAAAATTAATTTTCTTAATTAACAATTTAACTATTCCCTTTCTGGCTGGAAATTTATCTTTTTTATTTAAAAATTCAACTATCTGATTGAAAATTTATCTTTTTCAGTTGAAAATTCAACTATTTGAGTAAAAATTCATGTGTTTTGTTGATAATTCGTCTTTTTTGGTAGAAAATTAATCTTCCAGGTCAAAAAATTGTCTTTTCGATTCAAAATTCAACTTTTTGATTGAATGTTGAATTCTTTTGTTGAAAATTCATTTTTTTAAGATCCATCATTTTAGTTCAAACTTTATCCCTTTGGTTGCAAATTTAAGTATTTTGTTAAAAATTTATTTCTTTGATTGAAGATTCATCTCTTTGGTTGAACTTTCAACTGTTTGATTGAAAATTCATGTATTTTGTTCATAATTCGTCTTTTTTGGTAGAAAATTACTCTTATTTGTCAAAAAGTCATCTTTTCAATTGAAATTTCACATATTTGGTTGAATGTTAAACTCATCTGTAAAAATTTTTTTTTTATTGAAGATTCATAATTTTAGTAGAAACTTTATATCGTTGCTTAAGAATTAAACTACATTTTTGAATATTCATTGTTTTTTTTTTGTTGAGAATTAATTTCTTTTACTGAAAATGCAACTATTCCATTTTTTGTTGAAAATTTATATTTTCTAGTTACAAATTCATCTATTAGGTTGAAAATTCAAGAATTTTTTTGAAAAATCGCATTTTTGGTATAAAGTTAATCTTCTTGGTTCAAAATTCATCCTTTGTTAAATATAAAAAAAGTAATATAATAAAAAAATAATAAAATAAATAATGAAAAAAAAATGAAATGACGAATGAAAATAAAATAAATAATGAAAAAAATAATAAAATATAATAAAAAAAGGATTTTTTTCATATTTCCAATATCCTTTGTTAAAAATGCAGCTGTTTGGTTGAAAATTCAACTATTATGTCGAAAAATTCGTTTCTTTATTTATTGTAAATTCTTTTTCAACTCAAATTTAACTATTCCATTTTTGGCCTAAAATTTATCTTTTTTAGTTGAAAATTCAACTATCTGGTGAAAAAAATTATCCATTTTGGTTAAAAATGCATCTGTTCCATTTTCTGTTGAAAACTTATATTTTTAATTCAAAATTGATATTTTCTAGTCACAAATTCATCTATTAGGTTGAAAATTCATGAATTTTGTGGAAAATCGTCTTTTCTGGTAGAAAGTTAATCTTCTTAGTTGAAAACTCATCCCTTCTAGTTAAAAATGCAACTGTTTGGTTGAAAATTAATCTGTTTTGGCTGAGGATTTAACTATTTTGTTGAACATTCATCTTCACTGGTTGAAGATTACCTCTCTGCTTGAAAATTTAACTATTCCATTATTGGTTAAAAATTAAACTATTTATTTGAATATTGAATTATTTGGTATAAGATTAACATTTTTGTCGGAAAATCATATTTTTGGACTGATAATTAAACTGTTTTGTAGATAATTCATCTTTTTGGCTTTAAAATTCAACAATTTTGTTGAAAATTCGTCTTTTTTGGTAGAAAATTAATCTTTTTACCGGAAAATTCCTTTTTTTGGTTGAAAGTTTAAATATTTGGTTGAAAGTTGAACTATTTTGTTACAAATTTACTTTTTTTAAAGAATAACAAACTCTCGTTGAAAATTTGACAATTTTGTTGAATTCAACTGGTTGGAAATAGGTTTTTTTTTGGCTGAAAATTCAAAAATTTGGTTGAAAATTCTTTTTTTTTTAAATTCGTCCTTTGGTAGATAATTTTGAAAATTCATCTACCTTGGTTGAAAAGTAACTTTTTTGTTGAGAATTCAACTGTCTTCGAAAAAATTTATCTTCATGACTTGCAAATTTAACTTTTTGGTTGTGAAGGCAACTGTTTGGTTTAAAGTTAATTTTCGGAATAACTCGGAATGAATTCCTATCCGAACCTTACGTTAGGGCGCTCATTATTTCATCGAATGCATTCTAAATATTATATTGAGACAATAAAATGTGAAAAATTAAAAATACGTTTGCTGATTTGAAAGAATGTTATATTTAAGAACCAAGTAGTTTTATGTATTCAGGACAGAAAAATGAATCCGATTCAATCCGAACTCGGATCCATTCGGATTGAAAATTTAGTAAATATCAATCCGAGCTCGGATTGATTCGTATTTAAAATTTGGTTCGGATTCGTTCGTATTGATTCGGAATGATACAGATTAAAAGTTCGGATTAATCCGGATTGAGTCGGATTGATTTTTATCCGATTTGGATCGAACGAAATGGAGAATTTTTTCAGATTGGTGCGGATTGAGTTAAATTGGTTCGGATACAGATTTCGGAATAATTCGGAATGAATCCCTATAGGACGCTTTTGCTAGGGCGCTCATTATTTCATCGAATGCATTCTGAATATTATATTGAGACAATAAAATGTGAAATATTAAAAGACGTTTGCTCATTTAAAAAAAAAAGTTAAATTTAAGAACCAAGTGGTTGTATGTATTTAGGACAGAAGAATGAATCTGATTCAATCCGAACTCGAATTCAGTCGGATTGGAAATTCAATATCCAGGTATGTCAATCCGGGTCCGGATTGATTCGAATTTAAAGTTTGGTTCGGATTGATTCGGATTGGAAGTTCGTATTGAACGTGATTGAGTCGGATTGATTTTCAACCGATTCGGAACGAACAAAATGGAGAAATTTTGTGGATTGGTTCGGATTGATTCGGATTGGTTCGGATACAGATTTCGGAATGAATTCCCCCTCGAAACTTTCGCTAGGGTGCTCATCATTTCTTCGAATGCATTTTAAATATTATATTGTGACAATAAAATGTAAAATATTAAAATACGTTTGCTCGCTTGAAAAAATGTTACATTTAAGAACCAAGTGTTTGTATGTATTCAGGACAGAAGAATGAATTCGATTCGATCCGACATAGGATTCATTTGGATTATAAATTCAGTATATATCAATCCGAGTTCGGATTAATTCGGGTTTGAAATTTGGTTTGGATTGGTTCGGATTGATTCGGATTGGAAGTTTGGATTTAACCGGATTGATTTTTAATCGATTTGGATCGAACGATATGGAAAACCTTTTCGGAATGGTTCGAATTGATTCGGATTGGTTCGGATACAGGTATCGGAATAATTCGGAACGAACTCGGAATGAAATCCTATGCGAAACTTTCGTTAGGGCGCTCATTATTTCGTCGAATGCATTCTAAATATTATATTGAGACAATAAAATGTGAAATATTAGAATACGTCTGCTCATTTGAAAAAATGTTAAATTTAAGAACCAAGTGCTTGTATGTATTCAGGACAGTAGGATGAATCCGAGTTGATTCGAAATAGGATTCATTCGGATTAAAAGTTCAGTATATATCTATCCGAGTTCAGATTAATTCGAATTTAAAATTTCGTTCGGATTGGTTCGGATTTATTCGGATTGTAAGTTTGAATCTAACTGGATTGAGCCGGGTTGATTTTTAATTGATTTGGATCGAACGAAATGGAGAACTTTTTCGGATTGATTCGGATTGGTTCGGATACAGGTATCGGAATAATTCGGAATGAACTCGGAATGAAATCCTATGCGAAACTTTCGTTAGGGCGCTCACTGTTTCATCGAATGCATTCTAAATATTATATTGAGACAATAAAATGTGAAATATTAAAATACGTCTCCTCATTTGAAAAAATGTTAAATTTAAGAAATGGAGTTAAATTTAAGAAATGGAGACCTTTTTTGGATTGGTTCGGATTGATTCGGATTGGTTCGGATACAGGTATCGGAATAATTTGGAATGAATTCGGAATGAAACCCTATGCGAACCTTTATTTAGATAATGAAATGTGAAATATTACAATACGTTTGCTCATTCAAAAAAAAATGTTTTTAAGAACCAAGTGGTTGTATGTATTCAGGACAGAAGAATGAATCTGATTCAATACGAACTCAGATTCATTCGGATTGAAAATTCAGTATATATCAATCCAAATTCGGATTGATTCAGATTTAAAATTTAGTTCAGATTGGCCCGGATTGGTTCGGATTGATTCTGATTGGAAGTTTGGATTGAACCGGATTGAGTCGGATTGATTCTTAACGGATTTGGATGGAACGAAATAGAGAGCTTTTTTGAATCGGTTCGGGTTGATTCGGAATAATTCGGAATGAAGTCCTATCCGAAACTTTCGCTAAGACGCTCATTACTTCATCGAACGCATTCTAAATATTATATGTATTGAGACAATAAAATTTGAAATATTAAAATACGTTTGCTCATTAAAAAAAGAATGTTAAATTTAAGAACCAAGTAGTTGTATGTATTCAAGACAGTACAATGTAGTAGACAGAGGATTAAAGGGAGTGAGAAAGTGATAATGAAAACTGAAAATCATCTTGGTTGCATATTAGCCCCTTAATGCGAATCGATGTCATGTCGTTCGAGCCCATTAACACGATAATTAATGAGTCGCGTCCCCTCGGTTATAAATATAACAGACTATTGCTATATGTGGTCCTGGCCGAACCAAAGCGTAGTGTCACATTTGAATAACACGCCCGCAGGATAGTGCATAAATTTCTAATTACAAGAAAGCTTTTTCTGTCCGTTCAGTTGGTCCTACCTCATCCTACATTATTACCAGTCCTGCTCGTGCGACTCGAAGACAATATTTGTTTATCATCAGTGTTATGGACACGAAGTTGGGGACGAATTTATTTACTCTAAAAAAAAAAAATGATTTAAGCAAAGAATTTTTATTTTAAGCTTGTATATTTATCATAGTCAATTTCGGAAATCAGTTATTGTCGACAATGCGTAGTCAATGTCGACAGTGCCCTCTGGCATCGGGCATTGTCGACAGTGTCTATCCGAGAAACTAAAATTCTGAAATTTTCAACATTGACCGGTCATTGTCGACAATGCCCGAAGACCAGCGGTCAATGGCACTTTGCTGTCATTTCGCTTCAGTTCTTCAGAGTTGGGGGAAATTATCGTAACTGACAGCGAGAAACTATTTACATGGCCAATCTTGGTTCTCTGAAAACTATTACTTTTTGAGACTGGCAATGTTTATCTCATTGAACTCCATAGTTTTCGTGTTATATATTAGCAAATTTAATATTCTATTACAACTGATTGAAAATAGATGCTATTTCTTTTTCTTCTTCTTCTGCTTCTTTCCCCTATTTTCCACTTTTCCCCTTTTTCAAAGAAATATTTTTTGCACTGTATTCAAGAAACTTCCCCTCTTTCACTTTTTTCTCGTTATTATTCCTTTTTGGGATTGGCAGTGTTTAGCTCATTAAACTCCTCTTCCCTCTTTTCACCTCTATAAAATAATTCTTAATTTTCCCCTTGTTTTCAAGAAACTTCCTCTCTTTCACTTGTTTCTCCTTTTTTGCTTAAATTCCAACTGAATTAATAGAACCCAATAAGGAAATCCAAATTTTTTTGGTTAGAAGTTATTTATTTTATTTTTGTTGTTAAAAAGTCTACTATTATATTTTTGGTACGGAATTCATCTCGTTTGGTTGAATATTCAACTACTTGGTTGAAATTTTAACTACATACTTTCTTAATTATACATTTTTTTGGTTTAAGATTCATCTCTTTCTTTGAAAATTTGACTATCCTATTTTTGGCTAAAAATTTATCTCTTTGAGTTAAAAATTTAAGTATCTGATCGAAAATTCATCTTTTTTATTTTAAAATTCAACTATCTAGTTGAAAATTCATCTTTTTTATCTGAAAATTCAACTATTTAAATGAAAATTTATGGATTTTTTTGAAAAATCGTCTTTTTTGGTAGAAAGTTATTCTTCTTGGTAGAAAATTTATCTTTTTTGGTTAAAAATGTCACTGTTTGATTAAAAATTAATTTTTGATCTGGAAATTTAACTATTCTACTTTGGTTAAAGTTTTATCCTTTATAAATTGACAATTCAACTATTTGGTAAAAAATTCATCTATTTTGTTGAAAATTCGTCTTCTTGAGTATAAAATTTACCTGTTTTGTTGAAAATTCATCTATTTGGTTGAGAATTCAACTATTATTGTTAAGAATTCGTCTTTTTTGGTAGAATTCAACTAGTTGAAAATTTTTGTTTGTTGAAAATCAATTTTTTAAACTCCAAATTTACCAATTGCATTTTTGGTTAGAAACTTATATTTTTCAGTTAAAAATTCATCTTTCTTTATTAGAAAATTAATTTTTTTGTTGCAAATTTGTCGTTTTGGGTAGAAGATTAATTTTCTTTGTTGAAAATTCATCTATTTGGTTGAGGATTGAAGTATTTTCTTGAAAATTCGTGTATTATCGTTGAGTTAAACTGGTTGAAAATTCGCTTATTTTTGTTGAAAAGTAATTCTGTAAACTGACAATTTAACTCTTCCATTTTTGTTTGTAACTTATATTTTTTTAGTTAGAAATTCAACTATTTGGTTTAAAACTCAACTGTTTGGTTGAAAATTCACGTATTTTTTGGAAAATTCGTCTTTGGGTAGAAAATTAATCTCGTTTGTTGGAAATTCATCTATTTGGTTGAGGATTCAACTATTAGTGTTCAAAATTCGTCTTTTTTGGTAGAATTCAACTAGTTAAAATTTTTTTGTTGAAAATCAATTTTTTAAGCTCAAAATTGATCAGTTGCCTTTTTGGTTGAAACTTATCTTTTTTAGTTGAAAATTCAATTATTTGGTTCAAAATTCAACCATTTGGTTAAAAATTCATCTTTCTTGATTAAAAACTTAACTTTTTTGTTGAAAATTCCTCTTTGTGGGTAGAAGATTAATCTTTTTTGTTGAAATTTCATCTATTTGGTTGAGGATTGAAGTATTTTGTTAAAAATTTGTCTTTTCTCGTTGAGTTAATCTGGTTGAAAATTCGTTTATTTTTGTTGAAAAGTAATTCTGTAAACTGAAAATTTAACTGTTCCATTTTTGTTTGAAACTTATGTTTTTTTTAGTTAAAAATGCAACTATTTGGTTTGAAACTCAACCGTTTGGTTGAAAGCTCACATATTTTTTTTTTAATTCATCTTTTGGTACAAAATTAATCTTCTTGATTGAAAATTCATCTTCCTTGGTAGAAAATTTATCTTCTTTATTGAAAATGTATCTATTTTGTTGAGGATTGAAGTATTTTGTTAAAAACTCGTCTTTTTTTCGTTGAATTCAACTGGTGAAAAATTCGCTTTTTTTGTTGAAGGGTAATTTTATAAACTGAAAATTTAACTGTTTCACTTTTTTAGCTTATGTTTTTTTAGTTTGAAATTCAACTATTTGGTTAAAAATCCACATATTTTGTTGAAAATTCGTCCTTTTGGATTGAAAATTCATCTTTTGTGTTAAAAAGTCATCTTTTTTGGTTGAAAATGAACTTTTGTGTTGAAAATTTAACTTTACGGGTTGAAAATTCAACTATCTTTTGAACAATGTCTTTTTTTGGTTTAAAAATTCAACTATTTGGTTGAAATATCATCTTTGTAAGTTGAAAATTAACTTTTTTGTTGAAAATTCATCTGCCTTAAAAAAAATGGCAACTAAAATCACTAGAAACGCGAAGAAACTTAGAATAAACGTGAAGTCCGTGTTTAGCCGACAACAACGTTAATTTTGTGTGAGCGCGGGAGGGGGATGTGAAAAATTGCTCAAAATCGGTAACGTAGTTTATGAGTGGCCCCTCAGGGCCTCCCCTAATCAAAGATTGACCTAATTGCTCCTTAGCTTTGAAGAATTGAAGTAAAGTTACATTGACCGTTAGTCTTCGGGCATTGTCGACTTGTCGACAATGACCGGTCAGTGTTGGAAATTTCAGAATTTTAGTTTCTGGGATAAATATTGCCCAGCCACTGTCAATAATGACCAGTTATTGTCGACAATGACCGCGATTTCAGTGGACATTGTCGACACTGACTAGACATTGTCGACAATGACTGACTTCCGACGTTGACTGTATCATATTAACTGAATTTAAAGTGTAACAATGAAGAGATTTAAAATTACGTAAAATTTCTTCCACCAATCAACAATACAGTTTGTAATAAACCGAAAAAAATTAAAACTGTATTTCCTGCAGTTCGATGTAGCAATATAACGAAAGCTCTGATCTGATGAATCGACGGATTTTGCTATTAATATTTATTATCACTGCCGGAAGCGAAGGGCGCCAGAACCGATGACTTGTCTGTGACGTCACTACCGGTCAACTACAAGTATTTCGCATTATATCCACCCCTGATCCAGGCGCCGCTAATTAATTGGGTTAAAAAGGCATAAGGAGAATTGATCGAAACTAAGCTTTCATTCAAAGTCCCGATTCACACGTCGAATCCCGAGATAAAGTTATTATTTTGCCATTCCTGTCAATTTAGACTATCGAGAGTTATCAGACGAATGAAGCCGTATCGCTTTTATAGATACGTGCCTTTTACGAGTATTCTCCACACGCACGGAAAAAACGTGAAAACTAAACAAAAAATTTTTTAAACTAAAAAAACTAGAATAGTATTTGTATCCCGTGTGGAAAAGATGACTGGGGCCCGACCAGATTGCCCAATTACTAGTTGGGGCCCAGTTGGGAACCCCAATTACTGCCAATTTGGGCTACTGTCTGAGCTGTAACGCTCAGACCAACCAATGCAAAAGAAAATTAAATTTTAACCAAACAGTTGAATTGACAACTAAATAGTTAAATCTTCCAGACAAAAAGACGACATTTTTCGAAGACAGTTGTATTTTCAACATAAAAGTTAGTTTTCAACCTAAAAAGATGCTATTTCAACCAAATAGTTGAATTTTCAAGTCAAGAAGATGAAATTCTTAGAAGACAGTTGAATTTTCAATCAGTTGTTGAATTTTAAACAAAAAAGTTCATTCTCAACCAAGAAAGTTGACTTTTTATCATAAAAGATGAATTTTCAATTCAAGAAGACGGATTTTCAACAAAACTGTTGATTTTTTGACCCAAAAAGATGACTTTGATAAAATAGTTGAATTTTTAACTTAATAATAGCTGAATTTTTAACCAAGAAGATTAATTTTCTACCAACAAACAAATTATCAAAAAATACAAGAATTTTTTACCAAATAGTTGAATTTTCAACTTAAAAAACGTAAGTTTCAAATGAAAATGGAATAATTCAACTTTCAGTTCATAAAATTACTTTTCAACAAGAAAAAAATGAATTTTGGACCAGTTGAATTCAACGAAAAAAGACGAATTTCCAACAAAGCAGTTAAATTTTCGATCAAAAAATGACTTTAAAAAGAAAGTTGAATTTCCAAATAAATAATGTAGTTTTTAACAAAATATACACAATTTTTAACCAAATACTTGTATTTTGAACCAACAAAGATGCATTTCCAACCAAATAATTGAATTCTCAAGTCAGAAAGATGAAATTCTTAGAAGACAGTTGAATTTTTAAACCGTTAAGTTGAATTTTCAACAAAAAAGTTCATTTTCAACCAAGAAGGTTAATTTTCTACCAAAAAACAAATTATCAAAAAAATACAAGAATTTTCAACAAAATAGTTGAATTTTCAACTAAAAAAACATTAGTTTGAAACAAAAATGGAATATTTAAATTTTCTGTTCATTTCAACAAAAAAAAATTAATTTACAACCAGTTGAATTCTACGACAAAAGACGAATTTTCAACAAAACAGTTCAATTTTCAAGTCAAAAAGACAAATTTTTTTAGAAGGATGTCGAATTTTCAACCCGTAAAGTTAAATTTTCAACAAAAAAGTTCATTTCCAACCAAGAAAGATGACTGTTTACCATAAAAAATGAAGTTTTAATTCAAAATAGCAAAATAGTTGAATGTTCAACAACATAAATAAAATTTCAACAAAATAGTTTAATTTTTAACCTATAAAGATAAATTTTCAACAAAGAAAATCCATTTTCTACAAAAAGACGAAAAAAAAACACGTGAATTGTTAACCAAATCGTTGAGTTTCATATCAAATAATTGAGTTTTCAACCGAACAGATGATTTTTTAACCAAGAAGATTAATTTTCTACAAAAAAAAACGAATTACCAACCAACAAAATACATGAATTTCCAACAAATGAGTTGAATTTTTAGCCTACAAAGATGAATTTTTAACCAAGAAAATTAATTTTCTGTCAAAAGATAAATTATCAAAAAATACAAGAGTTTTTGACCAAATAGTTGAATTTTCAACTAAAAAAACATAAGTTTCAAACAAAAAAGACGAACTTTCAACAAAACTTTAATTTTCGACCAAAAAAATGACTTTAAGAACATAGTTGAATTTCCAAAAAAATAATGTAGTTTTTAACAAAAGATATGAAATTTTTAACCAAGTACTTGTATTTTGAACCAACAAAAATGCAACCAACAACAATACAGTTGAATTTACGATAAAAAAATATTTCGTCTGTAGCAAAATAGTTGAATTTTCAACAAAATAAATGAAATTTCAACAAAACAGTTGAACTCCTTATGTACAAAGTTGAATTTTCAACCGAGAAAATTAATTTTCTAACAAAAGACGAATTTCAAAAAAAATGTGAATTCTTAACCAAATCGTTAAGTTTTAAACGAATTACATATCAACAAAATACATGAATTTTCAACCAAATAAAGGAATTTTCAACTAAAAAAGATAAATTTTCTACCAAAGAGTTGAATTTTAAGCTAAAGATCATTTTTCAACCAAAAATAAAATAGTAAAATATTCGATTAAAAAAAATTAATTTTCAACCAAAAATGAAACGAATCTTGAACACAATAGTTATGCTTTCAGAGAATATTTAACCTAACGGGATGAATTCCGTACGAAAAATCTAATAGCAGACTTTTCAACCAATTAAATTAACTTTTACACAAAAATATTTGGATTTTCTCATTAGGTTCTATTGATTCAGTTGAAATTTAATCGAAAAAATAAGAACCCCTTCCCCCCCTTTAAAAGGGTAACTTAGTTTATGGACGGTTCCTTAGGCCCTGAAGGAATTTTGTTATCCATATCATCATATTCAAAATTCGCATTCACGTCCATCTTGTAGAAACAAATTTTAATGCTACCATACGTAAAAAATTATTTCTCAAATGATATACAAATTATTAAATAGTAAATTGCACCTGCTTACTTCTCATTTCTCAGAATATTCGCTTGACACAAAATTACACAAGCCAAGCATAAAATGGCGCGTGTAGTGTTTTAAAGAGTTTAAGTGCTTTGAGAAATTCTCACGGGCATGAGAATATGCTCGACCTTTTTGTGCTTCGAAAATTTAATGAGCATTTATGAGCATTTTGAATTACGATTTAAACAATCGTATCATCTATTTTCATTAACTTTTAAAACTTAAAAAATTTTTTTGAACATTTCACGTTTTATTTCAAATTTTAATCGCTCAAGTAGCTAAATTTATTCAAAAATACTCAAATAATAATTACATTATCCAAATTTCGCGGGAAAATATATCGCCAGCTCAAACTAGAAAGGGCGCTAAACTCAAATTATCGTAGATGAATTTGCAACCAAATAGGTGAATTTATCAACCAAGAAGACTAATTTTCTACCAAAAAAGACAAAATTTCAACCAAATAGTTGAATCCTCAACCAAAAGAATTAATTTTCAACCAAACAGTTGCATTTTTAACCAAAAGAGATGAAATTTCAAAGCAAAAAGACGAATTTTCAACAAAAGAGTTGAATTTTCAACCAAGAAAGATTTTTCAGTCAATAAAGAGAAAAATTTCATCCTAAATGTTAAATTCTCAAGCCAAAAAGGAAAATTTTCTTAAGCCAGTTGTATTTTTAAACCGAAAATATGAATGTTTAATCCGGACGAACTATTTTCGACCAAAAAAAGCAACAAATTTCCAACAAAACACATATGTACGTTCTTAACCAAGAAGATTAATTTTCTACGAAAAAATACGATTTATCAACAAAATGCATGAATTTTCAACCAAATAGTTGAATTTTTAACTAAAGAAGATAAATTTTCAAGCAATAAAAAATTTGAAAATTAATTTTCAACCAAAAAAAAAAACTAAGTTTTTACAAAATAGTTCAATTTTCAAGAAAGAAGATGAATTTTCGGCTAGAAAAGATTAGTCTTCAACAACAAAAAGAAAGTATTTCTACCAAAAAGACAAATTTCAGCAAAATAGTTGAATTTTCAACTAAACCCAAATAATTTTTAACCGAGCAGTTGAATTTTCAACCTAGAAGATTAATTTTTTGCCAAAATAACCTATTTTGAACAAAATACATACATTTTCAACCAAATAGTTGAATTTTCAACTAAAAAAGAGTAGTTTTCGACCAACAATGGAATAGTTAACTTTTCAGTTTAAAAAATCAATCTATCAACCAAAAAGATTAATTTTCGACTTAAATGATAAATCTTAAAAAAAAAACAATCAATTTTCACCAAAGCAGTTCAAATTTCAACCAAGTAGTTGAATTTTCGAGCAAAAAAAGATTAATTGTCAACGAAAAATGCAAAGGAGTCGAATTTTCAAACAAATCATTTGAATTTTCAACTAAAAAGGATGACTTTTCAACAAAATTGTTGAATTTTCAACAAAATAATTAAATTTTTGACCAGAAAAGATGAATCCTCAACCAAAAATATAATAGTAGACTTTACAACCAAAAAGAATGAACTTTCAAACAAAAATAGTTGGATTTTTTTATTGAGTTCTATTAATTCAGTTCGCATTTAAAGTGAAAACGAGAAAAAGGGGAAAAGAGTGGTATAAGGGAAAGACTGTGAAGCCTGCGATAAACAAGTAGGAATTTTGATAATTTATACATTAAAGATTAGTAGTTAAAATAAACATTGAAGTTCATTTTCAATACTTTAAAGATTATTATTTTGGAAAACTGGAAATTTTCTCGTCTGAAACTAATTTCGTTAAAGTTCTACGTTCCTTTAATTAACAGAATTTATATTTATGTTCGTTCCCCAAGTTTATAAAATAGTACTCTATTTGGGAGGGGGGGGGGTCAGATTAAATCTTACGGTATCTTACATGGTGGGAGGGGGGATTGCGAGTTTCAGAAAACACCTTACGTAATTTGTGAGTGACCCCTTATAAGCAGTTTGAAGTAGGATTTAAAAAAATCATATCTTCTATTTTTATTAAATTTCAAATAAAAAATGTCTTCCTGTTTACATTTTACTCTTTATTTGACAGTGTAATCGCTTGAATAGCTAAATTTATTTCAAAATTCTCAAATAATAATTACATTATTTAAATTTCGCGGGAAAATGTATCGCTATCTACTCAAATTAGAAAGGGCGCTAAATTTAAAGTATCAAAGAAATCAAAGTAGTAGAAAACATATTTTTCGCATCAAACAGTATATGATTTGAAACCAGTATATTTTTAATTCACTCCAGAGTGTATTTGTAATAATGATTTGTACGAATTATGATATATATGTATAATATACATTTGCTTAAACAATAAATGTTTTAAATTCTTTTAAATGCTCTATAATGTTTCGTTAGAACTTGGCTAAGTTGGGTCGATTTCCACACGGGACTGAAATTAAACAAAAAGTAATTTAAAAAATTGAAGAAGACGAAAGTAGATTAGTCAGCAGAAGAAGCACTTTTGAGATGAGAATAGACTACAGAGAAATAAAAAATGATGAGAAAGGAGAAAATTGTGGAAGCACAAAGCCAAAATTTCAAAGTGGCGTCTAGTGAGTTTTTCTTTTAAGATTCGTTCGTGCGAATAACAAGTAACCAAATGACAATGGAATTAGCAAATTACCAGAGACCAGCGAAACCATACGGTTAGAAACCAAAACAGTCGAGCGTTACATCGTAAGCGGTCTTTCATCCTCAAAGGCACCCCCTGGTGTCTTGGACAATTGGGGCCCGCTGGTACGAATTTTGGAAAACAGTGTAGCGCCCGCAAAAGGGCCCCTGGGACCTATTGTCTGCCTGTCACCGGTCCCAGGGGGACTCAAAAGATCGACTTGTCTTCCTATCACTAATAAATCGGCTAGAACGCTAGACTCAAAAGAAAATATTTTGGTGGGCCCAAAACTAGTCGCCGAAATTAACTCTCTAGTCATAGTGTATATAGTTTCACTAGTTTATTAATAAAATTATAAAATCAGTAACTTATGATAATAATTTTCTAATATGGAAATTGCCTCACTCTGCAAAAAGGTTTATTTTAAATGTTTGTTTAAGATATTATTGAAAAAAAAGCGATAAAAGGTAGAAACTGACACAACGCACGAAATAAATTCTTCATATGTTTTAAAGAAAATTTATAAACAAATGATATAAAAAGATGCATATTTGAGGTATTAAGTATAGCAAAAAATTAGACTTGCTTTCATCAAAATAGTTTTAAGTTTGAGTTTTATTGAATTCTCCACAAAGGGATGACTAATTTAGAATGTTAATCGTCTAATAAGATTAGTTAATGTTATAAACATGTGCACTATCTGGCCATTTATTCACGGAAACAAATTGTTTTTCACTAAAATGACTTTAAATTAGCCTACTGGTGATTTTCGACCAGGAATTTTTTTATGGGAACATATTTGTTTACATTATAAACAATTTATTAATCTGATAAACAAATTCTATACACAATTGCACTGTGGGAATATTTTTTCAGAAAATTTGTTTATAATATTAACAAATCTGTTAGTAGAAACAAATTTCCTGATTGAATATATCTGTGAAAAGTCAATTTCAAATAGTCTTAATGAAAACAGAATTTGTCTGTTTTCACTAAAACTACTATTCAATATTCAATCAGGAAATTTGCTTCTGCCAACAGATGTGTTAATATTATAAACAAATCTTATGATCAAATATTTTTACTTCCCATTTTTCGTTTACTTTGAGAATTGCATTAACATTTTCTATATACTTTTTTCTCTGAATATTTGTTTATGAAATTTGTTTATAATGTAAACAGATATGTAACATGTTCCAGAAAAAAATTTCCTAATCGATTATCTCCGAAAACTTGTGAATTTCTTTGAAATCTTTGCAAAATCTTTAAAATTTTCTGAAATCTTTTGAAGTCTTTCAAGTCTTTGAAGTCTTTCTAAAACCTTTGAAAATTTTGTGAAATCTTGTGAAGTGATTTAAAATCTTTTGAAATATTTTAAATTCTTTGTGAATTTCTTTAATGCCTATGAAATCTTTGCAAAGTCTTAGGAATCATCTGAAATCTTTGAAACCTTTTTGAATTTTTGAAATCTTTGCAAAATCTTTGCAAAATCTTTGCAAAATCTTTGAAACCTTTCGGAATCTTTGAAATCCTTTAAAACCTTTGAAGACTTTGTGAAATCTTTTGAAATATAGTGAAATCAAATCTTTGAAATCTCTTGAAATCCTTGTAAAATGATTTAGAATTCTTTGAATCGTTACGAAATCTTTGTGATTTTCTTTAAAACCTTTGAAATCTTCGGGAAATCTTTGAAGTCTTCTAAAATCTTCTAAGATCTTTGTGAAATCTTGGAAATCTTCTAAAATCTTTTAAAATCATTGAAATTTCTGTGAATTTTCGTGAAATCCTTGTGAAATCTTTTGAAATCTATTGAAATCTTTGTGAATTTATTTGATATATTTGACATCCTTGCAAAATCTTTGAAACCTTTCGGAATCCTTGAAATCCTTTTGAATCTTTTGAAAACTTTGTGCAATCTTGGAAATCTTCTAAAATCTTTTGTAAATCCTGGTGAAATCTTTAAAGAAATTTTGAAATTTGAATCTTAAAATCCCTTTGAAATCTTTGTGATCTACTTTGAAATCTTTAAAATCTTTGGGAAATCTTTGAAATCTTCTAAAATCTTTTTCAATCTCTAAAATCTTTGGGAAATCTTTAAAATCTTCTAAAATCTTTTGAAATCTTTGTGAATCTTTGTGAAATTTTTTCAAACAATACGAAATCAAATCTTTAAAGTCTTTTGAAATCCTTATGAAATGATTAAGAATCTTTTGAAATGTTTAAAAATCTTTGTGAATTTGTTTGAAATCTTTGCATTCTTCTACAATCTTTTGAAATCTTTGAAACCTTCTCGAATTTTTGAAATCTTTCTGAAGTCTTTGAAATCTTTGTTAAAGGATTTACAATCTTTTGAAATCTTTTGAAATCTTTGCGAATCTCTTTCAGATATTTGAAATCTTTTGAAATCCTTGTAACATGACTTAGAATCTTTAGAAATGTTTTGAAATCTTTGTGAATTTCTTTAAAATCATTGAAATCTTTGCGAAATCTTTGTGAAATATTTGAAACATTGTGAAATCGAATCTTTGAGGTCTTTTGAAGTCCTTGTGAAATGACTTAGAATCTTTTTAAATGTTTTGAAATCTTTGTGCATTTCTTTGAAATCTTCTGAAATCTTGTAAAATCTTTGAAACCTTTTCGAATATTTGAAGTCTTTGTAAAATCTTTGAATTCTGTGTGAAATGATTTAAAATCTTTTGAAATCTTTCGAAATCTTTGTGAATTTCTTCGAAATACTTGAAATCTCTGCAAAATCTTTAAAACCTTTCGGAGTCTTGGAAGTCTTTCCAATACCTTTGCAATCTTCGTGAAATCCTGGAAATCTTGTAAAATATTTTGAAATCATTGAAATCTTTGTAAATCCGTATGAAATCTTTGTGAAATCTTTTGAAACCTGGTGAAATAAAATCTTTAAAATTTTTTCGAATATTTGTGAAATGGATTAGATATCCAGGAATTTGGTGGGCGAAAATTGTCAGACACCCTGTTGTGAATAAATGACCAAACAGTGCATTTTTAATGAAATTTGTTCATTATATTTTCAGAATTTTTTTATAAAATTGGCTGTGGCCACGTATGTACATAAATTTCAGTACGAGTAGCCTTTTTTCAGTACGTATACTGGTACCTGGAAAGGGGACTATTTGTATCAAAATTTCGCTACACATAGATACTGCCTATTAGTATCAGTATTAATAAATATGTTGTCAGATCAAAATTTTCTGATTGAATATCATTGATAAGCCAATCTGAAGTACACGCAGAAAACGATTTGGTTGAATCAACAAAAATTTTGCTGGTTCAACCATAGACTATGGTTATTATATGGACAACAAAATATTTGGTTGACCCAACTAAATTTTTTAGTTGTTTTTACTAAATATTTCGATAGATGGAGTATTTGGTTGATTTAACCAAGAAATTTGATTAGGGAAATCAAATATTTCATTGAATCAAACAGAATTTGTTTGATTCAACCACATTTTCATGCATATCCAAAAGAACAGATTTTTGGTTCAAATTTTTTTTTCTCAGTCTAGTTTTAGGGAAAACAAAATTCGTTTCAGTGAATACATGGCTGAATAGTACATTTGTTTATAGAATTTGTTTATAACATTAATAAATGTTATCAGAAAATATTATCTAATTCTTCATCACTCTGAAGACCATTTCAAATCATTTTGAGAAAAACACGACTAATTTATGGCCATCAGATACCTAAAATAGGAAGTTTTTCATAAGATTTGTTTATGTATTCAATAAATATTCTCTGATGCTAATATTTCTTCTTATTTCATTACTTGAGATGCAATACAAAGTAGATTTGCTGAAAAAAATATTTGCATTGAAAAACCTCTGAGTTAGAATTCAGCTCCGATCCGCGAGATCTTTTTAGAATTTAATTATGAATATATATAGTTAATAATTGTGATCCCTAGGCTATTTTGAACTAATTTCTTTTTCATTTTGCTCCATTGTGCGTAAAAAATGAACAATTAACAATATAATAAGCATTTTTTAATTTTTTTCCGGTAATATCGAGGCGAGCACTATCGGCTTATTAGTTGATAATAACAAACCTCGCGTTTCCTATTTCACTTACAAACATCATATCACGGCAAAATTGTTGTTTTCCGTGTAACCACAAATTTGCATATGTTTTCGCAATGACGTCGCAGCTCGTTAAGCTACTGGCGTTTAACTGTATGTGCATCCAGTTAGCCAATAGAGTTGCCGCGTTCAAACACCATAAATTGCCTTAATTAAATCTCATGGTGGTCTTTCGAATGTAGATTTGCATTTGTGTGCGTGATTATAGTAACAAACGCTTAAGGATCACGCAGATGTAGGGGATTCTTATCTGTGCTTGTAACTCGGTGTCAAGAAGTTAGTCGACACACTGGGGGGGTGACCAGGGGTTGAAAAAAGTGAGCCGGGACCTTTTCCGGAAGCCCCCTGGTGTCTTCGCCACAACCATTAGCACCCCTGCATATCTTCAATCAGGGTTTATTAAAAGAAATGCGCTGAAAGCCGACCAGCGACTAGAATTGATTGAATTTCACCTACGACTGCCGTCTGTCGGTTTCATAAGGGATATAAAGAAATATCTCATAGCACAGTTTTATATTTGATTCTTATGATTTCTCTGTATTCGATATTAGATTTTGTTGATGCTATTTTATTTTATTTTTTATTAAGGAGGAATTGAAATATAAAGTTTCAAGTATCCTGAAAAAAACATTGATTCAATCAATTTTCTGGCAATAAATGTCAAATCCATTATTACTATTTTTTTCATCATACCATTAACCTCTATGTTTTTCAGGTTAAGCGTAACTCTTTCGGTTCTAGCTTCGTTATACTACCGGGATCAAGAAATTTTTTCCGTAAGGTTGAGTAAGGGATGTGTAGGAGAAGTGATAGGTTTAAGATCAATCTAAAGCCATGATACATCCCGATTCACACATCAACTGACTGATAAACCCATAGGAAGATCCAAACAAGTCTTACTTTAACATCATGAAGTAAGAGTGAATCGACCAAACTATACAGCGCGGCTAAAAAAAAGATGATGCTCAGTTTTGATAAACATGGTAACACCTACATTAGCGTCATTCTAATAATTTTTTCAAGATTCTTAGTTCATAACAGGACAAGACCAATATCTGTTCTTGAAATACGAGATAATTTCATTTTTCAGTCTCCAAATTGAAAAAGTACCCTGTCCGTACCTTCGCGTTGAATACCAACTCAGCTATTCATATCTCCGAGTATGACGATTCTTTCCCCAGGATCGAAAGTACGGTCTTCGAAATGAAAAAGTACCCTGTCCGTACCTTCGCGTTGAACATCAACTCAGCTATTCATATCTCCGAGTATGACGATTCTTTCCCCAGGATCGAAAGTACCTTGAATATCATTTAACGAATCCCATTATTTATCTTCTACATCACGACTGTCACTATCAACTGAAGTGCAGTATGCTATAATAAATAGCCTTCTGATTCCCACTTTCATTCTAACCCATAATAATCTAGGAGATACACATTCATACCTTTTGACATGCTGTTTGGTTTCTCATTCATAATCAGCCTTGGCTACCATGTGATTCATTGTCAACTCATGACCGTACCTCGAGTCTATTTTCAATCTTTCTTATCTCACATGTCTTCTTCGTTTCAGGTACACATTTAAATATCAAGCTTCCTTACGCGCATTGTATCCCACAATTCACTTTCCTTAAGATCATTTACACCTCTAGGATTCTAAACACCCATTCTTCATTCATCTTCTCAAACTTCTTCGAGCGCATGCCTTTCGTCAATAAAAGTGTCAATAAATTTCGGGCCACATTATTATTTGTATTTTATATTATTTAAAGTTTACATCCAACTATTAACATGATGCAAGAAATTGTTTTCAGAAGTATAAAATTATGTGCAAACTAATCAGCTAAAATCGCCATAAGGTGGTGTGTCTATTCATAACGCCAGTCCCACCAAACTTCGGTTATTAAAAGGAAATTATGAAAACAAAGTAATAACCAAAGGAGTTATGATCGGTTTGTGTTGTATACTGAGGAGGGCACCAGTTTCCTGCAGTTGTATCTTCAAGATGAGAAAAGATCACTCAATACATCATAAATATGATAAGAATTCTCAACTACATTGCGTATGTTTTCTGATTAAAATTTTCCGATGCTTATTAGAGGAAAAGTGATGATTGCTTTGTGACTGAAGATAAAAAGAATCAAGCAATTATCGTGACGTTGTGAGTGGAAAGGTGACAAGAGGCCTCGTGGGGTGATTGATTTTAGCGAAAACGCGAATCAGAGAGTAATTTGTCAAGCTGTCGGCATTCCATCTCTGGCAACACGAGCACACAGCGAGAACGACTACGAGGAGAAGAGATACGGATCTCTTTGCTGAGCAAAGCCTGTAGAAACATTATTACCTATACCCTGTGTAAGTTCGTACTTACAGGTACCTATACACCAGATAGTGTCGAGTTCGTGCTCTCTTCTAAGCTATTATCGTTCAAATCCATTGTATTATTATTTTACTGCTTCTAAATAAACTATTTTCTTATGTAGTTAATAGATATTGCAAAAAAATATTTCACTTATTAATAATTTCAATCATTTTTACCATTTTATTTTAATCCGTTTTCTTAATCTTTCTATAAGGAAACTCGCATAATTGATCCTTCATATAATATTTTGACACAAATGCAATTCTTGCAAATAATAACTTTGTTGCCAATTGGACAATATTTTTAAATCGTCTCTTTGCAAATTTAAAGGGTTCCTATTTCATTAATTGCAAATTTAAAAAATTTAGTTGAAGGACAGTTTCACTTTCAAATCTTTTAACATTGCACAAGTTTTAAATAAAAAATCGGATATTTTTAGAATTAGAATTGTTAAAAATGGTAAAATATCAAATTAAAGTCTTTAATAGTAGCGCAGTTTCAAGCTTTTGTCATTAAATAATTTCAAAGTGGAATAAATTCAAATTTAAAGCCTTCGAAATGAGATAATTTGAAAACTGCAACTGCTGAGCAACATTGAAAATTGTTCTTCTTCAAAGAGGGATCCAACAAAATTGAACAATTTTTATGTTCAGTTTTACAATCTTGAATAATTTGTATACTAAGCAATTAAGCACTGAAAACTGAACAAAAAATAAATTTGATAATTTCAAAATTGTCCAATTTTAAACCTAAAATTGAATAATTTTGAATTTAAAGGGCATTAGCTTGTTCAATATATCGAATGAGAAGCATTTAATATTGTACATTTTAAAATTCAACGCCTTAAACTTAAAAGTAAACAATTTTAAATGTAGGCAATAAAATTTCGACAGATTCTAAATGATGCTTAAAAAATTGTAAAGCTTTAAGCTTAGATTCTTACAAAATCGAAAAGTACAAAATTTCAAATTTGGGTCTGACGAAACTGAACCTTTTATCAAAAAAAAAAAAAAATAATAAAAAACGCTAGATTCATTCAAAACAGATATATCACAAATTTTAGTATATTTCACTATTTAGTAACTTTAAATTGCCTGCAATGTTGTACAATTTCAAATTCAAGGACACAAAAACTGAAAAATTCTGAAAAAGTATTAAAAACGGTACGTTTTTAAATGTGTAGCTTTCTGAATAAAACAATTAAAAATTGAAAGACTTTCGATATTCATTTTTAAAATTCACAGCTTAAAAAATAAGCCATTTTAGAACTGGGCATTCAAAATCCAGATTAAACATTTAAAACTCAGTACCTTCCAAATAATTTTTTTTTTAATTTGAAAAGCCTAAAATTGTACAATTTTGGAAATTTTAAATCATTTCAAACTGAACTCCTAGCACTTATGATTTTCTTTTTGTTTCTATTTGTAGAATGTATCATTATTATTGTAAAAACAGGATGAAAAGAAATAACTATTGGGTCCTGTTTTTATATAAAAACCCGTTGCAATTTTTTTTCGTCTATATATCGATTAATTCCAACTTCAAGTTGCCTATACATCCTATTTTGATTTGTCGTTTGTTGAAAGATCCCTGCACCGATTCTTAAAGAAAAATCTATACTTTTTCGAAAAAGTGAGTTTTTCAAATAAAATATTAAAAATAAGAGTTCAACAAAAGCCCAGTCATCACCAGTTTGCCATCTTAGCTTACCTAGTGATCGACAAGTCTGAAGCCTAATTTTCGCCAAGTCAATAAAATGTATTAAAATTCGTTGAAATTAATAAATTACCTTTCGAGATCGCGCTGCAACTACAAAAGATTTAAATTTAGAATTATGTTCCCAATTATCAGAATCTTCGCCGTTGTTTTATTATGTTTTTCACAATTATAACCATGAAAATGAGTGTTCTTTAAATACTCTATTATATATGTCACTGTGTTCACAAATGTTGAAAATCGCTTGAAAATCTAATTTTATAACAGTTTAAAATGTTTATTCTTTATTTTTTTTTATCTGCCAATTGATGATCATTGAAGTATTGGCGACGACTGAAGGTTTTACCTTAGTTCCAAACTTTTTTTCTTGCTGGTTTTTAAATAATCTTAACATATATCAGAATTTGAAAAAATTAAACTAGACCTACAACTGTCTATAGATCTGATTAGAAAAAAATATAAATAATAACAAAATTTAGATCGCTTTTTCTAAATAATAGCTATTCCGCTTTTTTTCTTCTTGATCTCAAAATAATCGCGACACATCACACATCTCAGAAATAAAAAACAAGAAGACAATCAGGAGTGCCAGAACCTTTGGTTTAAACTCAATCGAAGCTAATCATGTCTGGAGATAATATTTGTTGCAGGTAGATTGTACCCAAAAACCGGGGTAGAAACTATTCTTTGGTGTTTATCCACTGCATATAATTTGTGCCTTTGTCACATTTCTGACATGGAAGCAATAACACTAGAAAGTGAAATTAATTAATTTTTTTTTATCTTTGTAGAAATTGGGAAATTTATGAAGTGGGAGTGAGGATTTGCAGGATGATGCGTGACTTATCGGAGGTCCTGAGATGAGGAGAGATATAGAGACCTAAATACAATGCGAAGTCTGTGGGTAGCCATTGACAGAAACAGCCGTGTCATCCCGGCATGATACACCCCATTGTGTCTCGGTAGGACCTTCTGGGACTGCATTATAGTTCCCATATCTTTTTATTAGACTCGGTTCTGATTTCTCCGTGCCCCCTGTTTCTCATTGTCTACAAAATATAACCATGAGTCGGGACTGCCGGATAAGCGACGATAGAGCAGACGACTCAGCATAAAAAGGGATCCAAAACTCGTTCGAAACTCTAGAAGAGTCCTCGAAAGCAGACATTAAGGACCGTCACACCTATTCCTTGCTCACTCCCAATTATCGCCCTTGTTTTCATTTGTATCTTCTTCAGAAGAATGTCGATAGGCTTCTCGGCTTCTTCAAAATTGTGTACATATGAATCGACAATGGTTGCGTGAATATTATGTTTAAGTACATGTCTTATCAAGTGATGTCATTTGTAAGATTTCTTAATTATCATATTAATTATAGTATCAGAGGAGATATTGCTTTTTATATATTTTTGTAGAATATAACTAATTGATCCAGTCTTCTAATTTGATTTTTGGCAGTATCTCTGAACCCGTTTAGTCGAGATGACAATAAGATGAGCAGAAATTGGCACAATAGTCTCAGAACAAATCTAAGGATACAGCTACTCAATCCACTCTACTAATTTTATTTTCGGTAGTCTGTCTCTGAACCTGCTGTGCCTAAATTCCAAGGAAATGATCAAAAATCTGGCACAATAGGCTCAGAACAATTCAAATGTTAGAGCTACCCAATCCATTCTTCTAATTTTATTTCGGGCAGTGTGTCTGAACCCGTTCTATCTAAATGACGATAAGAAAATCAGAAATCTGATACAATCGCCTGAGAACAAATCAAAGGGTAAAGCTACTTAATCCATTCTTCTAACTTTATTTTTGGTTTTATGTCTGAACCTGTTGTGCTGAAATGCCAATGGAACGAGAAGAAATTTGGCACAACTGTCTTTAGATCAAATCAAAGGATATAAGGCTACTCGATCCACTCTTCTTATTTTTTGGCAGTCTTCCTAAGCTCGTTGTGTCAAAATGACTCTTCGAAGTATAATTTCGCTACTTTGTCTCTGAACTTGTTCTGTGTAAATGCCAGCAGGATGATCAGAAATCTGGTACAATAGTGTCAGAACAAATCACAGGATGTAGCTACACGATCCACTCTTCTAATTTTATTTTCAGTCATCTCTCTTCTGAACCCGTTGTATTAAAATGACAAAAGTATGATAAAAAATCTAACATAATAGTCTGAGAACAAATCGAAGGTTAGAGCTATCCTATCCACTCTTCTAATTTTATTTTCGGTAGTCTGTCCCTGAACTTGTTCTCTCTAAATGCCAATAGGATGATCAGAAATTTGGCACAATAGTGTCAGGACAAGCCAAAGGATAGAGTTATTCGATCCACTCTTCTAATTTTTCGGCAGCCTCTAAAGCATACATCTGACACAATAGTGTCAGAACAGATAAATATGTCCAATGACCCAGTGAAATTCTAGACGCATTTGGAAGTAATATGAAACTAATAGATTGTTCTGGTATAGAAAAATCGTTTAAGCAAAACGTTTCATTGTCCAAAAGATGGTCTTTCGAGGAGGTTCCTCGTTTTGAAAGGGTTATTATCATTAAGCTCAATTTGCCTTCACTGCCAAGTCGTTTGTAAACTGGATGGTCCAGGGTTGGCTGGTAAACTGGTAAACTGGAGGACACAGGTAGATGTTATGTTCTGCTATACGTTATGGGCATATGTGAGTGTCGCGTGACGGTCGCGAGATGATCGGTGCCAGGCTTTGATGTGACCGCCCGTGGGTCCTCTCAAGAAAGGTGAATTGCTGATGCAAGATGGCCGTTTGACATTTTCACTACGGGGGATGAAGTATGATAATAACAGGTTTAACTTCATCTCAAACACAGACTCAGACTGGTAGACTGTCCATCTCAAATTGTCTGGAAACCGGGCGATGGATGTCGTCTTTCTCGATTTTTCCGGACCTCTGCCCCGTATCTTTCTCCGCTTCTTGTTTCATCGTTTGGCTCCTTTTTTCTTCCTTTTCTTTCACTTTTTCGTCCGCTTCTCCTGTTTTCTTATGCTTGACATCTCCGCATGAACATCGACAATCTGGATTAACCGGGCTTTCCGCTAAACGGATTCTTTCTGGTGTCCTGTGTCTGAGTGTAATTCAGCGGGGCAAAGCCAATTCTGGTAGATAAATTTCGTTGACTTGTAAATAGAGACCGGCTCAGTAAGCCAAGTCGGTATTAGCTTTGAGACTATTTTAGAGGTCTGCATTCTGCTGGTACAAAGGATAAGAATCTGGTTTAATGCAAATTTCAGAAAGGTTAACTTATCCTGAAAGATTTGGTTTCTATATTCGATTTTTATAGTTGAAAACTTCATGTATCTTTGCAGTTTTGTTTTGTGTGACACAAAGACTAAATTTTGACTTTTTAAAGCAGTGATCATTTTTTTTCGAAATCTTCAATTTGAATCTCAAATTGCTCTTGACCGTCACGAGCGTTAATCACAGTGTTTACTTACGAAAAGATTCTTAACTGGCTAAATGACTGCCGTTTGCGTAATGGCCTTTATCCTCGACTTAAAAAGTGTTACGAAATGAGTAGCGCAAAAAGAGAAGCATAAAATCGCACGCGGCCATCCTGTTAATAGGATATACAGTCGTTAACCCTTCCATGATAATTCGCAAGGAATAAGTGAGAACTGAACTTAACTATTTATTTAAATCTTTCCTGACAGCTTTTTTATATGTGGGTTTTTCGACCAGCTCAATGTTGCCTCGAGTGTGGCCTCTGGTGATTCACCATTCAAAAAAGTAAATTATTCCACGGAAAAAGGACGCCAATCATTTAAATACTCCTTGAACCGAAAACAGGAGGATTCTCCAAACTCAATTCTGTTTATTTTTTATTTAGATACTATATTTTTAGTACTTCCTAATTTAAGTTACTTTCAAACACATTAATTGTTATTTATTGTCCACTAAATTGACACTAAAAGGTTTGACTCATTTTCAACTTGATGTACTAAATATCTGTATAAGAAAGAAAAAGTGTTTTTTTTTAGTCAAATCTAATATCATAATAGCATCATAATAAATAACAATTTTTTTTACTGAAAAGTTATATTCATCTTCGAAAGACTTAATTACTTAATCCAAAAAACAAATTTTTGCAGTCTTCAAAAATACTAACCTGAAGAAAAATTTGTTTCTAATTACACATTATTGTTGTAATAAATTGTTGTATAAATTCATAGACATAAAATCTGTCAAATGTCAATCAAGTTTTGTCTCCTTCAAATTTTATTTGTTAATTTTCAGTGCTTCAGATTTGAATTTTGTCAATTTTGTTAACGATTCAATTTTGATTTTTTCACATTTCCACGATCTTCATTGCAAAATTGTTTACTGTGAAAGACTTTGAAGCCGAAAATGTTTATTTAAATCTATAATACATTGTTTTGAAATTCTTAACAATCTGATAAACAATTCTTAAAATGTTCATGCCTCAAACTATTAATGTGTAATGTTGAAGGCTTCAAATTACAAGTTGTTTATTTTTCAAAAAAATTTAAAATACAACTGCAAAATTTCTAAATATCTATTTGCTAATTCTTCAGTCCTTCAAGCATTAAATTATATCATTCTTAAGGCATTTTGTGCGACGGCCCCCATCCCAGTATAACCAAGACAAGCGCTGCTTAACTTCGATGATCTAACGAGGAACGCCTTAAACAATTCCATGATTGTGTCAAAGCTGACACATTAAGCATTAAAAAATTGAGAATTTTAATTTTAGAGCCGTAAAAGTAAACAATTTTCAATTTTAAAAAACATTTTTGAAATATTTCGAATTGAACAGTTTCAAACTAAGAATCTCATAAACAATCATAGCAAGTATACTTTAATATAAGAACTGTTCAAATTGTTCAAAAATTATACAATTTATAATTAAAAGCAATTTTGAGCCATTTTAGGTTTGGAGTTCTTAAAATTGAATAATTTGAAATTGAAAGTGTTTTTGTAATTTAAAAATTTCAATTAAATTCTTTTAAAATTGTATAATTTTTTATTGAATTACTTTAAAATTGCACATGTTTGAGATGTAATTTTGGGTATCGGTAACTTTTGCGTAGAATTCCACTACTCAAAAAAAATATGATGGGTCATATCTTTGATATCGAACATTTATTTTTCTCAATTATTTTCAACATTTTTTAAAACCATTCTATGCATATAAAAGTATATGCTAAAAATATTCTATTAATATGTATTTCTTTATTTGTTTCTAATCCTGGTCTACATACGGATTTCATGGAATTTTATGGAGTCTCAAAGGGTTTTAAAAATTTAAATGCTTTTAAAGGAATTTGAGAAGATATAAAAGATTTCAGGATATTGTACGGGTTTTCAAAAGATGTCTAGGGATTTCACAAGATTTAGGGGATTTTAAAAATTGAAAAGATTTTGAAAAATATAGTGTAACAGAAACTGTGAAGAGATTAAAAAATTTCCAAGGAATTTCAAATGATTTCGTAAGATTTCAGAAAATTTAAAAGATTTCGAAGATTTCAAGGAATTTCACAATATCTGGGGGATTTATAGAATTTCGAAAGAAATTAGAAGATTCCATGAGATTACAAGGGATCTTTGAAGATTTCAAGGGATTTAAAGAAATTAAATTGTTTTTCAGGGATTCCAGAGGATTTCAACAGAATTTAATGGTTTTTGATTAATTTCAATGAATTTAAATAGATTTAAAAGCTTTCAGAGTAACTTAAAAGATTTCAAGGAATTTCAAAACGTATCAAAGATTTTAAGCGATTTTAAAGGGCTTTATCTGATTTTGTGAGATTTCTTGGGATTTTAAAGGTTTTCAATAATTTTATCACTTTTTAAGGAATTTTGAAAGATATTACATAATAAATATTATAATAAAGATATAATGAAGATTTTTATGGGATTACTAGGGATCTCATAATATTTAAGGAATTTTATAAATGGATTTCAAAGGATTTTAAAGTGTTTAGGGTATTTATAAAAACATTCCAAAGAACTCAACAAGATAAAAATTTTTTTACGGGTTTTCAGAGAATTTCGTAGAATTCAGAAAATTTTAAAGGATTTTAAAAAAGTTTTTTAGGATATCAATGATATTTAAAAGATTTCAAGGGATTTCAAAGGATTTATAGAGAACTTTAGGGAACATTTGAAATAGAATTTCAAGGAACTTCTAAGTATTTCTACGGATTTTAGAGATTTCAAGGGATTTTATTTCAAGAGTTTTAAGGCATTTTTTCTATGTACCTCTACCAAGGCTCTGGTGGTTCCGATTCCAACTTAAACTGTAGGTCCTTAAACATTCGTGTCATGTGTTGTGGTTTTTCAACTTACATTGAGTCACACTTTCTGGCGAAGAATGAATTAGGTTTTCTTTGACGTGAAATCTATTGCGCTTTGAAGAAAATAAGGACTCGGGGCTCGGTTCGGCCTCACCTAGCGATCTGGAGCGAAAAGCGCCGTGTTCCTCGCTATTCATGAAATTGCATAATTTAAAAAAAGGGCGAATGCTCGAGGATCGAAAAAAATAAAACAGTGTATTATGGTATAAAATCCGAAAGGATTTTTATTCAAATTTTCATTTTTCACTTGTATAACCTGTATTTTGCTGTATTTTGCTTCAGCTAATGGGATGATGCCCCAGAATTCAACTAAATTGGTTACAGCAACCATTTTACAGGTCACTCACGGAGAAAACTGTGTGGAAGTAAGTGCCATAAATATGGTTGACACAACCACAATCAATAGTAAGATATGGTACAACTACAAATGTGGTTCCTACAGCCACATAGCTGTTTGTATAAATGTTTAGTTATAGGGTCTTAACTGTGTGGTTGTCACAACCACACAGTGAAAGTTTTCTCTAATAATGTATAATTGATGCAACTGCACAGTGAATGTTATTTTTAATAGGATGTGGTTGTCACAACCACACAGTAACCTTTCTCATCAATAGGATTTATATGTCACAACAAGCATTGCTGATTGAAGAAGAAGTCATCTGCATTAATCATTCATAAGTTTTTATTTAAATTATAGAAGCGTACAAGAATAAGAAGCAATTGGGTGGCATGATCTGTCAACATCACACATTGTAAATCCTGATGTCCAAGCTAATTCATATACGAGCGCATATATGAAATTGTCGGTCATTCGTACATCCGTCCAGACAATCTTGCATTCCTGAAGATTTTACACACATTTCTTCTTGATTCGCCATTGTCAATCCACGGTTAATATCCAAATATGCCAGCACTGTAACACTTTCACTCACTTTTCACTTATATTTGTTGCACACAAGAAGCAATTTGGCGGGCGGCCGGATACGATGGCGTCGGGCCTCGTGGGTGACGCGACGTGATGTGCGTTAGCGCACATGAATCTGCGCAACTATGCGCACCAATCAAAAGAGGACGAGCCACAAACACGGTGGTGGTAGAAGCCACCAGATAAGAAGTGGTACCAATCAAAACAGGATGAGATACAAACACTGTGGTTGTGGATCCACAAGCCTGTAGCTAAAAGCATGCGGTTGTAGCCACTATGTGATTTGGAACTAACAACGTAGCCAAAGATGTTGGAATAACAAAATTGGACAAAGCATCCATATTGTATGCAACTTGATGAATTTAGTTACTGTGACCATACCAGTTTTCTCCGTGCTCTATCCAATCTTTTCTCTGAGTGTATATTGCAATTTCAGCTTTATTCATGTATAATTCGTATTATTGAGTAAATAGGGATATTATAGGGTATGTCGTTTCAAGATTAGGAAGAAAAGCTTGAGCCTTGATATAAGTAGCACCGATTCGAGATTCGAGGCGGGTTTGTACAGCACTGTAAACAGGGGCCTCCGAGCTTACAGGGCGCGAGTAAATGGTATGTAAACCGTCCCAACTTCACCCTTGGCCTCAACCCTGGGCATGGCGTGCTCCACAAACTCCATTAAAACATTATGCACGTGCCGATGCGCTCGGAAAATCAGATGCGACTGTGTATATTCCAGGCCTTCGTACTCGTTTGTATAAACGTATTGATATTACCTTCCTCTCTTGCTCGTCCAGCGAATTTCTCTCTGTACCTCTGACTCTGACTGTGGCTCTACTGTGCTCTAGCTCGCTGTGTTGCCTCTCAGGCTAAATTTCCTACGCCTGTTTTTTACAAACTCAGATTAAACTTGAATTTTGGTTCAATGGATAAGGAACCTCAAAACTTTTCAGATTTTCCAGTCACATAAATAACTTAATGTTCCTTAAAGATCGAAATAAAATCTACTTTCTTATGAAAATTTTTTGTGTACTAAGAGAGAACACCCAAAAAGTTCATTAGAGACAAATGTACAATAAATGTACAACAAAAAAGAAACGAGAGGGAGAAAAAGAAAGAGGCAACCAAAACCAACCTCAGAATTTTTCCTTTCTCAGTCTTTTTTAAACTACTGGGGACCAACATGCTCGAAGCCAATTTAGACTTTCTCATCGATTGTAAATTAAAGGAAAACAAAAGGTACAAAAATTAAAACATTTTTAGATGAGAAAATCATTATTACCTGAAAATAAAACAGAGATAATTGATAGACATTGCTATATTCGTACATATTTCATTCCTTGATTGAAATTGATTTTGACATAGGCGAACTATTGTGAATAAAAACCAAAGTCAATTATTTCATTCTTTAATTCAAAATTGATTTACACATACTGAAAATTCTAACCAAAGATAAAGTCACTGTATCCAACTAATAACTCCATCTTAAATTTTGTTGCATCTCGCAAGATTTCTTTTTGTAAGTTGATTTAGAACCAATCTATTCAGATTATTGCATTTTTCACAAAGGCAAAGGTAATAATGCAAGCCAATAACATATTGTTAGTATGGCATCTTCCTCAGAAAACCATTTTTTGTAGGCAACGAGGGTATAATTTCATTTAATAAATGTACAGGTATGTAAATCCTATGGCAACCTTATTTTTTGGCAAGTACCAGGTTAACATTTTAATTAGTTATAAAATTGAAAATTGTATGTAAAACCTCATGGCAACTTATTTTTTGGTAAGTACCAGGTTAACATTTGAATTAGTTGTACAATTGAAAAACCAGAAAAAATTATTACAAGATTTATGCACACAAAACATGGGAAATGAAGGAAACAGATCATAGTGCCAAGATAAAATTTTTTGGGTTGATTTAAAACCAATTTATTCAGATTATTCCATTTTTCACAAAGGAAAAGGTAATAATGCAAGCCAATTACATATTGTTAGTATGGCATCTTCCTCAGAATACCATTTTTTGTAGGCAACGAGGGTATAATTTCATTTAATGAATGCATGAAAAACCTATGGCATCTTTTTTCTGGATAAGTACCATGTTAGCATTTTAATTAGTTATAAAATTGAAAATTTATGTGAAACATTTTGGCAGCCTTATTTTATGATAAGTACCAGACTAAAATTTCTAATGAGTTGTAAAAATTGAAAAACATGAAAAAAATAAAAATATATCAAATATATTTGAAATCAAAAATATCTGTAAAAAATCATAAAATTAGAGACAATGTAAATAAAGTACTCAATGATACATAATATGCTCATATTTTTAGTATGGCACCTTCCTCAGAATACCATTTTTCGTAGGCAACGAAGGCATAATTTCATTTAATGAAAGCATGAAAATCCTGTGGCAACCTTATTTTTTGATAACTACCATGCTAGGATTTTAATTAGTAATAAAATTGAAAATTGTATGTAAAACCTTTGGCAACCTTATTCTGTAATAAGTACCAGGTTAGCATTTCAATGAGTTGTAAAAATTGAAAAACCTGAACAAAAATGAAAATATATTAAATATATTTGCAATCAAAAATATCTCTAAAAAATCGTAATATTAGAGACAAAGTAAATGAGGTACTCAACGATACATAATACGCACATACTGTTAGTGTCGCATCTTCCTCAGAATACCATTTTTTGTAGGCAACGAGTGTATAATTTCATTTAATGAATCCATGAAAAACCTGCGGCAACCTTATTTTTGATAAGTAACATGTTAGCATTCTACTTAGTTATAAAATTGAAAATTGTATGTAAAACCTTTTGGCAACCTTATTCTATGACAAGTACCAGGATAACATTTCAAGGAGTTGTAAAAATTGAAAAACCTGAGAAAAATGAAAATATATTGAATATATTTGATATCAAAAATATCTGTGAAAATCATAAGATTAGGAACAATGTAAATAAAGTACTCAATGATACATAATATGCGCATATTATTAGTATGGCATCTTTCTCAGAATATCATTTTTTGAAGGCAACGAGGGTATAATTTCATTTAATGAATGCATGAAAAACCTATGGCATCTTTTTTCGGGATAA
>JAUMHM010000085.1:7581602-7593294 GCA_032362435.1 Melikaiella ostensackeni | reverse complement strand
AGGGAGAAAAAAGAAAGAGTCAACCAAAACCATCCTCACACTCTTTCTTTTCTCCGTCTTTTTTATACTACTGGGGATACAACATGTTTCGAAGCCAATTTTGACTTCCTCATTAGGGGTAATTTAAAGAAAAAACAACAGGTATAAAATTGATGTTTGTTAAATTAGAGAAATATTGTTCTTACCTGAAAATAAAACAGATATGATTGATAGTAATTTTAGTTTTTTTGGTACATATTTCATTCACTAATTGAAAATTGTAAATTTGAAATAGGCGAAAAATTCTGAATAAATCCAAAATGCAGATCCTTTTATTTTATGATTGGAAATCAATTCCCGCAAATTCCAAATTTTGACACAGAACTAAAGCCATTTTATCCAATTAATGATTGCGTTTCAAATTCTGTTGTACCTAGCAAGATCTCTTTTTAAATTAATAGATTTGTTACCTCCCCTCTTTATATTTGTCAATGTTAAAAAAACACAAAAACACGAACACTTTTGTTTAAAATTATTGTTTCTAGATTCTTGTTGTATATGATGGGAAAAAATTCACGAAAATACATGCTCAAGAGCAATAAATTTTTTATCTGGAATACAGAGACCGAAGCAAACTGTCTGAAGTCGCGACATATGCTAACTACGAAGTGTCTAAGACTCTAACCCAGAGAAATTCTCATATTTTAACGCAAAGCATTTTAGAGACACTTGTACAAAATTGAAGATGAAAAAATTCTTCTCGCCTCAAAAGGTATTTTGTATCTATTCTATTTTTTATAATTCTATTATAATCAATGGTGACAGAAAAAAATCGTGAATTTCGTAGTACACAAAAAATACACATTTCTTGTAGTTTAAAGATTCATATAGTACCTTAAGATCTATTTTCAGGTATAATAGCTATTATACAGTTTTTATCTCAAATCACTTCTTAGTGACTTTTATAAATGTGAAGATCACTTAAGTTACTTTCCTTTCAATAAATTATAACAGAGAACCCAAGTATTGACCATTATTGAATTTAAGTCTATACCTTTTTCTGAATTTTCTTGAATTCTTCTGAATTCACCTTGAATTCTTTGAATTTCTCATGAAATTCACTGAATTCAATGGATCTTTTTTGGATTTCCAATTTTTTCCTTTTATCCTGAAGACTTTTAAATCACCTTCAAGTTTTGTGAATTTTATGAGATTTCTATTCACTCCCATCTATTTGAATTCAATGAAACTTTTTTGGATTTTGAAAATCTTACTACGAAATTCTTGGAAATTCAAAAAACCATGAACCCACTGACCAAATTTGAACATTAATTTAACTACGAGATGCTTAAAAATTAAAGAAAAACCAAAAATCCAACGATCAAATCGAATCAAATTAAATTAAATTAAATTTGAATGTTGTACGTTAAAAAAGAATAAAAATTTCCATTAATTCTGTATTTAATTTCTTAAATTTCCAAAATTTTGTAGCATTTACTTGAATTGTTCTAAATCCACGCTCAATTCTTTTAAATTTATCATGAATTCGTATGGATTTCATTAAATTCCCTTGAATTCTTCTACATTCACTCCAATTTTACTGAAATCAATAGAATATTTTGAATTAATTTTTTTTCTTAATTCATCTGAATTAATTTGGAATCCACCCTGAATTCTTATTAATTAATCCTAAATTCTTTTAAATTCTTTTGAGTTCCTTAGAATTTCCTTGAATTTGTTGAGTATACCCTGAATTCTCTCAATTCAATTGATTTTTTTAAAAGTTTTTCGAATTCATCCTGAAGTCTTTTAAACTCACCTTGAAGTCTGAGACATTTCATCAAACTCCTTTCACTTGCCTCGAATTTTTATAAACTAACTCCAAAGTTAATGAATTCAATTAATTTTGTTAATATTTTTTATTGTTTTCAATTCGCTTCATTTTTTTTATATTCGCCTTGAATTTTTATGAAATTGATCGAATTCTTCTCATTTCCCTGAAATTCCTCTAAATTAACTCGAATTATATTTAATTCATTGTTTTTCTATTTAAACATTTTTTTTGCAATGCACTTAAATTCTGTTTAATTCGATATGCTTTCTGTTCACTCCTATTTTACGCAATTCATTAAAATTCCTATGAATTTCATCAAAGTCTCCTGAATTACCTTGAATTTTTCTAAACTCACTTCAATTTTACTGAAATCAGTAGGACTTCTTGTATTCTTTCCAGTTGATTTGAATTTTTTTTAATGTATCTAAAATTTTCGCTACTCTGAATTCTTATGAATTTATCCTGAATTCGTATGAAGTCACCTGGACTTCTTATAAATTTCATCGAATACTTTTAAGTTCTTCAGAATTCAAAAGAACATTAGTCACATTAATAATGCAACTCAATCACTTTTAGTATTTTATAGTGACTTTATTCTTAGAAAAGTGACTAATAAATTATCCTTTTCACGTAAATTATAAGTAAAAATACATTTTAGGGAAATATCGAAATCTTTAAACTATAAAAAATGTGTTTATTATATTTGTTTGAATAATACAAGATTATTGTTGCCCTGCAAACTGTCACAGCAGAAGATCGTTGGTGAAATATTTATAGCTAATTCTGCTGAAAAAACTAAATCTATCTAATTAAAAATACCTTAATTTCGTATTTGTTCATTAAATTGTTATAAAAAATTGGAAAATGATGTCAAACGTCTTCTAGTTTCGAGTTAACATTATTTTATTTCTATTTTCTCCTGAAAATATTGGTTCGGTTCATTTAAGTGTGGCAAATACAGAAGATATAGCTTTTGTTCACTAATTTGCTTATAACAAATTAAATTTTTCTTTTATTAGAATAATACTGCTGAACATCATTTTCAATAAGTTTTTTTTTCGACGTGGACCATTTTCGGTAAAATAATTTTTTTTTACTAATTGGCAGCCCTGAAAAGTGAAAAGAAATTTTTTGTTTTGTTTTGTTCATTAAAAAAAATTTTGAGAAAATTTTTCAGAAATGTCCTTCATTGTCACGATGCGGAATTTCATACACTTATATATTTTTTAAAACGTTCAAATCGGATAAGTAGTTTAGTCTGAAAATTAGTTTGTCCACAGACGTTTTTTTGCCCTACTGTTCCACGCCTTGCGGAGAAGAGAGAACTTTTTCTGTCTAAAAAACTCTCATTTTTTGCAAAAACAACAGAAGATACGAAAAAAGTCGAATGAGCAAAATTTTTTTTTTTTAATTTCGAGAAATTTGTTTCTAGAATATTTCTAGAATATTTGTTGATACTTTTTTCTATCTCGCGTTATTAAAACAGCTAAATTACGTCCATTCTCGTTTTGCATCATACACTAAAATGATATTCTTAAGAAAAAAAATCCTAAAGAATTTTGAGGCGCGTGCTTATTTCCCAAATTCTATTTTCCCTAATATTTATTTTACATAAAATCATTTAACCGAATAGCAATTTGCTATAATTTTCATATGTCCTAATGGCGAATTCGCGTAATTTTTATTTTTCGAAATTATAATTTGTCATATTTTTTATTTTTCCGAAGTACTATGTGACATAATTTTTATTCTACCAAATAAGCACATAACCTCAAATTTATTGAAACGAAACGCCATCTGTCATAATCCCTGTGTCATCAAAACTGCATATAACATAAATTTAATTAGCCCTAAAATAGCACCCGATATTCTTATTGGCTGATTTGATTTTCGCGGCATTATTCAGCCAGTCAGAATGCCGGGCGCCATTTTAGGACTAATGAAATTTATGTGACATGCAGTTTCGATGACATGGGGATTATAACAGATGACGTTTCGTTTAAATGAATTTTAGGTTATGTGTTTATTCGGAAGAATGAAAATTATGTCAGATGGTGTTTCGGGAAAATAAAAATTATGTTAAATAGTAATTCGCTATTATAAAAATTATGTTAAATTGTAATTCGGTGATATAAAAATTATGTCAAATGGAAATTCGGAATTATAAAAATTACGACAAATGGTAATACAGAAAAATGAAAGTTATGACAAAGAGTAGTTCGGAAAAATAAAATTTATGTTAAATAGTAACTCGCTATTATTAAAATTATGTTAAATGATAATTCGGAAACCTAAAAATTATGACAAATGGTAATACGGAATAATAAAAATTACGTAAATTGGCCATTAAGATCAATGAAAATTATAGCAAATTGCTACTCGGTTAAATGATTTCAGGAAAAATAAATATTAGGGAAAATAGAATTTGGGAATATTCATGCGCCTCAAGAATTTTATACATATTTTCACAAAAATCTCGAAAATAACTCTAGATAGAAAAAAATATCAACAGAAATGTTTCCAAAACTTTTTTAGAGAAACAATTTTGTTCTTCTGATTTTATTGAATATTTTCAGAGAAACAGCCGCCATTTTGTCAATTTTGAACTTTTTTTAAATTTTCCAACGGATTTCAAAAGAGGACGAGAAATTCTATCAGAATGCATGACATGGACTGTGTCCGATCTGAAATAAATTCCGTCCATGAACTAATATAAAAGTAGTTAATTGTGCTTTAATGAATAGAGTATAATTTGTCTAAAAGTAAAATTAATTTTTAATTTGTAAAAACAGGTCGAATAATTTAATATATTTGGGTGATTTTTTTCCTTCAATAAGGCTCTTCTCAAGTTCTCGTAAAAAGTGATTTTCAATGTTCAAACTAATAAACAAACGAGAGCAGCTGAAGTTTTTCAAGTGGTTGGCGTAATATTTTAATTAGCTGCTACTGAAAGGTCCTGGAAAGCTTTGAACAGGCATGTCCATATCATTTTAAACTTTTGGCTCTAATATAACTTCATGGTGGGCACTCAAATCTTGGGGAAAAAATTCCCAGGGACTTCCAGGTTTATATTTCATGGTTTTGAAGGATTTTTTCTGGTTAGGGAAATTCAAGAGCTTCTTGTTAAATAAATAGCATTTATGAACTTCGTTTGTACTGTTTTTTCAAACAATAATACCAAAAAAATGAGAAGAAATTTTTTTTGTACATTCGTATATTCGCACTAATACGTAAATAAGCTTATACTCATTTTCTAAAAAGTCTTCTATAATTCGGAAACAGATGCAATAATATATAATTATTTTATTCGCACAATTACAGGTTACAAGCGACTGCATGTAAAAAAAAACTGAAAAAAACTGAATACCATAAGGGCATAAGCCATAAGCCATAAAAATTTTAAAAAAAAGATTTTTGAAATATTTCGAATTGAACAGGTTCAAACCAAGAAGCTCATAAAGTCATAAGCGATCATAACAAGTACTCGTTCAAATCGTTCAAACATTATACAATTTAAAATTGAAAGCGATTTTGAGCAATTGTAAGTTTGAAGCGCCTAAAATGGAATAATTTGAAATTGAAAGTGTTTTTGTGATTGAACAATTTCTAATTAATTGCTTTTAAAATTTTATGATTTGTTATTGAATTCCTTAAAAGTTACACATGTTTGAGACTTACTTTCGAGCAACGGTAAGTTTTGCGTAGAATTTCTCCATACTCAAAATAAAATATGATGGGTCAACTCTTGGAGGTCGAAAATTTATTTTCCTCAATTATTTCCAACAATTATTTTCGACATTTTTTAAACCATTCTATAAAAAAAATCCGCTGGAAATATTCTATGAATATGTATATATAATTATTTGTTAAAAATCCTAGTCATAACTTTTAAAGTAAAGTGGAACAAAATTTAGAACCCCCAGACCAAAACAAATTTTTTGCTCTTCTGCCAAAAGAATTAAAAAATATTTATTTTCCAGAATTTTTTCCAATATTTTTTATTATAATTATTGATACAGTAGGATGACTTCTGTCTTTGCATTCTGAAAATTAAAATACCAAATTTCTTCATGTTCGGCACTCTCTATTTAGAAGTTCGCACTTTTGTCTTGCCTATAAATAGTTTTTCATTTATTTCTTCCGTCCATTTTTTAATTTTTACTAGCATCATCAATTATGCACTATGCGCGCGTATAGTTTTTCGATTTGAGAAGTAAAAAGATTTTAAATACAAAATAAAATATTTCGAATAACTATTAATTTGTTAAAAAATTTTGAGCACTTGAATTCGAATTCAAATTTTATTTTAGCATTCTACATCCCATAAAAATGAGGTTAAACGACAGTCGCTTCCTATTCGAGGAAATAAGTATTATTATCAGTTTGTTTTCGAGCTGAAATAAATATAATTTTTCTAAGATTCTTTAGAAAATTCAGAATGATTTTTCAAGATTTCAGATAAGACGAAATAGAATCTAGAAAATTGTAAAGTAAATTTGTTTACCTTACAGGACTTCACCAAAATTTAGAAAAAAATCAAGTCAGCTTAAAAGATAGTGAGACTTTTAGAAGTTTGGAAGGTATTTACAAATATTTTATAAATTTTCGGAAATCGTTTCAAATTTTTAAATATTTTTAGTCTCTTCAAATCTTCTAAAATTCTTAAATATCTCTTAAACAAACACAAACTGACTTCAAAAATCTTTATTTTGTTTTAAATTTTTTGAAATCTTTTCAAATTTTAAATTATTTTTGAAATTTTTTCAAAACTTCCAAATATCTTTCGAATGATTCGCATTTTTCTTAAAATTTTTACAAAATCCTGAAAGATTTAAAAAATTGCCTGAAAATCTTCCAAATTCTTTACATAAAATTTTGAAAATCTCTTTAAAACGTTTTGAAATTTTTATAGATATTTTCTTAGAATTAGTGTTTCAAAATGAAAAATCATTTCAAATTTTTCTAAGTATCTTAAGGAAATTCTGTTTATTCTCTCAAAACCGTTCAAAATTCTCAAAGAGCCTGAAAATTCTATGTCTTACATTTTCAAAAATCTACTTCAAAAAAATTTTTTTTTGTTATCTGTTCAAATTTTAAATTATTTAAAAATTTTTTTCAAAACTTCTAAATCTTTTAAAATGATTCTACTTTTTCCTAATTTTTTTTTCAAATACTGCAAAATTAAAAAAGTATCTTAAAATCTTCCAGATTATTTTTCGAGAATTTTGGAAATCTTTTTCAACATTCTTTTGAAATTTATTCTTCTGAAAGAAGTCCATAATTCCATTGTTTTTATCTCTTTGAAAAAGTGAAAAAGTTTACAAATTTTAGTTTGAGAGCAGAATCCTAAGAAGAGGATTATAACCCAATATTGAAAAATCATTTACAAATAAGATTTTCTCACTTAACACTAATTTTTAAAAACATCCAGAAATAAATTTTATCATAAAATATAATGACTTATTTGGAAATTTTTTTTACTAAATTGATGGAGAAAATTCGTAATCTTTATTAATGCATAAATACGTATAACCTCATCTAATATCGTGAATGAATTCATCATTTTTAGAACATCTGGTCAGAAAGTGAAGAACAGAATTGTTGCTTTTATTATTAAAGAATCATTTACAATTAAAATTTTCTTCTTTAGAAATAAATTTTTAGAATTGAAATTCCTCATTTGGAAATTTTGACTTATAAAGGCTCTATAATTCATAATATTTAGTGGTAAACATAAGTAACAATCAGTGTAATATTGTCATTTCTTTAAATTTGCTAGAACATGTGTTATAATCATAACAGCAAAGAACAAATTGAAAACAGCCATTAAAAGTCATATTCACGCAATATATTTTAAACAGCAAATTTTTCAAATGGAGTTGTACTTATGATAATATTTACAACCGTAATTAAATAAATATAGAATTGGAAAATCTTTGAATGGTACGTCCTAATATTCTAATGATTCATTGAACCCAAATGGAAAATTTTGATTTAATCTTTTATTTTAATTGAGCCGATAATGTTTTTGTTGTTGTTAATATGTTAGTTAATATATAACAAAAATCAAATCCCGAAAATCAAAAAAAAAGTAGGGAAAATTGACCAAAGTTCTACTGGCAGTTTTCTTATCGAAAATCGTAATCAAAAATAATTCGGGAATTTTTTCGAATTAAAAATAAAAACTAATAATTTTTATTTTGAAAATCTTAATTAAGAACGGGCGGCATTTAAAAAATGCAATTGTATCATAATTAAAGTGATTTAATTGTTATTATTAATTGTCATGCCATTGATAATTAACAAAGAAATTGTGCGAAATTTTAAAAACTCTGCAAATGTGCAAGAAAAGGATAATGTTTATCAAATAGAAATAGAAAATTGAGTTATTGTCAAGGTTATAGCTCGGGTTATAGTTTTCTTCCTCATGAAAGCATTTCTTCTGCCATCTAAAAATTTGGCGCTATGAGTAAAAAAGGACAATTAAAAAAGTAAAAACTGATAAAAACTTTCATCATTCAAATAAATCTTTTTAAATTTCGTGAAATCAGTTTTTTAAATGTAATGTAGAAAGAAAGGCTGGAGATGCTTGGTTGAATGATAAAATCCGCGTAGCTATCAACGAGAAAAAGCAAGCATACTCGAGAATTTTGAATATTAAAGGTCTTAGCAATGAGAAAAGGACTAGATTAGGAAATAATTATAGGAATAAGAACAAAAAAGCCAAGATACTAGTCAAAGAAAGCAAGGATATTATTTTGAAGGAAATAAGAAATTATTTTTGGAATGGGTTAAGAAGATTAGAAAAAGAAGTACTAGCACCGACTCAGTTGGAATTAAGACTTCTGATGGTGATATGGTATGGGATTCGAACAAAGTGATTAACAGCATAATTTTTCAAGAAATTGCATGGATGTCAAGCTATGGAGCATAACTACAGTGACACTGTCTTATGTTAGAAAATCCCTAAGCGAATTTATGAATATGTCTTCTGTGAATAATAAAATTCCAAATGATTGGAGAAAGGCGATTATCGTTCCACTCTACAAGGAAAAGGGTGATAAAAGTGACTGTACTAATTATAGAGCGATTAGCCCACTCAGTATCTGCAGGTCTAATATTTACCTTGAGACGGACCATAGAACAAATTTTGAGAGTAATAAAAAAGTTTTCTATAAATTTGTTGATCTGGAAAAAGCTTTCCGTGAGGTGAATAAATCTGAAGTTTGGGAAGTCCTGAAAGAATATGGAGTGAATGGTTGGCTTCTAAAAGGAATAAAAGCAATATATAATGATAGTAAAGCGAGTGTAAGAGTAAATGGAAAGCTGAGCGATTGGTTTGATATTAAGCAGGGCGTTAGGCAAGGCTGCGTTCTGTCCTCCTGGATGTTCAATATATACGTGGACAAATGTCCAAGAATGCTCCCTTAGGCGAAGAAGGTGTTGATCTCGGGACAGTGGAAGTGCGTGTACTAACGTTTGCAGATGATAAGATTGTTACGGCAGAATCAGTCGACTATTTGTAGAGAATAATGAGCAGACTTGATACTAGCATGAAGGATATGGTTCTTAAGATTAACGTTAATAAAACAAAAATTATCTTGTTGAAAAGAAGGGGTGAGAAAACAGTATGCAACGTTGCCTTAAACAAAGAGAGGATAGAACAAGTTGATGAGTTTGTGCATCTCGGAAGTTTATTTACTACTAACGGAAAAATAGATGCAAAGATATCCAGACGTATAGGCGAGGGTAGAAGGATTGTCTGTGGTGTACGAGCCATTACTAGAAGTAAAAGTGTAATGAACGAATCTAAAATTTCATCATATAATCCTGTGCTTGCACCCACTGTGCTGTATGGTAACGAGACCTGGACGTATCAAGAAAAGGATAGGAGTAAAATGAACGCGGTTGGCATGCAGAACAAGAGTGAAAGAAATTAGCTTAGATGGTTTGGCCATGGTGAGAGAATGAATGAAGAACGTTTAACAAATCAAGTGTATTTAGATGAAGTGAGTGGTAGCGTACCCAGAGGTAGACCGAAGAGAGAATGGTTGGAATTTGTGAAGGAGACTCTGAAGCGAAGGTATGAAATGAGTCGTGGAAACACAAGAGCATGCATAAAACGATATATGGATGTAACGGAAGCGAAAGATGTATGGTGTGATTACAACAGAGATTGATCAGTGACCCGTATCGAATCGGTGTTGTGGGGCGATTGTGTCGTTTGAATGAACAACACGGGATGACTCCTATATTAATCTCTCGATTGATCTAAAACCTATCCCTTCTCCTACACATCTCTTATACTTACCCTTACCATATAAATTATTTGAACCCCGGTAGTATAACGAGGCTAGAAGCGAACGAGTTACGCTTACCCGCAACGGATTTGGCTTAATGGTATGATAATAATAATAATAATAACAATAATCACAAGTCTTCTAAGATTGTGTCCAGTCACTATAGTGGGACGTATAGAGTGATGGTGCTGACATTTGATAATAAATGAAAAAGGGCAACAATGAGACAAAAGTGAAACAAAAAAAGGAGGAGGTTTAATACGCGAGGCAGGTACCCACGAACGAACAACCTGTTGTTGGTGTAACGATGTGCCCGATTTTGTCCGGTGTATCGAGTTTCTTTCTCGTTTCGAAAGCCGACGATTAGGCCAGTTTTAAAACGTAATATTGCCGACGTCATGAAGCCATTTGTCTTCCTGCGTCGGCGGAGAAGTCGCGCTGCGGGATTCTACTCGAGAGGGACCCGCAAAATAATTGTTCGTGGAGATGAGATGGGACCCTATTCCTATTCTGTCCACCGAGTCGGACCGACCCAATTCGACTTACTTTTGTGATCCGAATAGGATGAGTCAACGATTGATGTTGGCCAGAAGTTCATCCAAATCCATCCACTTCGATACTGCCCTCGCCTCGGCGCCAGCTATTATCCATTCTATGCTTTCTTCGATTATTTTTTTAGTATTTTCAAAGTTCATTGTTACATTTATCGGCTCATCCAATTTTAGGAGGTTCAGGTTCATGATTTACACGCTGGAAACTTCTACTAAAGTGTATGAGGCTTCAATATCGTTGGGATGATTAAACCTTAAATGATGACAAATAGAATCACATTTTCCGGTTGTAATACAAACTAAAATTGATCTTTTTCGAAAATTTCCTTTTATCTTTCAAGCTCTGTTCTAGATATACAGAAATCGTCAGATATTAAAAAAAAAATTTGTTCAAACTTACAAATATTTTTTGAATGTGTATAGGGGAGGCATTATATTGACCATCAATCGTTAAATTGTATTCAGTCATTGGACCCTAAAGCCAATTCGATCACAAAAAATTTCAAAATCGTTGTTTGAATGCTTGGCGTTAGACGGTTGGACAGTGCAACCGTAGTATAGCATTAATATTTGTAGTTCGAGAGTGCAATCAGCTTAAAAGCTGATAAATAAAAAACCCATATCGTACGATGGCCCTCATCCGCGTATAACCGAGCCAAGCGCTGCTTAACTTCCGCGATCGAATGAGAAACCGTAAACAATTCCATGTATTCCTTGACACATCTTTTTTCTTTATATTTTTCAAGAAATAATAAGAAAAAATCATGTTGGAGATTTTGAAACTTAACATATTTCATGTTGCAACATTTTGCACCATGCGATGTTTTTCAATACAGACTAAATTAGTAGATGGGTAGGAGGAGTTTTGGCTTGCTTTTTTCTTTTTGTTTAGTGAACTTGCGGCTAGAATATAGAAAGTAGAAGCCTGATGTCGCTCCGTGTTATTGCTCAAGCATTAGACTATTTTTCTATAGGTTTTGCACACCGGCATTTACCGACGTTGTAGAAGGTTCTATGACACGTGCTCT